>OY759270.1:35008280-35225780 GCA_963662155.1 Lamellibrachia columna
TTGGAGTGTGCGTACGTTTTATCTGGCGTGATTCCGTTTGCGTGGGCTTACTGACGCGTTGGCGCATCGACCACAGTAGGTGTGCTTGGGGCAAGCAAGTGTGAAGTGATCGATTAGTTTGGAAAATACGTTTTGCGAAAAGACGCCACTGCACAACATTGCTACGGCGTGTTCGGAAGCCTCACTGTCTGGCAAAACGCAACACATTAAATGCATAGACATCACGGAGTCGTTCGATTGCTTCCTGTAGTGATCATTATAAGAATATATATATATTGTTTAGATCAATATAATTATATATAGCGCGCTGAGTACAGTAAGCCGTTTGCGTATATGTATAGTCACTATATATAGCATGAACTGAGTTTATGTACCAGATTTTAGACAGAAAACTATATCAACAATAACTTATTTTGGATCAGCGCACTCGCACGCGCACGCGCACGGTACGGAGCATCTATGATCTCACAAAGAGGGAGGCGAAAGGCATAGGAGGGGCAAGCCTAGTAACCCGTGCTACCATGTAGCGGCGCAACGGAAAAATATGGGAGAAGATAAACCAAAGGGGGACCATCCCAAAACCCGCACGCGCATTGGTTTGATTACGAAATTAAAGTGCTGCCCCCTATCGCAGTATAATAGAAGCTTATTTTGATCTCGCGAGGTTTAAATGTGAAGTCGTTGTCAACGACATCTCGTGTTGTGGTCAACCAAGAACACGCATAATCTGTTAGTCGAAGAAAGAGGTGTCCTAACCAGCAAACTAACATCAATAATGGATGATTTCCAGTCATCAGAAGAGGTAAGATACTGTTGTTTCGAATACCGAAATAGTTTATGCCCTGTGTTTAGAGGAAATGAATAATTTAAATGGTACGTTTTGCTAAACAAAATAACAGGCTTAGATTAGAATAAGCCTTCTTTTCCGTCGGATTCCGATTTGTCGCCTGTGTTTCTTTCATTAAATAATGATTACTATTATTTATGGTTTTGTTTATGTGTTTTGTCATTTCTGAACCTCTAATAAGAAAGTATTCCCGGTGAGAAAGGTGACCTGTTCTTAAATATGTTATACATTCAATCATTCGTGAAACATGGGTCATGGGTCTGGATGTGTTTTATGCACATCATGTCTAATCATTTAAATGTTCTGTAGTTCAGTATGTGGATGCACTGTGCATGATTACTTTACATATTGCAGGTTAATAACAGCAAAATTTAATTGGGCCCGGATTCTACAAAATTACAGACATCCCTCAGTCGCTAATACCGGTGTTGAGAATAAAATCCACCATTAAATTGAAAGATGGTCCAGGAGGTTTCGACACTAACACGGTCTCAAATTGTACGTTCACATGCGGCATGTGCACTTGTTGATTGGTTAGTCAAAACCAATGGTCAGTCACATGCAGCAGTTTAATTGCTCAATTTAGATGCTATCTTTCTACGAGAGAACATTCTAAAAAAAATAGATTTTTCATCAAATAAATACGCATATAGGGATGCTTATTCGGCACTCAAGAGTAGTACTAGATGGTGGTTAAGAAGTATACCAATGCCACAACAATTACAGGCATTACTTTAATTTTAAATATCCCAATGTACAACTATTAAGTAAATTATGTTTCACCAATACAGACATAATAGTTGCAGATCTGGTATGTATACATACAGTTTATGTTCAAAGTAGTATCAGGCCTGGGTTTGAAATGTTGTGTTAATAAATGAATAAAATTGTTTTCATAAATTTGCAATTAGAAAAAAAAACTTGTGAACTACATTTGCAAAAAAATAATTGCCAGGCCCAGGATGTAACTGAAAGAAATCTTAAAGTTAATGACACGTTTCACTGGTTGAATTGTGTTCAGTCAAGCCTGGGTTCAATTCCAAAATGAATTGGAATTGATCAATTCAATAAATGGAATTGAAAGATTTGGACAAAAAGATTTGGAATTTGAAAATGTTGATCCAACTGAAATATGATGCAATTATATAGAAAATTCTGCATAGAGCAGACCATTTTGGAACGTTCATATGTAAAAACTAATTAACTAAATGATAGATATTATGAATTAAGTATGACGATGTTGACTATAAACAATTATCTACTTAAGCAAGGAGTTGACCGTAGCCGATTGTACTGAATTATTCTTGTCTCTTCCAATAGTTCATCCATAAATGTTCTGAACTTCTGACCAAACATTTCCATTTTGGAGAAAAGCACAATGCCATTATTTGTCCAATGTGAGCAACATGTTGCTACTCGGTTAATACTGGGGACATGTCCTTAGTTAATCTGCTCAGCCAGTTTAACTAGGTATTTGAGTCATTTGTGTCCAGATTAATTGTAAACGCTCAATACCTACATAAAAGGTTGCTAGATGAAGTACCATTATCATGTAAATCAGGTTTGTAGAATATGAAGGATGTTTGTACAGAAGATGTCATTGCCCTCAATAATGTTGCACTACCAAGGTCAACCTTCTATTGCATTAAATGATTGATCTTGTCTTATTACTAATGGTACAGATGTTGTGAATGAGACTCAGAGCACTGGTATATGACCAGGTTAATTCAGTGTACTGGTTTTGTGGGCAATTTTCTAGCTAAGCTAAGCATACTGTATTTGTGAATCTAGGCTTAATCTAGAATTTAGTCCCATTGTATGTAGGAGTCTCACTCTAAAGTCTGTTTAAACCTCCACCATTTTGTTGTTGTTTTTGAAATGTGAAGTAATGTGCATGTCCAGTTATTTTAGTTGTAATTAATTGTAATGAATTCAGTACTAAGTAATGCTAAATAAATTATTTCTTTCAGACAGCATTTGTTGTTGATGAAGTCAGTAACATCATCAAAGAGGTATGTGTTACTTATATTTCATTATATCGTTAGGAAAAAAGTAACTATCACAGTGACCCAGGGCCACTTCGTAGAAATACTCAGACTGTACGTTTATTTTATGATGTATTAAATAATTAATGATGTCATTCTTTGATATAATATGAACTTATAAATCATAACTGTACACATATAGACATAGCTATCTGATTGTGTAGAATGTTAATTGGTTTTTGAAAATTGGCATGAATATGATGGAAAACTCTGCTTAATGAATGTAAGATTTGCTAATACGATGGGTGGTTACAAAAAAAAAATGCTGTTTGCAGTCAATTGAAGCAGCAATTGGGGGCAATGCTTATCAGCATAACAAGGTGAACCAGTGGACGTCAAACGTTGTTGAACAGTGTCTCAACCAGCTCACAAAGCTTGCCAAACCCTTCAAGTACATTGGTGAGTTGAAGATGTCATGGTTATCCACTCTTGGTTGTCGTGTCTATTTTTGGTATTTGCTGGTATCATCACTAAGAGTATATGTATGTTATATTGTTGTTCTGTCTAACAATTAACAAACTAAACACTCCAGTAAATGTGAGCTGTTTAATGCAGTAAACATTGTTATAAACTGATTCATGTTATAGGTTCTAAGATCGGCTAACATCCTTTGTTGGCTTCCACCTTCATGTCAGTCTCTGTCATTGCAGTTCTTGTCATGGTTAGGTTTTTCCAATGGGAAATTGGTTTTGGACAAGTCAATGTGGAAATACCTATTAAATATAAGACTTTATCAGTATTTGTTGGGTCTATGGTCCTTTTTTGGACAGTTTATCTCATAGTGGTTTTTCCAAGGACAGCATTTATGTGTGCAAGAAAAAACTAGCAAACCAGTTTTTCAGACAGCTATTGGTCATCCTTTGTACCATTTTCTGTGATTCGATCATTCAGTAATCGTTGTGACTGTGTGTTGCAGTGACTTGTGTCATCATGCAGAAGAATGGTGCAGGACTACACACGGCCAGCTCCTGCTTCTGGGACAACTCCACTGATGGTCAGTGTGCACAGCTCTCTAGTCTCACAAACACATAGTTGTCTGTATGCTATGATGTATGCCAATGACTCCCTCATAAAGTCTGTCCCCCAGAAACATTTCCTGGGATTTCTTTCCCAAGAGGAGTACATTTCCGAAAAGATATATTCCCAAGACCCCAAGAATATTTAGAACAAGGTTATGTGCAAACAGTTCTTTTACAATTTGGGCGGCTTTGATGTGGGATGTTATGGATCATTTATAATTCCATTAAACAGCAATCCTGACCACTTGGAATAGATTCCTTGGATCTTTCTTTTTCACATGTAAGACCCACCAATGGTTAACTAAAAAGCAGCTTGATCGGGTTGAGGTATATAAAAATCTGGAAGGAACATTTGTGGTGTATGGTGGAGATAATAAAATGCAAAATTTGTATCACGAGCAGTTGGAGCAGTCATTTGATAGAGTAGTATGGCATTGGTGTGTGCTCCCTAGAAGCAAGTTGTGTATATTTTGGCCTTGACAAGAAAGCTACCATGACTCTGTGTGATGCTGTGTTTACAGGCAGCTGCACAGTGAGATGGGAAAACAAGACAATGTACTGTATCGTCAGTGTGTTTGGACTGGCCATCTAGGTCCACACTGTGACCCACCACATTACCACACAGACATGCCAACGCTGCATACACCACCGAGTAGAGAGCTCCAGAAACTAGAAGTGAAAACAAGTCAGATAACATTAGTGTCGCTAGGTGGCAACGATGATGATGGTTGTTAGTGGGCAATAATATGTTGTTGAAACTCTGTGTCTGGGACTGGACAGTTGCACTCCATTCAGCCCTTGGACACTGTGGCACACAAGAGAATGCATGTAACTCTATCTTGTACTGAGAGTAACTGTCAGAGAGTCTAGAAGAACATTCTAGAGAGACGCATCATGTTTTATCGAGCGAGTGAACTTGAAGGCAGAACAAGGTTATGTGTTTGTTCTTTTGTTTGAATTCTTTTTGAAAACACTGGTAAGACGTCAAGACTGTGTGTTCTATGCATTCGGACTGATGCATTCTGATGTCAGCGTTGCCGTTCTGTTACAGTGAGACCAAGTCTTTTACATGCTAGGATGTGCAAATTTTGCGAAATCCTATTTTCCATTTCGTCAGATATAACTTAAGTGTTCCACTTTGTACTAGAAAAAACTTTATTATTATCTGCTGGGTTTCTTCATTTGTTGCAACATATGTAAAATGTACATTTATGTTTTGTGCATTTCTTTACTGCGGTGTGTGTCCTCAATTACCAGGCATCCCATCTTTACATAAGCATACACCACTGGCTACCTTTGTTGCAAGTGGACAACCTGTCATATATGATCATTCTACGTACTCCTTATTGAAGCAGGATCGGCTCATTGTCTCATTCATGTTTACTCATTCTACTATCTATAACTTTACTTTTTCTTGCTGCTATCTTCCATACTTACTGTGAAATCTTCATCCTCTTGTCAGTTGATGTAATCAAATGTATCAGTAGTATTCGTGATGTAACAATTATGTGAAACAGGAATTAAAATGCAAAATACTTGCTGTTTGTTGTTTATAAAAAAAATCTCAATTTTCACAACGTAGAACTGAGCGATCTTAAAAAATTACAAAATAATGTAAAAGTAAGACAATGAACAACACTTCCAATAGCATTAACACAAAATCACACTTCTGATCCTTACCAATGTTATGCTTTCTGCACAAACCAACACTCATCCATATATAAATATGTTGCTTGCTTACGAATGGCCAACTCAAAATATGACGCTTTCAGTTACTTATTATTTGCTTGGAGCATGGCAAAAATGGGGTTACAGAGAGGTCATCTGAGGTTGCCGCCATCTTTTGAGACCAAACTTGCATTATAGCAGACTTGTTGGCAAGTCAATGACCTGCAAGCAGGGCTGGGGTCAATTCCTTTCAATCAATTCCAATTCCGCTCCAATTCCTTGCAATTCCTTTTTTCTCAATTCTTTTTAGTAATTCCAATTCCTTTCAAAATCGTCCAATTCCCGCTCCAATTCCACATAACGACAAAAGTCAACAATGAAAGATTAATGTGCATGTAGCATGTCATTATTCTTTGCATAATCATTATGACTATCATACATGTGTAATCTACATTCATACATGGTAATTAAGTTACATAGAAATGAGCAATCCACAAAAATTATTTCAGAAAATATTCAAAGACAGATGACTTTACAGGGGGCATATTGACTGACTGTTGCACACTGTTCTGATGATGCATGTTAGGCAACACATATTTATACTGGCAAGTGGGAAACCATTTTCACACATTTGGCTACAGCTAGCTTGCCTATGCTTTGTATTGTTGGTCAGTGGTCATTGATCTCTGATTAGTAATCAGTGATTACTGATTGATCAACCACATGGCTGTAGCCTCCCAATAAGTGTCTTTTCATGGGTGTAAAAGGGCTAACTTCCCAGGTCTGTAAACAGTTGAAAATATCTTTGATGTTTCTATTATTTCTATTATTGACCCCAGCCCTGCCTGTAAGTCTCAAATCAATGACCTGCAGTCAAGTCTGACGTCAAAACCGTCAAGTCTAAAGTCATTCCTCTGAATTCCTAGTGAAGACACCAGTGTTCACCCAGTTGCCATGATTGTTGTGGTAATTTTTTACAAAATGTGGATGCTACCCTGCCAAAACATTAGCCAATCATAATAAGTACTTAATAATTAATGTATTCAGTTTTGTCACAACAACATGGTCTCGTTTTGTGTACAGTTCGCACTACCAGACTTGTTGAGTTGACAAGTCTGCATTTTAGTAGCATGAAATTATTGTAGTAGTCACATAAGTGCCATATTGTATGACAATTCAGAAAGTGTAAGGTCATCAGTTCACGTTTTCCCACATCAGAATTATCATATTATTGTCTGGTCTGTCAAATAATAGGGACTTGAAAGGTAATATTTACTACATCATTAAGGAAGAATTTAATTTAAATGGACAAAACTAAGAAGTTCAACGCCCGTACATTATTCTATTCACAAGGTTTATCACAGTTTTAATGACACTCCAGCATATCCTGAAACACAACCACAGTAATTAATCATTTTACTATCAATTACCAAATTTGTAATGACAACAACAAACCCGCCACAAAAGAATACTGTGTGACAATCTGTACAACACAACATTTTTGCTCAATTAGTCCTTCTTTTCGATGTTTGGTGGTGGTTTTGACAAATCAAAGTCAGCTACTGCCAAGTCATCCTTAGCAACCTCTTTTTGTATATTCGGTGCCGGGAACGGAATCTGTGTGACTGTGGTGCCACCTTTTGGTTGTGAACCACCAAACTGCTGCTTCCAATACTTAATACGGTCCTCCTCTCGTTTCTCTGGTTTCTTGCCAAATACACTTTCCATTGAAGGATACTTCACTTCTTGTCCTATAATAGGAGGCACTGGTAGTGACAGGGGTACCTGTTGCATATTTACCCTCTCGTAGTGACCCTGTTTTGGCTGCGGTTTCATCGGAGCGCTAGTGTAATGAGCTGGCTGCGGTGGTGCCACTGGTAGCTGCTGGATGCTTAAGGCTGTTGGAAGTTCTCCAGAAGGAGTTGGTCCCACTACATCACTGCCAAAATGACAGGTAGTTTGTGCTGTGATACCTTGTGGAGTTGTATGAATTTGTGTTGGGGCAGACACAGTCGGTGGCATCATCCATGTGACATCATTAGGAGGGGGTATTGACATGTTGACAGGCCAAGGTGGCATCAGCATGCCAGTGTTTGCATGGTAGGGTGGCATCAATATGGCAGTGCCGGCAGGATTAGGTGGTAAATTTGTAGCACCAACTGGCATTGCAGAAGAGCACAGTGACACAGCAGTGTTTTGATCCATGTGTGATGTCATGTTTGGGACACTCCACAAACTGGGAGGCATTTCCGTCTGAGAATATGGAGGTATCCCAGCACTAGCGCTTGAAGCTGTAGGTACTTCAGACTCCCAGTCACAGGGAAGGTAGCCTTCCTCACCTCTCTGGGGAGGCAGAGGTATGGAAGAGACATTGTCAGCCTTGAGCTGTCCAACTTCCATCCCTGCCCGTATGGCACTGATCCCTTCCCCAATCACACTCTCCATGGTATCTGCCACAGATGCCTCACCACTGTCTGGCTTCTCCCACTTGGGATTGAAGGGATTCCTCCTGTCTTTCCTCCGTGTTGCAGTCTTTGGGGCCGACTCATAATACATCTGTGGTGGTGCAAACTCTTGCTCCCGCTTTGCCTGTTGCTGCTTTAGCCAGTCAGGGGCTGCATCCATGGCTACAATATAAAATAAACTTATGCATGAATATTCATATAAACTTGTACATGAATGAATATTCATATCAAATCGTACATGAATGAATATTCATATCAAATCGTACATGAATGAATATATAAACTTGTACATGAATGTTCATATAAAACTTGTATATGAATGAATGTTCATATAAACTTGTATATGAATGAATGTTCATAAAACTTGTATATGAATGAATGTTCATAAAATTTGTATATGAATGAATATTCATATCAGCTCGTACATGAATGAATATTCATATTAGCTCGTACATGTATGAATATTCATATCAACTCATACATGAATAGATATTCAATTAAGTGTCATGCATTTTTTTATTGCCACGATACGTTCAAATGTACAATACAGTGAATACACATTACAGTATGTAGACCTTAGGACAGTTCAATGTCTGATCCCTCCCAATGACACTTGTATTAAAATACCGGGGAATGAAGTGAAGTGAAGTGAAGTTTTTATTTGTTTAGATCATACATACAGAGTCAAAAAACAGTTGGTACATATTTTACATAGTTTTGATGATCCAGGGAGGCCTGCACTAAGACCTGAGAGATCGCTATCGTACAAGCCTCCCTATGACTACGTATGGTGCAATAATCATTATTACTGTTGTAAATATATGTGGAGTTGCTAAATTTGCCTACAAATATAACAGTGCTAATAATACTAACAAATAATACTAGCAAAAATACATATAGTGCAAATAATGTGAATATACTATTTTTTGTGTGTATAAATGTAAATAAAATGTTAATCGAATATAATTCTCAATATTATCATGTGATAATTACAGAGAAGTTAAATAATACAGAAAGGATAAATACATTATTCTTGTAAAATACAATTAAAATCTTGACAGTAAAAATAATACATTAGTTCCAAATTTATTAGTTACAAATTATATTGTGAGGAACTCAAAAACCAGCTGTTTTTTTATAATAAAAAAATTATAGTGATAATATTACTGAATGAATATTCAGTATAATATTATATTACATAGCTATGAATTATTAAGTAATACAGTTTATCATGATAACGATGACAAAGGCATACCATACATTTCTAGGCTTCAGCTGGCATATTCTTTTTGCAGATGTAGCAGTTATTAATATTACATTCCAAGTCATATTTACTTGGAATGCTGCTTCCTTTCTGTGTATTTAATATTTATACCAGGTACTACTTCTAATGTACAACTCTGGATAATGACATACTAATGATATTAGCTTCTTCTACCCCATATTTTTATGTACACCATTTTTAGCTGTTAAGTAGGTGCATAAATTTTGGTCCATCCAATATATAACAGATCTATGACTGCTGGTTCATCAATCTGACTAGCTGTCATATGGCATGAATGACAACACTAATGCACATTGGTTTTAATTCTAATGGGCTGACATTGATATCTCAGCAAGACTCTGACATTCCCACAAAACAGGCACTAACCTGGCTTTCCTCTATCCCAATCCCTCATGGGTGCATCCTTCTTCAGGGTGTCATCCCTTGTCAGTGGTTCTGGTTCATTGGGTTTCTCCAGTTTTGGCCCAATCGTCCAGTCATCTTCATCAGTATCTTTGGGCAAGAACAGGACATTGTTCAAGGAAGATGTGAATGAATGAATTTGCTAAGTTTCTGAATGAAAAGTGTATTCAACATCTTCAATAGAAACTTCTGAGGTCCATTTCATTAATACTCTTATGATATAATGACATGATTTCAACATAAACCCGTTTTGATCATTGCACGACTGTCACAATGAAATATTTCTCCCTGTGACACAGACATCTATTTTGCATAGTAAATTATGTTCAAAGGTTATAGTAGAACTGTTTTCATTATCATTTGGAAATTTGTGAAAGACAATTATAAACAAACTTGATGTTATTATTTCATGAGCCCACTATGATGGTGAAGTGGTTGATTCTATGATTTTCTTTCATGGCCTAGCACGTTGCCACTGTCACAAAAACTAAATGCTCTAGAAATCGAATGGGTTTCAGACATTATAGCTAAAACTGATACAGATATTACACTACAACACTCACTGTCCACAACGTCATCATCCACTGTTCTTCCTTCTCGCTGAAGCCGACGTTGTTTAATTTTAGCGATCCTTGCTTTCATGATAGCCTTTCTCTTGTCCAGCATCCTTTCTTTCTTCACTCTGTTCTCCAATGTCTGCAGGAGGATGTGCTCAACACTCATTTACAATATACTGTGATACACCTTCAAATAGTCAATGGTTGCTTTCAAATGATGAGTTCCATAAAATTTACAGGATAAGTTCTTTATTACTAAACGTTATAGTGAAATACTTGTGACAGTGTGGTGAATATGATAATACACATTAAGAAACATATGATACAAATTAAAAATTAAATAAATATTAAATAAATCTGACAATGTAGCAATATTTTGAGCATATTTAGATTTACTTCTGATAAATTATCATGTGAATAAGGCTGACCTGCTGTCTGAGTTGGTCCAACATCTTGAGTTGTTCCTGCCTCTCTTGTTCCTTCTTAGAGAACTGGTAGAATCCTACTCCATGTGCACGGATCTCTGCATACAACATCACTTACTATTTAATAGTACACAATCTCTTACAAATTAACGTGTAAATAATGTTTTGCAAGTTTCAATATCAACCAATGAGCTGACAGTTTATATATAACGTGAACTTGATATACATGATGTACGAGTGTATGAACATTAGAAACATGTGAGAAAGTACCAGCAATAGAAAGACAAGAGATAACTTACCATCAAATTGCACATTTGAATAGTGCACAGTTGGTTGTTCAGTCAGCATCTCTTCTTGTTCCTGTTCCCATTTCTGTCTCTGGATTTCACGCCGCATGTCGGTTGACAATAGCTCTGGCTCCTGTCCCTTATCTGCAAACTGCGTCCTACACAAAGACAACCATGATAGGCTAATCTGCAGACTGAACTTCTGTAGCACAACTTGCAGGTTGAAATTGTCCAGCCAATCTTCCATTGTTTGTAAGACAATACATATGTTGAAACTGGGGTACATTTATACAGCGTAGGCAGTCCATCACTGAAAAAGGGTCAGAAAATGCAGGTCGTTCACCATGGGTTATACTGCAGTCCATAACCAGCTGATTGAAAGCCTGGTTAAAAGGAACAAGATCAAGATAATTCTGATTCATGCATGTACTCCATGCATAATATTGGGATATCATGCCACATTGTTTGGTGGAGTCAATCAGACACGAGATGATACTTCTTATTGGTTAAACCTCAAAATGCTTCTATCACTTTTGTATTTTCAAAGATGACACATTTCAATAAAACCTTATATATCCACTCTTGCACCTAACTGCCAAATGAATGAATTGGTTCCATCTTGCCATGCGAGCATCATCATACTTGTAGACCTACCTACCTGGCTGACTTGTAGACCTACCTGGCAGACTTGCCAATGCTTTCATCCAGCTTCTTCAACGCTGGCAGATCTTTTCTGAGACATCTTCGTTCACGGCCAAAACCGTCAACAAAGTCAACCCTATGACAAAACAAACGTTGTCCTTTGTCAACAGAAAGGAATGAGCTATGATACATCTGGAGAACTACCATGGCAAATAAAACATAAAGAAAATGGCACGTATGCACACAACCAAATGCACAAGTAAAAACAACATCAATATTTTGACATAATTTTTACCTCTCAAGAAACTGCCATCGAAAAGTTTTAATAATCTCTCAGTCTTCATCAGTGGTCTGACTTTGTTAAGGGTATGTCATATAACTAAGGTCATGTGACACAACCTGCAGGAAGACTGGGGAGCTGCTGGCCAACATCTTGACCGTGTGATGTACCTATGTAGTAGCCAGTCAGCCGATGAAGACCATGAAGCTCAGACAAAAATATTCGAAGACAGAAATAACAGTATCTTGAGATACATTGGTATGTGAATCTTTTCAAGGAACATCAACATTAGTGGATTGTTGTGGGCAAAACAGTCTGTCTGATTTACGTTACAAAAATACATGGTTCTAAAATGTATTCTATTATGCAATGTGCTGGATTGATAACAGCAAGAGAACCATAATGTGTGGGATTTGTCCAAAGAAGCAATGAATTAGAAAATATATGCATCACAGGTAAAAACAAAATGGAAATTCGGAAATGTTCATCAAATTGGTAGAGAATAATAAAGTAAAAATGTTCTTCTAATCATAACTATTACAAGATTTTTACTGAACGTCTATGAAGCCATGTGGATCAGAAAGATGCCTCCAATCGTGAATCGACACGAGAGGGGTTACCGACCCAGCCATGTAAAGGTAAAGGCAAGTTCTTATATTGCGCTGTATCCAGTCCTTAGGACTGCGCAATGTGCTTTACACTTTGTATAGGATGGTCTGCTTGGTAGTGGTTGCCATGCCAACTGGCAAGCAAAAGAAGAACTAGTTGGCCCAGAATTCAGTTCCTAATGAAGGCTACCAAAGGTAACAGAAGTGATAAGTAAATCTCAATAGTTGAAATAGGGAGAAAATTGTTACTTCGTGATAGCTGTACATGGAAAGCCTGAGCTGTTGTCCATGTGGCCTCAAATAGAATGTGCTCAAGGGACTCAATTGCTTACACAACCACATTTACATGAGACTGACCTTAGGAGAAACTAATATAAATGCAGACAAAATATCAAGGTAGTTGTTTACAGTCACATAAGTTCATACAGAATATCAAAGTACACGAAATTGCTTCCCCACAACTTGTAAACTGATCTAATTTACCATTGTTCATCTGGATTGTCTGATGGTGGGACTTTTTCTGCTAATCTTTGCTTCTCTTCTTCTGCCTCATCTTCATTCTTCTTCATTTCTTCCTCCCTTTTCATCCTCTCCTCATCTCTCTTCTCCAACAGGGCGCTGACAGCTTTCCTCTCAAAGTCAACCAGGAACTTCTCATTGCCCTGTCCATCTGTGGTCAACATGATTACAGTTACATCATCTTTGAACTACTGTGTCAACTACCTCAAGAGAGGAATGCCATTCAGCACTCGAGTTAACATGTGTATATAACCTCAAATTTTAGAACATTTCCAAGACTTTCCATAATCAAATTGATAAATTCAGTTATCCATTAATTTTTACGAATCAGAGTTTACTTATTATATTTGCACAATTTATACACATAAGATTATTTTTTTTACTATTACAGTAATTATTACAGTTATTAGTTAAAATAGTATCTGACTACTGCTGTTTCAGTGCTGAAATGCAGTTGTGTGTATGTGTGTGTCGACCCTTGGCGTGTAGACAAAGAGTGTAACTGCTGCAGTCGATCCTTAGAGTGTGTCCTTTAGTGTGTAGTCACTGCTGTTGTCCCTTGGTGTTCAGACGCTGCTGACAACCCTTGACATGTAACCACTCCAGTCGGCTCTTAACGTGTAGCCGCTCCTGTCAGCCCTTAGTGTGTAGCTGCTCCAGTTGGCTTTTTGCACATAACTGCTCCAGTCCGACTTTGTCGTGTAGCCACTGCTGTCGGCCCTTTGCATGTAGCAGCTGAAGTCAACCCTTAGTGTGTAGCAGCTCTAGTTGGCCCTTAGTGTGTAGCAGCTATAGTTGGCCCTTAGTGTGTAGCAGCTCTAGTTGGCCCTTAGTGTGTAGCAGCTCTAGTTGGCCCTTAGTGTGTAGCAGCTCTAGTTGGCCCTTAGTGTATAGCAGCTCTAGTTGGCCCTTAGTGTGTAGCAGCTCTAGTTGGCCCTTAGTGTGTAGCAGCTCTAGTTGGCCCTTAGTGTGTAGCAGCTCTAGTTGGCCCTTAGTGAGTAGCAGCTCTAGTTGACCTTTAGTGCGTAACTGCTGCAGTCGTATAGCATAGCCAAGTGGCTGATTTACCTTCCAGTGCACGGCCACTAGTCATCTGCTCGTACAGCTTTGCCTTCGCTTCAAGAGCAGCCCTGCAACCACAGTAAAAGAAAGTTCGTATATACATATATTATGTATGCATAGAACCAGACTTTGGGTCAATTATATTATGTAAATTCCAATTACACACCAATTACAGCATACCAATTCCACCTTCTAAATACCAATTCCATATCAAAATGACAGTGTGTGAACAGAGTAACCATAGACAAATTCAATTACCAAAAATAATATATATTTTAGAGCAACATTATTTAACAAACGTAATTTCAAAATTAATCATCCATTCAAAGTTTGAGTATTTTTTACTGGTACTGATTATGGACAGCTAAATGGTGGTGCACACTTTTTGTATCATTAGCGAAGTCAGTGCATGACATCTACCTTGCTTTATCTTCTGTCTGTTCTTCTTGCTGTTTAACTTCTGCATCTCGTCGAGAACGCTCCAAAACACCCACATTCTGCTTGCTCCAAATATTAGTTTTCTACAGAGACAAACACTGCAAAATCAGACTTCACAAGATCTGCTAATCCTAAACCCAAATCACATGTGATTCATGTTTATCACAGCAGTATGTTAAGAAATAAAACATCCTAATCTATGAAAGACAGCTCATCTGGAATGTATGTGTTTAGAACTGATTATATAGCAATGTACATTTTATGACTCCAAAATAAAACATTTCTTAGTAGAAACTTGGTCAACATTTTTGGGAGTCCATTAAAAACTCACCAAATAAGCATTCTTGTGAACATATTTTGAAACAAGGTCAATTATTAATAAAATATTATATTAGTCCTTGGTAAAAGGCTAGTTTGTTCTCCTTATTTATATACATGTATACCCTGAAAACAGTTCAACTTAGTTATTGGATGGCTTGCATCAATCTGACCTTTGTCTGTGGTTTTGGTCTGATCACTCTTGATGCATTTTGTAGCCGTGCTTTTTTGAATTCTTCCTGTTTCCTCAATAGCTCAGCTTTCAGATCGACCAACTAAATAGATTCACAAATGTGTAAATAACAACAACAACACACTTACTGGAAGTATAACATATAATATATAAACAAGGTGAAAATAAGAATGAAAATATTTAATGTTTGTACATCTCTGTACACACTAAGACATGGGCCAAAAAGGTTAATGGTAATACACATTTAACTACCATCTAGGTTAGTTGGCACATTATATTATTAAAATGCAATAAAAACCCTCGTAAGAAAGGCATTTTTCATGTAAAATATAATTATAAACATATATCACTGAAGTTACTTGACAATAACCATAAAAAAATATGAATATAGTATGAGGTGACAACAATGTCTACAGGAACCAATGTTAATAATAAGTATTCAACATATGATTTCCTAACATAATCTCAAGTGGTTTCATTCCAAACAGTCCAATCTTGGGCTAATGCAGCACTGTATTTTAAAGGCAGTTTAGGTGAGGAGGTGTGGTGAAAGGGAGTTCCATAGTAGCTTATTGAAATGATTTGGGTTTTTTGTTGGTAATTTTTGGTGGAATCATATTCCATATGCGAATGGCTCGAGGATAAAAGGAAGACCATACAAAGACTGGGTTGTACATATATTTAAAGCTACAATTGGTCGCAGCTCTCAACCATGTCGAACTTAAAAACGGGATTATGCTGTCTTACAGAGCTGGCATTGACTTGAATCGTGTTTTCCTTGCTGTTCATTATATAAAGACTGACGGCTATAAATGTGTAAACATGAGGACGATAATCGAGATAAAAAACAGAAATTGTGGCGTGAAAAACGTAAATTTCTTGAAGTATAATTGCTGGTTTGTTATAAATGTAATTGCAAACAATTATAACATTTAAGTTTGTTAGTGTCAATGCCAATGTTTATGTAGCGAAGTAAATTGTAATAAAAAATGCAGCATGAACAACAAAACATGTATGAATCCATATGGTTGGGCCAATTCCTCTTTATAGTAACAAACTGAAAATGTGGGCGATAATACATGGGTCTACAGAATGGCGGCCTGAGATATAATTATGTCTATAATTTGAGTCGTGTGTCGCGCTTCCGCCAAACAGATGACACAGTTGGTGAGCATGCACTCACTAACATTACATATACTATATTTTCTTTTCGTAACAACTTCCTTCGCAATATATAGTAAGTTGAATTTTGATGATTTCCCACGGCGCATACTACCATGCCCATGGCATAGCCATAGCATAGGCATAGCCATAGCCATAAAAGGCATAAGTCGGAACAGAAATGGTTGTTGCCCAGCCGTCCCCACCCCCGGGCCGGGGCAGGGCTCAGCCTTTAACTGGCTCGAGGGCCGAGGTTTAGACAGGCAATGGAAATAATAATGCCAAATTAGCCATTTAATGATTAATTATAGAGGACAATATGCAATGCGAGGACAACACTCAATATATAATAGAAAATAGCCAGTTAAAGTCCAAAGCCAAAAGCAACAATGTCTACAACGACTAATAAATTGTTTTTTATTTTACTCATGCATCTTATTATTTAGGCCAGGGTTCGGCAACCTTTTTGAACGGAGGGCCAAATTAGTGACTTGGAATAGGTCAACGGGCCACACATGCACGCATGCACGCACGCACATGCAAACACGCACGCACATAAGGATATCATCATTCTTGTAACACATACAATATATATATATATATATATATATATATATATATATATATATATATATATGAATGCAACATACATACGTTGTGTGTAGCAGTGGTATCGAGTGTTGTTGTAAATAGGTCTGATTTTGAACAACAGTTCGATGGTCACTATGCTGTTTAAAAACACACATTATGCATGTTACGTGTTCTTGGCATGCTGCTGATGCCATGTTGACCCGAGTGCCACTGACGTCTGATGCTAGAGATGTTGCTGCGCCACCAAGTGTCCCACATCTGGCTGCAGACTTGACACTGCGAGCCTCAGCACGTCATCCAAATATCCATCTGTTAGATGCGTTCATGGCTTGCATTATACGAAGTTCATCTTATAATAATAATAATAATAATAAAATTACTTCTTTGGCGCCAATATCCTCGGAAAATCCAAGTTCAGTGGCGCAACAAAACCAAAGGATTAGTGACCATGTACAATGCAAAAAGTCGTCAACAGATGGATGGAGGTGCCAAGATGCTAAGGAGGATAGGCAGTTTTGATAAGATAGGTTTTCAGATTACGGCGAAATGAAGCTATATTTCTTGCTGATTTTACGCTGTCGGGGAGTGAATTCCACAGAGTTGGTCTACATGTCCGGAGTAACTAGATTGTTTTCTATGAGTGTCGGGAAGTAATTTGCATCCCGCAGTTGTGTTTCCCACAATCGAAACCTGGTCTCGAAAGCGGAGACAAACTGGCACAGTTCATTGATTAGTTGTTCTCTTCTCTGGAGTTTGGCGTTCAGCAGAGTGAGGTTGCTCCGTGATGTAGACTAAAATGCAAAATCGCACATCCATAAGGGGTCAGTGAATGCCGCTACTTCTGCATCCTTCTTCTCCATGAATACGCTAATCTCATGTCTCAGCTTGTACACGTGGCACAGCATGGCAACCCAACCTAGTCTCATGTCTCAGCTCGTACACGTGACACAGCATGGTAGCCCAACCTAGTCTCATGTCTCAGCTCGTACACGTGGCACAGCATGGCAACTCAACCTAGTCTCATGTCTCAGCTCGTACACGTGGCACAGCATGGCAACCCAACCTAGTCTCATGTCTCAGCTCGTACACGTGACACAGCATGGTAGCCCAACCTAGTCTCATGTCTCAGCTCATACTCGTGGCACAGCATGGCAGCCCAACCTAGTCTCATGTCTCAGCTCGTACACGTGGCACAGCATGGCAGCCCAACCTAGTCTCATGTCTCAGCTCGTACACGTGGCACAGCATGGCAACCCTACCTAGCCAGGGCACTTCGGTTTAGTGCAGGAATTGTTAATATTGCACATTCCTCTCGGACGGAAGGTGTTCGAACTGCCAGTGATTTAACAAGTGATGACGAGTGTTATTCAAAACAACACATTATCACTCAAACACAAAAAGATAGAACATTCATGTCTGCATGTTGGCAAAAGTGAATTAATTAAAGTTTAAAGGATGTGAGAAATGTTTGATATGTTCATCACGTGGAAATGGTATTACCGAGTTGCATTATGTGATATGCTTCGCCTAGACGTCTCGTCTAGAATTTAGTCTAGACAAGACGTACTATTTTTTTATTTTATATATCAATATTGCGGGCGCGGGCCCCGCCATGCATAATCTCGCTATCAGTCCGCGGGCCGCATGAAATAGCTCTGCGGGCCGCAGTTGGCCCGCGGGCCGCAGGTTGCCGACCCCTGATTTAGGCCTTCATATTATTTAAGTGCTTTACACTTCACTCTGTTGACCTGTTAATTCCTAAGCACAGTCGTCCGCCCCACTCTTCAGCTTTGGGGCAGAGTTCCGCGCTGTGATTATCGTAAGTGCCGATTTGGGCTTTCCGTAGCCAAATGCCTACGGAACTAATAACTTCAGTTTTTAAACCGATACGCACTAACCGTTTCACATGTGTATTCTGTGACATACAACCGACACTTGGGCGTCAAGAAACAGAAGAAATGTGCTCCAAATAATTATTTATGAGTACATTTATCGGTTACACAGAATTTCATAAATAGCCGCCATACTGTGCACGTGATGTTGCGTTTGGGTCACATGGTCAAACGCGATTTCATGTAGGCCAGAGTGGGCCAGCAGCACAGATATAAATAAAACACCCGTTAGTAAGTTAGTAGTTCATAGGGGGATGATTAATGATGTAACTCTATGGCCATCAGACAGCAATATTTAGCGTGACCTTATATTTATCTACTCGAATCCCGTTTGGTAATCTCGCTCACAACAACAATTTTGATAAGCACATGCGTTCTGACAAAAAGGTAATAATTTCACACTTTTACATGGTTATTGTCAGGTAACTTTAGTGATATACATATAAGAATGAAATACATGTTTATTACTCTGTTTATGGCGTTTTTGTAAGGTTTCACGTTTCATGAAAATGTGTACGATTATCATGAGCGAGAACTTCACCTATACAAAAGCAACAGCCAGATAGGAAAAATTGTATGGCGATTGACTTTGCCTAGTTAATTCCAAAAACATTTAAAATTGGTTTGCTGTCTTGTAAAACTCATATACTAACTGGGGCTATGTATGTTTTTGTACTGAATTTTTCTTGTACAATTCATGGTCACAAAGATTTTCATTGTTTTGATAAATTTTACATAATTTTCTAGTGCGAAGTCGTAAATGGAAGGCATCTCATTGGGTGGTAGTAGCGCAGCATCCACAACAGCAACTACATCTGGTGTGGTGGCCGTTACACCACTCTTGAAAATTGGACAGCTAACTCCGGTAACAACATATTCTCAGAAATTAGGAAGAAGGTGAACTGGCCCAGATGAGTCAGATTTGTTTTGAACTGGCCCCCAATTTTTTTTATTATAAGTCATAGTTTTAATTAAAAGTACTCATGTGTAAACAGAGACTCAACCAAAATAAAGTTATAATAAAACACAATAAAATGTAAAACATGCAAGTGGCAATATAGATGCCAGTGTACTGGGTATATATCTGTTAACATGTAATTCTACACATATCAACACATGCAACCTTACAACTGAGTTTTAAGATGGGATTTTAAAAAGTTTGTATGATGCGGAGACAGTCGGGTAACTCGTTCAACAGGCAGGGTACCATTGCAGATAACTTTTCTGGCTAACTGAATTGGTGGCTGCCAATTCAAAGGCTTGAATTTCAAACATTCATTTTATTAGAATCATGTCTTGTTCATACATAAAATTTTAAACCAATAAATCTTCAACTTTGAAGGTGAAATATAAAAAAATTTATTGGATGATTTGTTGGCTGGTCAAAGTCCCATTTTATATTTATACGATTTTGGACAGCAAATATATTAGAGCAATAAAGATGAAAACATGAAGTACAAACATTGTTAATTTAGATTTTAGATGCATTTTAATTATATAATTAAACCCTGTATTAGTGAACCAATGAACGTTGTGCATTTCCTAAATAAACACATTGCAATGGATAACAATTGTAAGCGTTATGTTCATGCAGCCCACAACAGGGGTGAACGGTCCACCAGTTGTGACGATGAACGTAGCAGTCACTGGGTCACCGTCAGTTCCAACCATGGTTACTGGGAGCCCTCATTCTCAGCCTGTTATCCAGCCATCCCACGGAGCTGTACGACAACCCGCCCCTCCACAGCAGGCAGAAAATAAGGTTGGTTGGTCGTTGTGCTGCTATATGCAGGGATAGATGATTGTGGATGCCATTTAATAAAAATTAAGGATTTTTCCTGATACTTGCATTTGAACAGTTTATGTCAAGCTTCAAACACACTACCAAACCAGCACAAGTAAAGTTGGTAAAATGAGAATGGTAAAGAACTATCTGAGCAGCCCTTAGTCCCATACTTAGTGCCATACTTAGTGCCATACTAGCACAGTTCTGAAGACAGCCCATTGAGCATTTACAGGCAACCAAAAAAATCAAGAAAAATGCTCAGTATGTAGTACGAAACTGTCAGAAACCATCAGAAACTATCAAAAACCGACAGAAATACCTTTCTGACATATAACTATAAATAAAATAGTATATCTTTCTTAGTTTCTGATGTTTCATAGTTATATGTCAGTGTAGACTGTGATTAAAAACCAATACATTAATGCATTATTATCCTGTTATAATTCATATGCAAACACAACTTTTCCTCTGTGTATTATTGTGTTTGAATTTGGTTGATTTAATAGTCAAGTATAATAAAACCTTGTAGCCTTATGATAGGGCTTATGCACCAACTAGTGTACGGAGAAGATAATTAGTGGCATAATAAAACTAATCACTAAAGTTATTAATGGATTTGATACTGTTTTGTTGAGGTTACACTATTGTGTATCCTCATTGTATATGTTTCCCTATCATGATGTATGGCAGTCACTGGCAAGCATAAATGTGTCTGCAGGTGTTGGACAAGAGACGACTACAGGAACTGGTGAAAGAAATAGATCCTCTGGAACAGTTGGATGAGGATGTGGAGGAGGTATGGAGACTGAGGCACATTCGGCATGCATAACATTTAGCAGTTCTAATAATTGTACCTAATTGTGTTGGTACCCCACAATCTGACCATCTGTAGGTTGATGTCATTGTAACTATATCAACAGTATGCTTGTTTTCTGAAGCCTATGAAGCACCTGGCCCCATTTGAGCAGTCCTTGTCATTGCAAAAAGTATACCATCAACTCTCTCTTCGGTCAGTCAGTCAGTCAGTCAGTCAGTCAGTCATACATGCCTCTGTTCTGTGAACAGTTGTAATCACGAAAACCAGGATATTTGCAATTTGAAGAAGTTGTAACAAGTTTGAGCCATATGTTCATTGTAGTAAAAGTATATAATGCCCAAAATGTAATATATAATATACATTACATGTCACTTTTGAGGGCAACATAAAAACAGTAAAGTTGCTGTAATTATAATGGTTGTTGTAATTTCCTGTAAATGTAATTTATAAATAAAAAAGCTTCTACAGCTTACAAGTAATACATGCTGCCAGAACTTTTATGCCATAATGTTCTTGTTTTTTGTCACCAGATGTTGATGCAGATAGCTGACGACTTCATCGATAATGTAGTCACGGCATCATGTCTCGTCGCCAAACATAGAAAGTCTAACACAGTCGAGGTCAAAGATGTCCAGCTTCATCTAGGTGAGTTTATCGTATTAGTTTATTTGTATGTTCTACAACTCACTTTATTTGGTGATGAGACAAAATATTCTTTTTATTTTATAAGATACATCAATATGTACCAGCACATAGAAACTAGAACATGACAAGAATATTTGATGATAGGTGGTTTATAGGCTGTAATTTCATTTGGTTGTACCAAGTATTACCACATGGAGTGGAAGTGTTTTGTAAATTCAGTTGAAATTTCAGCAACTCAACAACAAGCATTGATGCATTTTGTTATATTATCAGGTAATTAAATAGAGGATTAGTTAGTAGTAGTGGTGTAATTTAACTACAATGCCGCCTGGTGACATTTTCCCAGAGCGCAGTTGGAACATGTGGATCCCGGGTTTTGGGTCTGAGGAGTTGAGACCCTATAAAAAGTCTACAACTACAGAGGCACACAAGCAGGTGAGATATGTGGTGTAATTCTGATGTTTCATACCTCGATACATCATCTATATGTACATCAAACATTGGCAAGGTGCAATGTAGATGATATGTTTGATTCTGTTTGTGTCAGAAGCAGAATTTTAAACACACTGCATTTTTAAAACCTTGTCACACTGCAACTCTTCGGTGGAATACATCTGTTATGTTTATTACTTGTTCACCTTGTGTATAAATGTGTGTATAAATAGGAAACAGCTAAGTTATATAGTGTACTATTCTGGAACCTGTTTGGTAAAAGATAGTTTGTAAGTCACTTTGTATGTGGATAGACAAAATAATTAGTATTGTTTTTGTTTGTAGCGAATGGCACTGCTGAAGAAGACCCTGAAAAAGTACTGATGTGCAGATGAAATGGCCTGTCATGATGAATATAGTATTGATCACAGATGTGTTGAACAGTACAGACCTGTAGATGTGTTGACCTGAAAAATTACCCTGCAGGAAGTGGGGCGTTGTCCCTAAACATTGGTGGGAGGTTAGCCTCAAAAATAAGGTAGAGGTGGGAAGTGAATTCTCAAAATTGGTGGGAGGTGTGAGGTTGGCTCCAAAAACAGATGGAAGATGGGAGGTTGAGACCCCTGCCAGGAAGGGTATTAACTTTAAATTCCCAGAACGTGACATTCAGAGAAAGCATTTGTAATTGTGCAACAACCACGGGTCAATGATCTATCTGCATGATACTGGTGTTATGGTAAAGTAATCATTAAATCATAGTTGTTCATGTTGATTAATTTTTATATTCGTTGTAGGCAGTATTGTGTGTGGATGTGATGTAAATGTTGTTATATATATGTAATTATTACATTGTAACTTAATAGGGAATTCAGCAAATTAAAGTCTAAATAAACTACGAGAAATTATCTTTGAGTTGAAATACAAAAAGTAAACAAGCTTAATTTAAAAAAAACACATCCTTTGCGGCCTTTTACAATATTGTGTATTTTACAAATATTTAAAGCATGTGGACTTATTTCCAAATAATTACACAATGTATGTAAAATGACTTTGTGATTTTTTAGAAATATGCAACCTTTATATCTCGCTATGATGTTGCCGATGTCTTGGCAAACTGTCTGTTGAAATCTTCAAAGAAGAGTAAGACAAAAAGCGCTACTACATTATGTATTCTACAAGTTTCATACTCCACTAATGTTACATTTAGTGATGCTTGTTTCTGTGCATTACATACTGAGTTGCACACTCCCAAACAGCGGGGCCACTCTGCATATCACCACTGCCGCAACTTGATTATAAACTCAGAATGGATAGTTGCTGAGTGGTATAAAGGATAGGTTGGCTGGGCAACGTCGTTGTTTACTATTTGTTATGTCATTGCAACTCTGCACTTGACTATGCGTAACATACAAACAAAAACGAACAATATTGTATATCTAGACACATTTTCAATACAAACACTATCCACAATTGTATGCAATATATTTATGAGATATCAGAAAAAAACTTAGGAGTTTACCAATTGAAATAAAGATGTGCATAATCTGCGCTTCGAATGTAAGTTGTGGCAATGGTGAAATTGTGAGTTTTATTGACAGTAGAATACATGTGACGTCACTTGTTTGTTGCTTATTGTTGTTTATGTCCACGTTACGTCATCTCGACGACTCACGTCCCCCACTGAACTGTAGGTAATAATTACACCGATCGTCATATCACAAATGCTCATGTCAATATAGTGTACCTGCAAGAATAGCGCGGTTATAAGTATCTTTACTTCCGGTCACGGCTACAACGACGTCGTTTGTATGTAAGAAATGCGAAAGAAGCACGTCGTGTTTACGACTGAGCACAACAAGTAGGGCCTAACTCTAAATGTGGTGTAATGTCTTAACAGAGAAACTTAACCATGAACATCAGAACATACGTGACTAAGACAACTGTGTGTGAGCTTGTGTGCATGCGGGACTACAGCCTTGTACATATGCGCGCGTGTGTGTTGGTTGGTAAGTGCACATATGCATTTTTGAATGTTCGTATTCTTTATTATGACGAATAGAAGCGTAGGCAATAGAAATAAGTAAATAATTGTCTTTGTTCTCGCAGTACGCAAAAAGCTGGACTTGTATTGGTATAGGTTTACCTGTTCTTAATGTTTATTTATAGTTTGAAACGACACACAATATATGAGTAGGTAATGTGACATTTAATGTATGACGTTATTGTACAATACTTTCAACAAGTACACATTCAAAATCATCTAGCTCGTGAGGAAATCGTTTATATAAAACCGTAATACGTTGGTCAAGCCTTAACAACTGAACGAGTGGCCAGCCGTTGTAAAGTATAGTTGTAAATTCATATTGCAAGATAAAACACAAACCAGTGATTAATTCGTGTTACTTCATTCGTGTGTGACCTAAGTAGCTAATCATGAATGCATGGTGAAACAAATTTCAAAATATAATGTTCCAACTGAAGCGACCAGCATCAAATCTGGACTAACAACAATACTGCATAATGTAGGTGTGACGTCCGATATATGTATATTATGAAGGGCTTCAATATAATATTATCCATTTTATGAAGGGCTTCAATACAATATTATCCATTCATGTCATTACAGCAACTCAACAATGCATAGTTCCGAGCGCAGCAACGCTCAACTCCAGGGCACAAACACAAAGGAAACATTTACAACGAACTGAAATAGCTCGTCGGCAATACAAACAACCAAGACAAAAATTAGCAGATGCACGTTTATCACAGGGTCGCTTTAAAAAATACTCCTAGACATTTTAGCTATGGCAGACACGCGACAAAAACACAATCGGGCATTCGGTGAGAAAGTGTGCCACTTGGAACGAGAGCAGTAACCGTAGGGTGTGCACAGCGACCGACGCCTACTGTTTGTCTTCGCTATACGTTGAAAACGAACGCATCAGTGCAGATAGCAGGACGCTATGTTGGTCAATGAGAAGTACAATTGCTGTGCAGTCGGCACTCTTATTGGTCAAGAAAATTTAACAACTGCTGTATAAGTGCTGTGATGTGCAGTCGAGCGTGGTATATATATATATATATATATATATATATTTAACGCTCCAGCAAACCATGTCATAGTTTGCTCGTTCAACGTTTGGCACGCGCGGAATAATATACCATCATTTTGTCGTGAGACTGGGTCAAACAGATTCAATAAGATGACACTGTGTCAAATGTTGATTTCAAAAAGGCTATAGTTATGACATAACTACAGCCCTTAGGACTACTGTATGGTGATTGTAGCCATGATGATGACGATATTCAAACGAAGCTTTGTCATATTGTACCTGAAACAAAGTCAGAACAATGCTTCATAAACAATACACATTAAACATCATTTAACAACTTACATATCACTGTCGTTGCATGTGAAGTATTCTTACTGCGTACATGATATTTTACCGCAATATATATATATATATATATATTATATATATATATATATTATATATATATATATATATTATATATATATATATATATATATATATATATATATATATATATATACTTTTAAATTACTATTATTAACATATGACATAACACATCAATGCATGCATATACATGACGTACAAACATACTTGATATTATACCTCTATTAAAACGTACTCTTTGAGGCGTGATAACGTCGCTTTGATGTAATCTCATAAACCATGCAACAAAGGTCGATGTATTTACCTGAGAATCGGCCGTTTCTATTCCTCGACGTCGACTATTAATGGAGTCAGATACTCGGAGTGTTTGTTGCCAAAGCTGAACTGTGGTGCTTGGTGTTTCGTGATCACCACCTGGTGAACAGGCGAGGCATGTGACATTAGAAGACTTAAGTAATTACACTGACGGATAATCTACTGCTTCAATAAGTTCCGGCTGAGCAGGCTATGGTATCAACTATGTAACACTGTAATAGTACGTATAATCATGGTGCTTTCTGTAGAACATTTGTGACATGACATAACTCAGCTTAATGATTCTGTAAGCAGCAGGAGGCCATTCCACCATGAGCCGGAGCATTACACAATATACAACTTTATCGCAAGCGCTGATTAAGATGTTTGTTACATAAGGCGATTTCCGACAGAATGAGACAGGACAAGCAAAACGGAAGTTCACGTAATTAGCTATGTCTTTTTATGTTGCACTTCTCTTAATTAACAAGAGTATTTGATTTCTCTCTAAAACCACAATTGTACACTTATCTGAAACTTAGATATTAACACTGCCTTGCTCCGTTTCTTTAATGACCATACCGAGTAGAGCATCCCCATTTTATATACGCCAGCTATGCTGTTTTTATGCATTTATATAAAAATACACAATTCCACAAACTTCTATGATGTGTTAGAACCATTTGGCTAATATAGCCCTATTTTTAATCGTATTATTATACGTGTGCATTATGTGGTGTGTAATGGAAGATTAGTCTGTCTTGCTAGACGTCTTGTTCCAATACTTGATCCTCATTTTGTTTAGTACCTTTGTCCAACTGTTTGCCCCGCTACGTCACCAGTCAATTTCCCGGTTCAATCAGTTGGATGGTGTTTGTTTGTCTGATTTTGACCCAGTGCAATCGCCGTAAGTAATAAAATATTAATATCATTGACCACTCACCCTTTCTGGCGAGTGTGCGCCCGGTCCTGGCTTCAGTGTACTGTCTCCGGGCATGACCACACGAGGACGCAATGTGTAAAGGGGGGCCCGGCCCTTGTAGACATTCGGGTCAGCCTGGGCGTAGGCGCCGGGGCCGGGGGTCTGAAACACAATACCACATTACGTCTGCATCGTGTAAAATAAATACATTAAAGATATCTCGGCAAGTAGTCACCACGTGTATAATGTTTCAATCATAAAACATGATTGGACCGTATCCATGGATGGCCGAACACTCGATATTGACACAACTCTTGTCGTTATTTAAATTCATTTTAGGAAGTATATTACCTTGGGGGAAGTTTCCGTGAATATATCAACTCCACGTAGGTTAGATATATAACCTGCAATTATGTAGCTACCTCTTTTCTTTTAACTGGAGCAACATGGTTTGTCTTAGTATGAGGTCGCTCTTTTGAAGACGAAAACAATTCAGGTATTTGGATATTCTTGAATTTGATGAGTAACACCTTTAAGATCATGAGCGAATTTCTCTACAAGCAGCAGGTTTATCACCCATGTTAATATGCGTTACCTTCTGCAGATCTTCCGAGAAGCTGCCAACATTTGATCGACCTCTGACGGATGGCATGGGCGCTTGTCGTTTATTTCCTTCCACTGTCCTGCCGGTCAACGTTGGCAGAGAATACGTGTTGGGCGCTGCGAATAAAACCATGCAGACCTGTTAGCAAACAATGTTACGAGGTCGCTAATGTATGCAGAACGTTCGTGTAGATATCAGGTTCACGGGTGTAGAAAAGTCCACTGACTTTAAAAAAATGCACCCAAACATCCAATATTTTCTTCTAAAAGTAAGAAGACGAGAAGCTGAAATGTATAACTGTCTAAATGACATACACTGGTCTAATCCTGAAGTACTTTTTTTATGATTTAATGATGTGACACATGATGTTTATATAAGGAAATAATGTTCTCGTGTAGAGGTCCTATATATTACCTTTGGGGTAGCACAAAATCGCAGAAAAAATATCATCGTCAATTATGGACAGTTTTAAGAAGAAATACAAGTATCGAGCCATCAGCTGAAAGATTTTCACATGCTCATATTGAGGGTCAAGCGAAGCGGGTAGGTTCAGTGTTTTACAGAACACGGAGATCACCTGGGTTTTTGTCGATGCTCCTGTACTTGCTTCTCGAGCCGAAGCTGTAGGACGGGGCCCGTGGGGAGGCGCTCGGTCCAGCGGCCTCGGGCGAGTGTGCTCCCGGACCAGGCGTCTTGAAACTCTTCAGGTCTTGTGGTCGACTGTAAGCAAAGAACACATTAGCTGTCACTCTTGGCAGTAGTATATATATATATATATATATATATATATATATATATATATATATATATATATATATATATATATATATATATATATATATATATATATCAATATGTTAATGGATCCTACATTTGATCTCGTAGGCAATGCGCCCATCTTTAGCTGAATGTTAACTCTGACATGCAAGGACCAGCTAACAAAACAGTTAATGGTGCTTGTGGATTATTAGCCAATGAGATGAATAAGTTTATTTTGTGTCTGTCATTGAAAATTTACCCCGTTTAAATAAGGATAATCAAATATTCGCAGTAAACGAGGAACCACCAGATCAATATGTCATCAGTGTAATGACAACATTAAGAGCGCCACAGAAAGTTAAAGCGAATAAGGCCATTGGGCCTGATAACATTCCTACTTTGGGTACTAAGGAACCATGCAGATATACTCGCTCCTCCATTAACTGCTGTTTTCAACAAATCAATGCGCGAAGGCGCACTTCATAGGGAATGGAAGGTGGCGAACGTAATACCGTTGCCGAAAATAAACCCACCCATGTTGATTGAGAAAGACATTATACCAATATCGCTAACGCCAATAGTTACAAAGGTGCTTGAGTCAATAATAATGAAATTGGTGGATGATATAATTGACAGAGAATTAGACTCTAAGCAATTTTGTGGAATTTGCAGAACGTCGACAACTGACGTTCTCGTAGAAATTATACACATATCAGTATATTTTTATGATATGAAGCGACTGATAAATTTGATACAAATAAATTTATGTCCGTGTTGTAATGCTGAAATTTAGCAAGGCGTTTATCTCATTAATCATCACTTGTTACTAGAAAAGCTACAACTGTATGTTATGCCCTCACATATTATACGATGGATGGCAACGTTTTTTATTAGACAGAACTCAACAGGTAAAACTAGGAAATGAATACTCGCATTCTGGCCGCCCAAATATGGGAGGGAACCCTGTCTGGGGGAGTACCGCAGGGAACCCTGTCAGGGGGAGTACCGCAGGGAACCCTGTCTGGGGGAGTACCGCAGGGAACCCTGTCTGGGGGGAGTACCGCAGGGAACCCTGTCTGGGGGAGTACCGCAGGGAGCCCTGTCTGGGGAGTACCGCAGGGAACCCTGTCTGGGGGAGTACCGCAGGGAACCCTGTCTGGGGAGTATCGCAGGGAACCCTGTCTGGGGGAGTACCGCAGGGAACCCTGTCTGGGGGAGTACCGCAGGGAACCCTGTCTGGGGAGTACCGCAGGGAACCCTGTCTGGGGGAGTACCGCAGGGAACCCTGTCTGTACCCAAATGTTTACATAAACGATTTAAAAACACCTGTTCCGTTATATAAATATGTGGACGACAGTACGTTATTCAAAGCGTGTCATAGAACAGGTGTTTCTGGAACCCAAGAATCAGTTGACATCGCCGCTAGGTGGACAGTTGACATCGCCGCTAGGTGGACAGTGCAAAATGATACGAAAATCAATTCAGGAAAATCGAAAGAAATGATCATCAGTTATGCACAAGATTTTTCGACATAGCTTCTTGGCGTTACAATTTTTTTATCTAGCATGGAATAAGCATGTGGATAATATTGGGGGGGAAAGCTGGAGAAAGATTATGTTGTACCAGTTAAAACGAGCAGGTTTTAAACAGAGCGACCTGGTCACTGTATATGTAAGTGTTGTGAGACCTGTACTGGAATATGCATGCTCTGTGTGGCATACCAATTTGCAGAATTACTTGTCTGACAATATCGAAATGATACAGAAAAGAGCCCTAAAATGCATCTTTCCTGGTAAAAGCTATGCAGATCAATGATTTAGGTCTACATACTTTGAAAGAAAGCGGGACTGTCCGTGTGAGCGGTATTTTAACAGGATGAAAGCAAGCTCACACAAACTGCATCATCTCCTTCCTGACAAAAGACACATAGATTATGATATAAGGCACAGCAATAAGTATTCATTGCCAGTAACTCGGACGAATAGGTATCGAAACTCTTTGTTACCATTGTGTTTACATAACTGGCAATAAATAATATAATAATATTATATCTGCTGCGCCATTTATCATGGTAGGGTTTTATGATTATCGTATTTTTTATTATTGACTGTTACATGTATTGTTTTACTGACTATATAATATTTACGTTTAATCAGAAAGGGGTCATCCATAAAGTACGTCATGCTTGGGGAGGGTGGGGGTCTATGGGCAAGCGTGACGAAGCGTTGCATGGGGTGGGGGGTATATGGGTCAGCGTTACGTAACGATTTTTTTTAATGTTGGCTCGTCTAGCTGTCAATATTCGACAGATAGCTATAATTGTTAAAACGTAACATAATTTGTTTGTCAAAAACAACCTAATTGTAGGGGGTGTACATGCCAGCGTTACGAAGCCTTACAAGGGGGTGGGGGTGTACATGCCAGCGTTACGAAGCCTTACAAGGGGGTTGGGGTGTACATGCCAGCGTTACGAAGCCTTACAAGGGGGTGGGGTGTACATGCCAGCGTTACGAAGCCTTACAAGGGGGTGGGGGTGTACATGCCAGCGTTACGAAGCCTTACAAGGGGTGGGGGTGTACATGCCAGCGTTACGAAGCCTTACAAGGGGGTGGGGGTGTACATGGCAGCGTTACGAAGCCTTACAAGGGGGTGGGGTGTACATGGCAGCGTTACGAAGCCTTACAAGGGGGTGGGGTGTACATGCCAGCGTTACGAAGCCTTACAAGGGGTGGGGTGTACATGCCAGCGTTACGAAGCCTTACAAGAGGGTGGGGTGTACATGCCAACGTTACGAAGCCTTACAAGAGGGTGGGGTGTACATGCCAGCGTTACGAAGCCTTACAAGGGGGTGGGGTGTACATGCCAGCGTTACGAAGCCTTACAAGGGGGTGGGGGTGTACATGCCAGCGTTACGAAGCCTTACAAGGGGGTGGGGGTGTACATGGCAGCGTTACGAAGCCTTACAAGGGGTGAGGGTGTACATGCCAGCGTTACGAAGCCTTACAAGGGGGTGGGGTGTACATGCCAGCGTTACGAAGCCTTACAACGGGGTGGGGTGTACATGCCAGCGTTACGAAGCCTTACAAGGGGGTGGGGTGTACATGCCAGCGTTACGAAGCCTTACAAGGGGTGGGGGTGTACATGCCAGCGTTACGAAGCCTTACAAGGGGGTGGGGGTGTACATGCCAGTGTTACGAAGCCTTACAAGGGGGTGGGGTGTACATGCCAGTGTTACGAAGCCTTACAAGGGGGTGGGGTGTACATGCCAGCGTTACGAAGCCTTACAACGGGGTGGGGTGTACATGCCAGCGTTACGAAGCCTTACAAGGGGGTGGGGGTGTACATGCCAGCGTTACGAACCTTACAAGGGGGTGGGGTGTACATGTTCAGTTATACATTGGTTAGCGTTAAGTTGAGGAATATATTATTTGTTCTACGGTGACACGGAGTGATGTCAAGGGCAATATTCGGTCGTGTAACTATCCTCGCGAAACCGATTAGCGAAGCCAATTTTTGGCTACAATTGTGTTGGCACAATTGGGACTGGTTCCAATTTAGACGACAGGCCGCTAATTTAACGCAGTCACCAATTCAGACACCAACAGTGGGTGCAACAATCGTCAAAGCTAAGTCGGGAATGGCGCTAGTCAATATCTAGGTCGCAGTGTATAAATATGTCGCCCGTTTACACGCCTGCATAATTTAGCTGCGCATTATGATGTGATGCAATACGATGTCGCGTGATCAATTGGGGCTCAAATCACTCATGTAAACCGGCCTAAGCGGAAGTGAAGCTGCATCACCGTGATTGAAAACGGTAGGACGCACACGTGGCACAGCGCAGCAACCAATCGAAGTGCGTTTTACAAACCTGTAAAGCGAGTAGTGTGGCATGCCGTTCTTGCCGTGCCGCGTGTACTGCACGTCCGGGTAGTGCACAGGCCCGGGGCTAGCGTCGTCGAAAAGCTTCGCGTGGCGCGTGCCGAACTGCCAGGCGGGGTTCTTCTGGTGGCTGCTGCGTGGGTCGTGCATGATACTTCCAACGAGACTCGGCAGCTGGCGATACCACACGGACATGTTAGAAGTACACAGTGTGATACTTGCTATAGTAAAGCCTTGTTACATAGTATAAACTATATATATATATATATATATATATATATATATATATATATATATATATATATATATATATATATATATATATATATTCTAACATTTTCACAGCCTCAGTGTATTTTAATGAACAACAAATGTGTCATATAATTTATCCGTTATCTGTTTAATTTCAATGTTTCTCCCCGAATAGCTAAACGGCAAGGTCGATATTGACGATTGATCATACACCTACTTTGTATTTGTTTTGACAAATAATCATTACAGATATATAGATCGTAATTTATTAATTTCGTTTGATGCCGATGAGTAGCCTCGATTGTATATTTATATTACTGTCATTGTATTAATAAATTCTATTTTCCAATAACAGTTTATTTATTGTATGCATTTTTTCGTTGTAAACGTGCACATGGTCCTGCTAACAAACATCTGTTGGATATATATGAACAGTATACGATAAACCAATACATATGAACTACGCCTTGCATACCTGGTAACAGGGACCCGGACTGCTGTACATGGCAGCGATTGGTCCACGGGGCTTCGTCTTTTCTGACGCCATCATGTGTGTCGCTGGGGCTTCTACAGGTCACAACAAAGTCTAATTAAGTACAAGAGATATGTTAAATTATGTTCAGTTATTTAAACAGCAAAAGAACATAACATTAAGATGTTATGAAAGCATGAGTTATGTGTTATTGCCTATTAAAAAAAGAAACAAATTTCTCGTCCCCGCCCGCTTCCTTTTTGTCGCCGCCTCCTTTTTTATTATTTACTATAGAAAAAAATATTATTTAAAAAAGTTTGTCTGGTTCTGTGAAGACATCTCTTTCCAAAACGTGCCGTCTGAAGTAGTGTTATACTCTTTCAGTTCACTCTTCATGCATCATTCCGGGGGTAGGTATATATATTTTATGTGCATTCTACACAGTCTAAAATAAGAACGATGACCCCCTTGCTTTATGTAATATTTACGCTGACTCGTTTACATAATACCAGTCTCAATCAGTATAGATGCCATTCAGTTGTATGCCTGTGATACAAACTAATGAAACCAAATCTTACACATTACATTCATAAATGTGTGTTCGCTTCTTGTTTGTTTGTTTGTAGTAAATTTAAGTAGTTTTCCGGGGTAGCACGTACGTGCCATATTCCATTGACGTAAATGTTTCTATTCATCTGCCATTCCCGCTAAAAAGTATTATATTTGCTAATTTGCAAATGGAATGGCAGGATTTATAGTAATATGCATGTTCCATGTTGCATCGAAAAAACTACAGCTTGACTTTTAATCAATCACAGTGAGCATCATGGCGGCCATCTTCAAAACTAATAGCAAAAAAATCCATAAATAGTAAATAATAAGGGCCTCCCTCGTCCTTTAAAAAGTCCGAGAAACTAATTTCAGTTTTAATAGGCCTTGTGTATACTTGCGACTGTGGTGTACTTGGGGGTACACATCTAGGCACAGATGAATTTGCATAGAATACGATAACAACTTCAAACTATATGGTACCATACACGTGAAAACACATAATTCCATTCATGTGATTTTACATTTTCACGATTACTATTACACCTCCAGCGTCGGGCATTTAGCAAATTGTTTACCGCAACCGAGAATCGCCTAAAGCCTGTCTACTCAATCAGTTTCTTGTGTTGTTGCAACCGACCATCTGGAACCTTTGTTCCGTGTTTAATGTAGTTAATATTATATTCGATTAGAGAGCTGTACGGTATGTCGCCTGCTAAGCCGATATCGAACTTAGTGGAGCGCCGTTTCCAATTAGCAACAACAACTATATATTGGTTTTGCTCAGGTAGTCTCTATGGAAATCATCGGGAAGAACGCCTTGTAATCAAGCGAGGCATTGTGTGCTACTGTTGACAGCCAATAGGCAGTAATTTGCATTTGAGTTTCCTAGAGACGCCGTTGAAGGAATCGTGCGGGTTTGCGGGAGCACTCGGAAGCGAAGTAGGCACATGGTGCAAGAGTGTGGTGTCGAGTTGTCTTCAAGTATGCCTGAACGACTTCAGAACGCGGTGTCGACTGCAAGGGAACGGCTACTCGGCCTGCTCAACAACATAACGATCCCCTTCATGCTGAACGGTCGATCGAGCTCAATAATAAACTTCGATAGTGACCCGAACCACACTACGGTCCTGATCGACATGTGCCCGTCTTTCTAGCTACAAACAATAACAGTACGCGCAGTTTACAATTTCTTTTTTTAATTAAAATGTTTGTTGTGTAACAGTTATTTAGAACCAAGTACTGTTATTAAAGATATTCATTTGTATGATTTTTTATTGATAGGCGTTTTTTTAAAAATATATTATGAACATGTGGATGTAGCCTTTCTGGCCCTTTCATGATGTTGTGTTATTACTGCTTGACTGGGAAGTATTGGCAAGTGTTCAATGGAAGCTCCAGAACAGTGTGACACGGATCTACACAAAGGGGTCCGGGATGAGACACGGGGAGGTGGTTATGCGGGTTGTTTGTTATGCTGGCAAGTTTGTCAGAGTAGGCTTAATTTCATTGGTAAACAAAATAGTTGCAGTGGACCTATGAATTCCCGCATCGGTGCCTGTATATATTTAAGTACACATGTTGCAGCATTACTCGTTTCATTGTATTGGGTTCCATTTATAATGAGATCATTAAGCAATTAATTGTATTTTCTTATTTCTAGGGATATCCTTGTGTACGTGTAGTTACTCATTTCTGTTCACCTAACACAGGACTTTCAGACAAAGATCACACGTCAAGTGTATACAGTGCGGCTGTCGATAATGGTTATGTGCAAGCGTAGAACTTTTATGGTTTGGGTGGTGTTACGAACGACACGGTGGATACAGTGCAACCAGGAATATACGGGCACTGTTCAATCCACCGGGTGACGATGACAAATCGCTCGGCCGTGATCCGTCAATCAATTAATTAGCAGTCGGCGAGTTTCAATGGAACCTAATCTCACAACAGCCTTGTAACGAATGAGTGGCACGCGTCGCAACAGTATTGACGACCGTAATTGTTAGCAGTCGGTGGCGGAGAGTCAGTCTTTATTTCAGCATAGTTAATGACAGTGTTGTTGCAGTTGAATTATCTACCTCCGACAGGTAACATTCTGATTGTAAGCGATATGTTCGCGTTGGCAGGACGTGAGAGTTGCATACACACGTAGTGTCGACTGCAGACAGACAAGTGACATCTATTCGGCCATATCAAGTGTTCGAGTTGCGTTTTTTTATTATGCAGTAATGTTATTTCGTTCGCTGACAAGGATCATGTTCCCATTTGTTGAAGTTGTTCGTAAATCACTATAATCCTGCTATTATGTTTTGGTATAACATTCTAGTGGATCATGCGTGTATCAGGCACGGTTCACAACGAACCCGACGACGAATAGGTTTATGACTTAATAATTATAAAGACTTATGCTACCATTATTAACATATTTCTTATTGGGTATTTGCATTTATAACAGCTAACTTGACGCATACGACCAATTAAAGTAAATAAAATATATCATATTCGGATGTATAACGTGGATCTAATGTCTGGTGATAATTTTTGAACAATTTCTGAGAAAATGAAGTAATTCTTATGCCTTCCCGTAACAGATATATAGAGAACGTTGGGCTTTTCGCACAAAACACAAATGCCAAATCGTGTTAGCTAAGTTGAAAAATAAGTGCTTCTTAGACCACAAACTTTTAACACACCTTCAAATAAACATTTCGTGCACATTCACAAATGTCTGCATATGCAACATGACAACGATAACCTAGCCACTTACCTTACGATGGAGGGAGACGGTAGATTTGACAGGGGAATTAGCTCACGCTGTGTCCCTGTGAGTGTTCGCTTGATGCACTGACACCGGCCACGTTCTGTACACAACAGGTCGTCTTAGAAACCGCCATTGAGCCTGAAGCGCGCTCTAGCGAGGCTCCCGACGACTGGGTGATGCTAGCGACCGCCTTCGTTATGTACGGCGCCACCCCGTCTACAGTTTTTTCTAGTCAATGATTAGCCATTAGGGCTAACATTGTCAAACTATATGCTACGGACATTGTCTGTAGGGCATTTGTCTCATCAATATGTCCAAGGCCATGCAAGGAATCGGTTTTAGCATTAGGTGGGTCAATGTTGTGTTGGAGTTTTTCTTTTCACTATTTTCAGTAAGTTCATAAATAATACTTAGTGTTTGCACCGTCTAAACAATAATCTAATAATGTAACACATTTAACGTATAATTGTTGGTGCAGATAATGAACGCCCAGTTTATTTTGCTAGAAAGACCGTTAGATCTACGACGAGGCACCTCTCGTGGGGAGCCTCACGAACAACTTCTATTCATACGCAGTCGACACGAAACAACGGCCGAGAATTATTGTGAGGTGGGCGAGTAATAGTCATTCAATAAACTAACTGGCAGCGATTGTATTGCCTCTTTTCTGCTACCGCTCGCCTCGCGACAAAGACGCAAGTGTTGCTAAAGGATCACAGTGCTACAGTATATACGGCTTTGTTTGCCTGTTTAGGACTCGAACATTGGTACCATGTTTAAAGGGAAACACAAGTCATAGGTTTTGGGCATATGCACATAATATAGGAATTAATAAAACATAACCATTTGCAGATACAGTCAAGAATGTCAGTGAATTGCTAGGAATACTTTGTTTAACGCACGACATCTTTATTTCACGGGCGGCGCCATACTGTTAGGATAATCCTACGTCACGAGTGCCTGCAGTGTGGCAATGTTCCAAATGAAAATCTATTTGTAAACACCTAGTCATACACTTGCCAATATGATACGACCATACTGCTTGCGTATAAACGCAACATGTTTTGGTCTTTGTTTATCAAAAGTTGGTCTTTGCTTACCAAGTCTCGTTCTAACTTACCAGTTCGCTTGATTGAGAATTTTGGTTGCTTCGGTGTATACCCATCGGGCAGAGGCAGAGGCGGGAGAGAGGGACGGAGCAAGGGAGGGAGGGAGGGAGGGAGGGAGGGAGGGAGGGAGGGAGGGAGGGAGGGAGGGAGGGAGGGAGGGAGCAGGGAGGGAGGGAGAGAGGGAGGGAGAGAGGGAGGAAAGGAGGGGGATGGAGGGATAGGGTGGGAGGGATAGGGAGGGAGAGAGAGAGGGGGGATAGTCGATGGGGAATTTTTTTTAAATATCGGGCACATATATTTGAATTGGGAGATTGGGTGCAATCTATGGCGATGTTGTAGAGAACACACTAAGGTAGTTAGTAGAACCCCGTGGTATTACTGCTCAAGTCTGTCATTGAAATTATAGCGCACTCATACAAATTCCAGCTCTTAATTAAAAAAATATCAAAATAACCAGACCACGATTCCTCTGAATTCTAAGTTCGTAAATTGAAGGCGTTCTGTAACACCCCACTGATTATTATCCGGCTGCGTTTGGAAACGTTACCGTGCCAAGTAAGTTAGGCCGTACTGTTAGCAATACTGAGACGAGTATTATTTAGCTGTGAGTCAGATTGACGAACGGTGTCTTCAATCATGACCTCCTCTATACACGTACAATGCTACCAACTTGGACCAATCATCCAACATAATTATTCGTATCGACTACGCTGTTGGGCATATGAATAAATCAAATGTCCATGACGCATGTTGTACAGGGTAACAACGTGCATCGCATTGGATTCCGTTATTATGATAACAGAAAGGAATCCAGTTCGTTTTGTGTAATTCCCTTTTGTTGTCGGGACTGACTGATAGATTTGGACAGGAAATATTTGTAGTACTTATGTTATAACAATTGTTACTTTTGTACAACAACATACATGTATGAATACGGGCATTTTAGTATTCGTTCGCAACAACGACAATACCGTCAACAATTCAAAATCACATATTTAATTTCTAAAATGCCCTCCCGGATTATGTCACGCCATAGTATAACCATTTTCTGATTACGTAACATTTTGTTACCAATGTTTGTAGTAGGACGGTTCAATTATAACTGCTGCAGATAATCTATACAGACTGAATAGTAGGGCCTATGTGAGCTCAAGCGATCAATACACGAAGCCATTAACACGGTTAAGTTTCGGATAGGCAAATACAGACTTGCAAGACAATTAATCCAAAATCGGTCACTGTTGGTGCGCGCCCGATCTAGTCACGCAAACAAGCAGATCGTTAGTGCTTGAACGAGTCGAATATTAAGCGTCATCCAAGCGCCCGACAATTAAATGAACTTGTTCGTACATACATTGTATATATTATATTGTATTGTATACCTCGGACCTAAGTTCGACGCGCGCACGACCGTGGACTGATCAGCAGTAAAGTATAAATCTATTGTGTAGGCATTCTTTGTCAACAAGTTGGCATTGTTGTATTGATACACTCACATGCAGCTAACCACAATATACACAGCCTATATCTGAATGGTATCCACATAGCATTGTCGTCGCCTGCTCCCCGTTGGCATTAGGTTAATTGTTCGTTCGAGTCGTCACCAATAAGTTGTCATTAATGCATGCGCCAGAGATATGTTATCAAATATAAAGACGAGGACATGTTATTAACGAAGTGGGCATTCGGCCAACGAATTTATGATTAGACTAATATCCCCAACACAACACCCGTATCTAGGTTTTTACACACAACCCGGGACATTGCCACTCCACCCTTTTATTTGTCCCACTCCCCCGATCGTTTGACCCTTTAAAAAGAGAATCAAACGTTTACTCTTGCACAATTAGTAAACAAATAGTAGATTCTGCTTTGAATGTGTTTTATGTTATGATGCACCTTTGCTGTATGTCTCTATTATCAATTAATTTAACGTGCTGGTAACACATGTGTATAAAATATTTATTTTTGTTTTGTTACGGTATGCCTATAACGTACTACTAAAGAATTAGTTAGTATATGATGATGATATTTGTTGTTTTACTTATAATACTTACTTATTACATGGGCACGAATTATGATTTATATATAATTATGCACTTGAATAAGGAATGTAAGCAATTTGTGTTGCTTGATTCCATTTGTTTCATAATGTATTTGTATATGATGCTTATCATAATTATGCATTGATCATTATGAAACAATAAAGATTATTTTTATTATTATTATTATCAGGTACGTGGAAATTCCCCCTGCGTCACAAACAGTGGGTTCGTCTATCTAACTCCGGCATAGCCAATCACAAATCCATTTTTATTTGGCAGAAAAACGTCGTGTCTGCACACTTTGAGAACAAAGTTCTCACACAACGTGTTTAATTAGCAATGCACGCATTTCACCTTGCGAAAACACTCCGGGTAAATCCCGGATCGACCTGATTTTTAACTTCTTGTTTTGTTGGTCACACTCAGGATGCTTCAGCTAGCAGCTCGTGTAAATGATGGCGTAATTCAAAATGGACTTTCGCGTATTTATCCTGTTTCTTATGTATCATCCCAGTAGCCACGGGTGCTACTAGCTCCTGTCTCCGTAGCCCAACGAGGTGTGAGAATTGAGTGCCAGTAGCCCCCAGGTCAGTATGCTGTTGGTTTAACACACCCCCTCTAGTTTAATAAAATTATTGTTGTCTAGGTATTTCATCTGAAAGGTAATTGTATGTGGAGTTAATCATTTGAAGTCTCATTTCACACATCAATTGTGTGGTGTGGAAAGCTCACTGCCCTAAGATTTAGAATACATCCTCTACATAAAGCTTCTTTGGGGTGAGCAAAACCCAGTTTAACTAACACATGGAAGCTAAGTGCCCTCACCCAGGTATAAGCTATTACGGGTTAATCAGTAGATAGCCAACTGCCCTCACATTTAACTGAACAAATCAATGTGGTGTCCCATGTCTGCCAGTTCAAACATGTCTAGCCAATAAGAAAAGAACATTTTGAGCTACTCTGCTTTAGCTGGCCTGAGTTTCATGTTGAAATTTATAATCGAGTTCGGAATGACACATGAAACATGGCTGCCAGCGTTGAGTTCATCGAAGGTGGTGGGGGAAACCCTGTTCCCATTTTTAATAGTTATACCTATCACAAATCTAAAGAGTTGACAAATGGCATGAAGTTGACATGTAGTACGAGGAAAAACATTTCTGGTGGTCAGCGATGAAGGAACTGTGGTCAGTGCCGAAGATAGCCACAATCACCAACCCAACCCTGGTGATGTACAAGCGAGACAGTTGAGAGGAAGCATGCGGAGGCGAGCCAGGGATGAAGGAACTGTGGTCAGTGCCGAAGATAGCCACATTCACCAACCCAACCCTGGTGATGTACAAGCGAGACAGTTGAGAGGAAACATGCGGAAGCGAGCCAGGGATGAAACAACATCAGGCGATTTACGACCAGGAAAAGTTAAACTGCTTCAACAAAGTTCTACCACGATGACGTCACCAGCTGAGACAGCATCTGCTCTGCCTAAGTACCAGCGTGTGCAGTACCGCGAACGGAGAAAACGCTTCCCAAGCGTTCGTCCTTGGAGTGATGCTGCCACTTGTGTTTGGTCTCCTGCCCTACATTCGTCTCCTCAGCCTCGTGAAGGAAAAGTCTGCATCACTCGGATTCACCATCAATCTTCAACGCATCATGCAGGACTTTGAAAAAGGTCTTACGGATGGCTGCCAGGTTTCCAGGCGTGATTCTCAAGGGCTGCTACTTCCACTTTGACCAGTGTCCGAGATTTCAAAGTATGGGGCCATCCGTCAGTTACAGAGAGAATGCTGACAACATGATGTGGTTTCGTATGTTACTAGCAATGCCATTCGTCCCGGTGCTAGATGCATTCGAATTTGTGAAGAGTATAGCACCAGATGTACCCCGTGTTCGAGACATCAGTGACTACATCGACAGCACGTGGATGAATGGACAGTATCCCATCGAGATGTGGGATATACAAGCATTGTTCTCATTGGATATTTAACATTTTCATTTGAGCTTGTGTATTCATATGACAAATAAAAGAGGTTTTTTTACGGTTTCCCTCCGATCAAAAAAGTCCGACATTCATTGAATGTATACCAGATGTATGATTATTTTCTTATTTAAAATTAGGTACCTAAAATTAAGGTGGGGTAGAACAATGAATGGAACAGCCAGGCAGTGTTGGCAAAACGATACGTAGTGCCACAAGTCACCCGTTATTGCCAGAAGACCCCGGGGGCTACTGTTACGGGGGCTAGGGGTACTTTATCCCTTTCTTATATATTTGAAGACGGTACATTATCTTATTACAATCAGTATGATATGGGCATTGCGTAAGATGTTATGACATGGAAAACATTTAATATATGTGAGGCCTGCATGCCTTTGTCAAATACCACACGGTATCTGGTTTTAAATAATTATGTTGAACAATATTCTCACGTGCAGCAATATGACCAATGACCAAGTGTCGGTGCATGCTCGGTGACAGCGATACATCATATTGCCCAATCAATGCATGATACAAGGCGTATTGTCGAATACCACTTCATGTAGGCCTAAAGGCCGCCACACACTGCCGACTTGTAGTCGCCAACAGTTTGTCTACCGACACCTACTTATCGGCCGACCGTCGGCCGACCGATTTGTTAGATACTAGATATCCACAAAAAAGTGTTGCCAACTGTTGGTGAAGAATATATACATAACGACTACATTTGAGTTGCCAACTAAAAAAAGTAGTTGCCAACATGTTGACAACTGGAGAATCGGTATATGTATAGCGGGCTTTATATTTAATCTGGACAGCAAACATTACTACGCTATTTAACGTCAATGTTGTTCGCTACTTCTGTATAATCAACGTTCAACGCATCGAACTATTAGGGTTGGTCTGTTGATGTGCAACGCCAGCCATTTAATATTAGAGTAGGGTGGGGCAGTACGTCTACTTTTTTCGGGAAATCGACTCATGGGAAACCTTTTAGATATATCTCTGATATATTGGATGTATCACCTAGTTTATTATCTTAGCTGAAAATCTTGTGTTGACATTTTCGATGTTCAATTTCACAGAAAAAGTTAGCCATTTTAGCAGAGGTCCTGAAAATGGGCGTTTTGCCCCACTCCTGGGGCAAAACGCCCGCCCCTGGGCGTTATGCATTAATCAGCCTCATTTAAATATTAGTTTACTTATTTCGCATTACCAAAGTGATGGTATTATTGGTACACTTCAGTATAGCGAAACCTTGATGCACATTATAGTAACATTTTTTAAAATAAGTTTATTAAGAACTGTGACTGAAATTGTTAATTAATTAGCTCATTTTCTCTGAAATTCAACAAGTGCGTTATATTGTATATGTTTATTATAAACTGTCATACGCAGGCGGAACTTATCACCTCGTCTACTCACTTTCAGACTCAAATCTGACAGATAACAGTACGTCGCACCCTGTGCGTTTTGCCCCCACTAATTTTGGCTTTTTTGCCCCACACGTTCGATATTAAAATTTCACCATTTGTATATTACTGGCTTTTATCACTCGCATCCACAACATTCACAACATTAATGATTACATATTTGTCTACTGCATACACTCAACGCGTTGTCTCAGTTTCTTATGGTTACTGCCTACAAAACGATTTTTAGGGTGACCACTTTTATAATTTATTGAATCAAAAGTTTGACATTAAAATAAATATCGCGTGAATTCCGTTTTCTGCCACCGTATTCTAACCAAATGTGAAGAACTGTATGTAGCTTCATTTGGCGGTCTCGAAATTCTTATTTTCGCGCTGTGAAACTAGTTAGAGGATGGGCGTTATGCCCCAAAACTTGCGATATGCCCCATGCTACTCTATGTATTATTTGACTACGCCAACGCATTCGATAAAATATTTCACAGAAATGTTAACCTCGTACAGAGTCTGTTACGCATCGGCAAGTATGGTGAAAACGTTTGACTGAAACCTAATTGGGAACATGCCTCAAAAGTAAAAACGAACACCATTCTATCAGCACTAGGCAATAGTAGAAATCAACTGTGGAGTAAGACAAGCCTGTGAGTTGTCAGCTTGTTCAATATGTTTGTTCACTGAACTGATATTCATGGAGATAGACGATCTAGTTGGGATGAGAGTCGTGAGTATGAATATAAATAATATGAAAGAAATATCCGCCTAAAGTCCATATCCTTGTCAATGGTGAAGAGTCCGAACAATAGACCTTGGCAAAATGGTGACTGATGACAGCAGGTGTGACCAATCGAGAAAACCAGGGAAGCGTACGTTGACATCGTGACTGGTTTGGAAAACAAGATAATAAGACTGCAATGCAAAAATATAGAGGGCCATCGTGATTGGAGGAACTCAATCGACACAAGTAAGTGGGTAAGTAAGTGACAAAGAAATAATGAGAATTGGAATTGTCAGATCAGTGTGTTGAAAGGCATGACCCACCAAGACAAGAACAGTTATCTTAGGCATCATAAGGAGACATATTCAAGTGTGGAACGATGCTAAACAATCCATCGTCCGTCAGAAGAACAAACGATGAAGTTCTCAGATAATACAAAAGAAGAGAGAACAGGTGAACCATTAAGTTCCATAAAACATCATAATTTGGCCACATCAACCGACACGATAAGCTTCAAAAGCAGCGATTGCAAGGCAATACTGAGGGAAAAACAGAAAAAACATATAATGGTTGGAAACCATGTAATTGACCAATGACAACCTCAGTAACCTAATCGTATGAGAAGATCCGAGAACAGGAATGAGTGAAGATTAAGAAGACATAATTGATGATGATTATTAAAACGGTAAATCTCAGTCGTCTTGCCGAATTCGCCGCGCCGCACGCACGCACGCACGCACGCACGCACGCACGCACGCACGCACGCACGCACGCACGCACGCACGCACGCACGCACGCACGCACGCACGCACGCACGCACGCACGCACGCACGCACGCACACATGTTGTAGTATTTTCGACGGCCGAGAGCAATATTACGTTTGTAACACTCATATTGCAGTACAATTCAATTATAGAAGCCAAGCGCCACACATTCATCGAACATGCGGCAAGTTACAGAATATAATTATTACCGTCTATACAATGACGCTGCAGAAGCATTTTGTGTAAAGTGGTTCTGTTACGTAATATCTTATGACTCGCCGCCTCGCGACCTGACCAGTCGTTTCATAAACAAGTTGGGCACAACTTGGCGACTTATCCAGCCCCAGGCATATGGGCATAGGCCGTTTGAAATAGGCGCATATGTGCCTTTCGCGGCAAATATCATAATATACACAGTGTTGCGTGATCCCAATACGAATCGAATACAATTCCGCCTGCTGTCCCCACGTTGTCCAAGCAGCGCGCCTACATGCTACAGGCAGGAAGATCGTAAACGTTGTCCAAGCAGCGCGCCTACATGCAGGAAGATCGTAAACGTTGTCCAAGCAGCGCGTTTACATGCTACAGGCAGGAAGATCGTAAACGCATTTTGATGAACTTGTGCGACACAGCTCCTCTAGCAGCGTGTGCCGGGACCAACAGTTCTGGTTGGGTGTGCTTGTGAAATGCCTCTCAATTGCGAGAACCTTCAACAACCATTCAACCAATGACCTCACATCAGACCACAATGTTGATATGCCTATGATGTACCATAGCTAAGTACTAGTAGCCAACAAGGACCTGCTCTGGAAGCCCGATGGTCCTCGGAGAAGAGGTCGACCAAGAACAACTCTGCGATACATCACAGAGAAGAATACGAGACTCACTGGGAGTAACTTACTAATGATCTTGACACATTTCCACCACTTCTACTAAAAAGCTGTATCAATCAACTCATCTTTCCCATTACTACTATCATAAACCTTTCAATGCAGGGCGGAGTTGTTCCACGGGATTTCAAACAAGCTCTTGTAAATCATCTTATTTAAAAACAAACTCTGTGTAAAAATGACCTAAAGAATTATCGTCCTATCTCCAATCTCAGTTTTCTATCAAAAGTATTGGATAAAGTAGTTGCTAATCGCCCAATTGTTCGCCTTCATGAACATATTTATAGATACCACTTATCAAATGATCTACAGTCTGCATATAAACGATTCCACTCAACCGAAACAGCTCTTCTCAATATGCACAATGATATAGTTGACAACATGGACAATAACAATGTCACAGCAGTCGTTTTACTAGATCTCTCAGTTGGCTTCGATACGACTCATCATTTAATTCTTTTACAGCGCCTTCATAGACATTTTGGCATTTCTGGCACAGCTCTTCGGTGGGTCAAACACTATCTTGCCCACAACACCTTCCGTTCAGTTGGCCCTGTTCTGCACAAATGCACAAGAATCTGTTTCGACTTTGTTATTGTCTCACTGACATCTTGTTTTGGATGGAATCAAGTAAGCTGAAACTTAATCCAGATAAAACAGACCTTATTATTATTGGCACCAAGCAACAATGAAATGGGGTCATCAGCCATTTTCCAGTTAAACTGCTTGGCATTGATACATTCCCGTCAGATAGGGTAACCTGGGGCAGGGCGGCCTCCGTAAGAAAAACTTTCAAATTGTACACCATTAAACTACGTTTACATGTCTTTAATGTGCTCATATTTTAGACAGATATGTGTGTTACCCATTGGGAAATTATATTCAGCAAATTGAGAACCTAGATAAGTTGCATATAATCAATAGCTCCCTCCCCGTGGTTTTTGCTTATATGGACGAACTACTGCCTAAACATAAAACGTATACACACAAATGGTATGATAGCAATATATTAGGCTATTATACTTGCTAAATTTAAGTTGCAGTTAACCTATAATGTACACCTTGCAATCCATACATAATATAATATTGGCTTAGTAATATTCGATCATAATTACAGCCTACGGGCTAGCAGAACGTAAATTATGCAACGTTCATATTATATTACATTTATTAAACATAACTGGTCATGTGTAATACATTTGATACATTATGACCATGTGCGTGCGGGAGAAGACATAGGAACCGTCTTGCCCATGTGGGGCAAGACGGTGTCTTAACACGATGCATACAAAACACAACATAATATATAGGCTAATTTTGTATTGTTTGACCTGTCAACTGATTAATAATATTATTGTCACCAATTATGTTCATGATTCATATCATTATATAGTGAATTACACCATTTTACTATTGCCAAAATATTAGATCAGAGAGTATAACAGGGCATATAAAAGTTGAAAAACACACTGATTTAATCACGGCTGTCTCGTGTTGCTGAGTTTTCGGGGTGGGTATCCGATTGATGTTAACTTAATTTTGCAACAGATTTTGGGACGTTCAGAGTTTTATATTTTACGTACGTGCTGGGGGGCGTCTTTCCCCCAGGTTACCCTACTGTTCGTAATCTAGGTATTATCTTTGATAGTGACTTCTTAAACTTTCGCCAGCATATTTTTCAAGTATGTAAATCCTGTTTCTATCATATACGTGATCTCTGTCGTCACATGTCTATAATATATTATCTACTGCTAAAACAATATTAACAGCACTGATTAGTAGCCGCCTTGACTAGTGCAATTCATTACTAAATAACATTGCTAAGAGATTTGTATAAATTCCAACGAGTATAACATTGTCTGGCATGTGTGGTACACGATCACTAACACTACTTAAACAGTTACAATGGCTTCCTGTTACTTTTCGAATTAATTTTAAGCTGTCCACTCTTACATATCGTGCTGTATCTACACAACAACCACCCTACTTGGCTAGTCTCCTGCATCTTTCAAATATCCCTAGGCAGCTCAGATAATCAATTTCATAACTTATTGTGCCTAATATAAAACTTAACGTGGGTAAACGTGCTTTCTCTGTCGCTGCGCCTAGGGTCTGGAATTAACTCCCCGTCACTTTGAAAACATCTGAAATTATAGCTATCTTCCAAAAGAAACTAGACATATTTATTCCAAACTGCATTTCCACCACAAACCTTCGGTTGCCCCTCGTTCTGATAACTACTTTTGTGCGTTCCCGGAGAACACCTAATCGAGGATACGTCGACACGGAAAACAAGTATGTAGGCCCCCGGAGACGAAGAGGTAGACAGAAGAAGAGATGGGAAGACACCATCAAAGAGTGGACAGGAATGGAGTTCGCCAACTCCCAGAGGGCTGTCGAGAACAGGGAAACGTGGAGAGAGCTGATTAGAAAGTCATCAATGGTGCCCCAACGATCCTTACGGGTTATGGGAAAGTGAAGAAGGTACCTGGTCTCGACTGCCGCTGCATTCGCACTGTCGTGTGCGTGACTTATACACGTTTCGTTTAGCTCTATAGTTCCAATGAATTATATGTAGGACAGTGATGGCCAATGTTCTGTCCCTTCATAGCATGCAGCGGGAAGTAATGCATCATTCTTAATGTCATGGCTTAATCTCATGTGTTCCTCGTTAGCTGCGTTAGTTACTATCCGCGTGAAGTTTAGATTGGATTAAAAAGTACAGGTGCGTTCTTATATAGTGCAGTATCCAGCCCTCGAGACTGTTCAAAGCACTTTACACTTCACCCCCTGGCAGACCTGCTCCTTCCAACGCAATCTCGACTTCTCTGGGAAGCATTCAGCCGTGCTGCAATTACTGTGTGAAGATTATTCGTTCATATATCCACCTTTGTCTGTAGCCAGGAACTCATTTTACAGCTGAGTGAACTGTGGCAACGTGGGGTGAACGAAAGTGCCAAAGCTTTAATGCATATAACTAAAATTCAGTTTATACCCCGATCATGAACTTCTTTATTACAGTGGTTGCGCCTGGCCACACGTTATTGTATTTAATACAGATTTACTAAATACAAATGAAATAACTGCAGCTTTATTCAGCTGTTTCTAACCGATTTGTCTTCATCATTGCCAGAATATTTATGATTAACCATTGATAATGTGGCGTGATTTATCTACAGCTCTATGTACATCATACATTCGTCGGCCACATTCTCTCACAGACACAACGATCGAGCTACGTATACCTAAAAAACTCTGTCACTGAAATTAAAATATAGAAGCTATCATGAGTTTCATGTTTCGTTTACTAGGCCTACGTAGGCTTGCCATTATAGTGTATTTATATGAACTTGCATCACTGCCCTTCAACATAGTTGTTCTTCAAAATGGACGTCTATTTGTGGGTGTGTGATGTTTTTAGTATAGCCAGATACCTAACATTTATTCAACACACGTAACATTGGTCTGTGTACTTTAAGTATATTCTTTCCATTTTTTTTCATCCTCAAGTTATTGCAAACACGGAAACATGTTTTACTGGATGAAGTATCTGAGTCATCACACCCAATCGTAAGTCATAGAAACAGGCTGTTGCAGGATGATATGAATCGTGGATTATAAACAACGATAACGGCACATATAATATGTTTAACAGTGAACATAACGGCTACATAAAGGATCACTGGTTCCCATTTATGAATTTTATTCATGGAACCATTTGGAATGAACGTCTCACAGTAAATCATAGAAATAGTCCAGCCCTTGACCAATCTCCCATATGGAGATGCCGAGTCCGAGCTTCTTGGCCAGGTCAAGACGCACCTGTATGGACTTCAGTGTTGGATACAATACAGCATGTTCTCCTATCCCTGACCTACAACAGATGATAAATATATCCATTTAGCTTCTTATTTTAATTCATACATAAGGCATGAAGTATAATTTGCATAATGAAAACATTTTAGTCTTTTACTACAGCATACCTTCGTTAATTCGAAGTTGGAGGGACCAGGGAAATATTTCAAATATGTTACACAAGGCAGGAGGGACAAGGTTCACACTTTGAGCTATGTTGGGTTTTCGAGTTAACAAAGTTGTACTGCATAAAGGATTGACATGCAGTAAAATATACAGCACATATATTTTTATAGTGTAAATAGATTCATAAAAATATCACAAATATAAATTAATTTTTAAACATGGAAATCACAATGAAACAGGACAAAGTATGATAGTCGTATGATCTTACTGGTAGTAAAACTCGTGTTCCTTCACCGTAGGATTCCAGACTGCCCTTGGCCTATGTTTATCGAGAATCTCAATGAACCTATAAAACATGAAAATGTTACTTACATGAACCATCATAATGCAATATAGCTCTGAACTGTACAAAATTATGTATTCATGTAAATTACGTGCATCATCTATATCATGTGTCTGGCTACTTAAAAGTATCTAAACATATATTTGTCGCATATTCACAACACGTACATGTGTTTTGTAATTGTCTCAGTATAAAATTGGTGCTGCAAAATGTGTTTTAATGTATGCATGCTTGTGCCTGCTTTTATGCTTACAGATTTCAACTACTTCATACAGCAGCTTTTCTTGAACGTGTACTAGAATCTGTTCCCTAGACGAACGCACACAGCTGGTCAATGAAGACTGTGGCCTGCCAGTCACTCATGACATTCATACAGACAGATGATATGGACACTTACTGTGATCCTAAGATGGGGCCTCCACCCCCCGGCATGTAGTCGTTGCCATAGAAGTTGAGTCCAAGCAGAATCTTCTCTCTATTCTTTCCCTTATCACACAGGAGTTCTACACACTGCTGGAGCCACTCCACAGGACTGTTAGGTCCGGGACTGGTAGAATAGTAACACACAAGATCCAAGACTGGTAAAATAAGCACACAAATAACAACAAATACACCATTATCATTTGAAAGCATACGTGCCCATTATTACAGTTTACCCATAACTCTTACAGATTTTATGAAATATGATGGGTGCAGGAGACATTCCTTACAGTTTTTTGTATAATGAGTTACAGTCCGCGTTTGTAAAATGGAATAACAGACCATCAGATCAAAATATCACCAAAGAGTGACTCTTGCTGGTGTGTACAATTCAGGTCAGGGTTGGCACGTTGCACACATTAAATAAATTGTTTATGTTTCAGTGGTGTTGGACATGACAAAAAAACAAACCAAAACCAAATACCATGTAGCAGTGAAGGTTTGTAAATGGCAGGATGGTACTATGTAATATATTAGTTTATAGGAATAACACATAACCAGACATAACATTGGCTGAATCAAAATTATAATTGATTGAAACAACTAGTAGTTGTGACTGAAAGTTTAATAATTGTAGTTGAATTTACTGTTGGTAACGGTTAAAATGGGTGTGCCTATTGGAAGTAGTCTTAAATCACCCCAGAAACCATGTATTTGAAGTTGACACATTTCACACCAAAAACGTTACACAAACATTTCAAATAAACTTAAAGGCACAAGAAGCCTCTCAGATGTAAGTCTGTGAAGAAAGTGAGTGTTTCACACATCAGAGGTAAGGCTAAGATTGGACTTACTTCATGGGTGAAGAATAATCATATGTCATCAGACTGATATAGTCAACAGAGGGCAGCACTGTGTCAAAGTCTTCCTTGGTCACCATTCTCATCGAATTGCTGAAAGGAAATGATCATGACTCCACCAGATATAATCAAATCCACTTTCTGTGAACATATATGGTAAGACTATAAACAATGACCTCCTATCACTCAGCTAGATTAATGTACCATAAATTACTGCTACTAAAATTGTGTACTATTTGCTTATTAATAAATTTACAGAAAACTAATAACTTGGATTAATTTCTGTTGATTGCTGCCACAACATCAATTCAAAGCCAGACTTCCCAAACAACTTCCTTTTGTTTTGAATCATGCCAGAGCAATATTTCTTACTACAATATGTGACTAATTTATGTGACTAAATTTCTGAATAATTTTGTCAACTGCAGTTAGGTTAGAAAGGTCTGAAAATGTACAGTTCCCAAAGACAAACAATTTAAAGATACAAACCCTGGCTTCATCGGAGGTGGTAGAACAAGGATTAGTTTCTTCTTCTTCTTGTGGAGTTCATCACCGAGGTGCACAATCAGATGTGCCAGTTCACTGTGAACAAAAGCGTCACTGTCACCGTAACCTGTGCAGCAAGTGGGAGCGTAGTCTTAAAATTGGTGGGAGGTGGACTCTCAAGATTGATGGGAGGTTGGTCCCAAACTGGGTGGGAGATGGGAGGTGGACACCCTTGCCACATCCGCTCTACTGTGGACTCTGCCATAGCAATTTGATTCTGTTAAACGGCTGGTTCTTTTAAGCAGTGTATTTTTTTAAGCGGGAATATGGAATGATTCCGTCCCAGCCAATATATTTGATTCTACTAAACAGCTACTGTTAAGCAGAGTTCACTGTACTTTATTTTATAGTAAGAATTAAAGAAGAAAACTTTGTAAAATCCAACAAATAATATTTTAACACCTGGCATTTTGAAAACGATTCCTCATAAAGATCCTGCATTTTTTTATCTCACGAGTTAGGCCAGGTACATTTATAAAGATATACAATCTGTTCTATACATACTGTAATAATGAGTCGTAAATTCATTTTAATGTAAAGTCACCTTTTCTTCTGTCCACCAAGTTGTGACCAGACTTCCACCACAATACCATCAAATTTCTGTGTCTGCAAGAGATACAGTAAATATTGAAAGCGTGCAATTAGAAACAGAAAACCTTTCACTAGTGCCCTAGTGAAATCATTCAGTGATTCAAAAGAAAGCATTGTAACTGTAGTTTGCTAACTGAAGCTGTCGATTAGTAAATAAATTTAAGAAAAAGTTTCTACTGTATGTCACAAAATAAAAGAATATGACAAAACAAACCGTGACGTATTTCACAATTGTTGAGATGCAGTCAAGCATGACATCCTCTGTGGAGAACATTGCATGATAATCATTGCCACTCCAACCATCAAACAGGATACGAGGTACTGAAAATAAACCAATTCTTTTTAGATCATCAAAAGCATTGCATATAATCAAACATCGCATATTAATCTAGCCGAAGAGAGTCATAAAATGTCAAATCTGTATACAGTATTGCAGTTGAAGCTTACTGGCTGTCAAACTCTATAAACAGTGACGCACATGATCTAGAGCAAGGTTCCCCAAACTTTCTCAGCTCTTGGCTTCCCCAAATGTCTGACTTCTGGCTTCTTACCTTTGGGTATCACGTAATGTGCAATTCAAAAATAATTTTACTTATTTGATGAGGACCCTCTGTAACTACATGGTGGCCCCCGGGGGTCCCTGGCACCCAGCTTAGGAGCCCATGAGAAATGAGCAGCCACAACAATGCGATTACATTTCAGGCATTTATATTATTGTAATAGCCAGCTGTAATGTTGCTTACCAATCTGCACACTTTTCCCTTTTGTAACATCTTTAATCCAACCTACAAGAACACTGCACATGGAATTAAATATAACACATTCTAATTAATTTAATTTAAAGTTTCATTAAACAAATGATCAGCAACCAAAAGTTCAGTTATAGGAACACCAAAATTGTAATAAACATAATTCCATGATCATGTTTGGTGACAATATTTTTGGGTATCATAAGTGTTCCTAGTTATTTGTGTTTATAAAATTTAAATGCAAAAACACAAACACGATGATTGAACTACCTTTATCCACATCATGACCTCCTTCTATGACAAAGCCACCAGAACGCTTGCGTTTCACCTGCAGCCACACTGGAGACACAAAGTTGAATTTGTTGCCAAACAACTTGGCTATGTCATAACCGTGGGAGTTCCACTGCAAACAATGACTCAAACTCAACACATTCATATATCCTAGCGATTCTATTATATAAAGGTTAGTTGGTTTGTTGAAAGAGAAAAGTCATAGTATCTTAATGTAGGATTTATCAATTTCTCCTGCCTGAGCAATGTGCCATCATGTAAATCAGCATCATGGAGAGGTCAAGTCGTAGAAAGCCATTCAAACTAGCCAATTATTTTACCAACTTTTTAAGTAAAAAGATTTTTGCTTTAATATTAAATAACATGTGCTATGACTATTATTTGAAATGTCATACGAATACTGTTTTATTTACAATCAATTTACAAGACTTCACAAAATAATAATGTTAAGTTGAAAAGGAGGATTCCATGCACTCATTGTCACATCATTGTCACATCATATGTAATTATCTAATAATTTTTCACTTTATTATAATTATATATATATTACTGTATGTTTGTATCATATTGTTGGAAACTTACAGGTGTAACATAACCCAGGGTGGTTCCAGGAAAGTGTTTAATCTCTCTCTCCACATCACAATAAGAAGCATGTTCCTTGACGATATCTTTTACATTTGGCGTCTCAGTCACTAATTTTCTCTGGATCACATTTTCTGTTGACAACTTGACCTGACAGAGATATTAAAAAATAAAGAAAAAACATGCAATAATAAGTTTGCTTTCACAATCATGTAGCAAATACTGCAGAAACCATTCATATAGCTTAATTTTAAGTTTCCATAGTACAGTGTACTCAAATCATACATTCTGTTATAAGAATGTTAAACAATACATACAACATTAGGTAGTTACAATGACCCTACAGAAGTAATAGAATAACCAACCAACACATAAGCATAGAACATTTAATTTTATATTCATTGGGTAGATAAAAAGTTTGCCTGATAAGAAAACATGACACATATGATCTGACTAGCCTCCAATCAAGATCAGTCTCATTAATCTCCAGAACCATTTAGATTATACTTCTTGGACTTATTTATAGAATAATGCTGGATGAGAGTGACACATACACCAGTCTTCTTCTTCTTTCCTCTGTCTTTCTTTGACAATGTGCCAGTGGTTTCATGCATCAGCAGTGTTAAGACACATACCACGAAGGCTGTACTAGCAATACGATCCACCTTCATTATAACTGGTACAGCTTCATGTGGAAATACTACTGAAACAGAAAATTACACAGATGACAAAAATTTGTTCTGCCACTGCTAAAGGACATTACATGAATATCTGGAATAACTGTACATATTTTATGTAGCAAACTAAAAAAAATTCTGAAATGCCATGCAAATCAACAGTTGATCTAAATTGGCATATGAATAAAAAAACAAAATACTCAAATCAAAACTGACCAAACCATCAAAACACAGAATATTTAGGCCAGTTTTGAGTAAGTTGAAAGTCACACTTGTAGTTTTTATTCCCAAAGATGAAAGTGAGAAATGCATTTGGTATTCTTTGAATTTTTGGATGAGAAATAAATGTTGTAAAAGCATGTAGTTTGATTGCAATGTTTGCTATATATATATATATATATATATATATATATATATATAACACGTTTTCTTTGCTCATCACACTTTAGTCACTGTGTGTTTGATGTTAATGAAAATTATTTTTAAATTATGAAAAGGATTAAACTCCATGAGCATTAACAAATTAATAGTAGTAACTTATTTCTATTTAGCACTTTTTCGTGGCATGTAGATGATCTTTTTTTTTTAATTTTATACTGCTTTTTGATGATAGTTTTCCCCAACATTTCTTTTTACTGTTTAAGTTTATGGATTTATTAATGATGAGCAGATTCAGTAAGTTTAACTGTTGCATTTAACAATATAAATGGCCGATGATAGCGGCTTTCCGTGCTGAGCAGCCGAGTTTAAAACTAGCTACCACGACGTGTAATGTCATCACTTCAGCTCTCTACTGAGTCACTGTCTAATCCATATGGTTCCATGTTACTTGATTATTTCATCCTGGCCCCCAAGAACAGTAATGACAAACACTGGCCATGTCTTACCGAATTCCTGGTTTATAAAATTAGGTGTGGTGACCATGAAATTAAACTGGTTGGTTTATTCAGTCATAGTCTCTCACTGGGCTAGATTTGTAACTTATCAACCCATTTCATAGTTTGTAAGAAACAAGTTAAGTAGATGCTGACAAAAAATTCTGACAACTGTTTCTATCAGTCAAAGACATTTCTAAACTTAATTCTATACTTACCAACATGATGTTTACGTCCACTTATGTAACATATTTTAGTCTTTTAATTACTAAACTAGTTCCGTTCTGTCTTAGCAGTGCGCTTGATAGTTTTCGTTACTTGTGTGTAAAATTGTCTAGCTGCTCATTTTCCCAAAGTTTACACTTACAGTAATTTGTCATTTGACCAGAATCTCCCACTTTTAGAACAAATTCTTGAGATAACCAGTGGCAGCGACAGCGTGTTATCGGGGGAATACTGAAACTATCCTGTAAGCTAGAACCTAGCCTATGTACTTTTGCAGTTTAGCCCAGCACTATGGTTATTTGGAGGGCGGGGCTAAACTGCAAAAGTACACGAACCTACATGTACATACGGATCAGACAGACTGTACTCAGCAAGCGCTAATAATCATGGCTAATTACTGTTCTAGATGTACCGACCGGTGGGGCCGGGGGGACCGTGACGTGACTGCGACACTGTCAGTGATTGTTACTGCAGCTGCACATACACATGGTTTATCGTGGAACACTACTGTATAACGTTGTCATTAAGTAAATGCTTCAAAACGTTTGACTTTCAAACAAACAAACCGGTTAACTTTTCGATCACGCCAAGACACATAAATCCGCCATCTACCGGAGTTTAATCTCAGTTTTATGTAGAATTGCCCGTTAGGGGTCGCCATGATTATGTTTCTATGGCTACATGGAAAATTGTGTTACCTAATATTTGATTTCGTGCGATTCCAGTATTAAAAAGCACAATTACTGTGTCACTACACGGCCGGGAAGACGTCGTTGCAACTGGAGTTTACGGCAGTATTGAGTGCAACATACTGTAAACTGAAGTCTAACTAAAAACTAAAGTCAATGACAATGCTGTCATGACATGTCATTGACATTGCCTAAAAAAGGCTAAATTTTAAAACAGCTAAGCCTAGCCCTGGCCTAGGCCAGGGCTACGCCTAAGCTATGGCATATCCATTACTGGGTAGGCCAAGGAGTGATAAGGTCTTGCAGTGGCTGCCTTTTTTCCAGTGCAATGCCAGACAACCCGGCATGTAGATAACAATGCCAATGGAGGAAGGATCAAAACTCATTCAAAATTAAACCTATTTCTTGAATAATGGTTTAGAATAACTGGGCGAAAAGAATTGCGTGAGTAAAAAGAATAGACAAAGAAATGAGAAACTGAGGGAGGAAGTTGGTGTGAGAAAATCTCACGAGGAAGCTGGTAAGGAGCCGGCTAAAGTGGGCTGGACTTTTGGAAAGAATGGAAGGGGTATGATTGACGAAGAGAGCGGATGCACTTAGAGTGGATGGTAGAAGAAGAGGAAGACCGAAACTATGTGAAGAGAGATTTGGTGGGAGTGGAGAATAAGTGCGAGGGATAGAGGGGAGTGGAGACAATTGGTGGAGATGGCAGTGAAACAGGACGAGTGATGAAGAAGGGGAAAAAAATCGATGACTGGTATCGGTGCCAGCCTCATCCCGGACTACAGGGATAAAGAGCAGACCAACAACAGTAGTCTTGGTACATTTCAGACAGTTTATTAATCCATTTGACAGGGAAGAACACTTCATTATGCTCACAAATTATACAAATCACAAATATGTACATTATAATACAAAACACTGCAGTCACTACATCCATAGGTTAGTGGACAATAAAGCTCTATTGAAAATATATTACATTACATATAACGACACCATTTACATACAAACAACCATGCCAATATCGAGTTGATGATGTGAATAAGCACATAAAAAGTTATACTTGAATGGATAGATGACCTGGTTTCTTGGTTATTAATATTAAACATAATTACCTCTCAAGAAACTTAGAAATATACAGAACGAACACCAAGTTTCTTGAGAGGTAATTATGCTTAATAAAAAAATTGTCTTAGTAATTATAAATACATCTAGTTATTACAACTATAAGACCATAAGATCAATTACCCAAAACTATTTCATAATGGACCCAGTGTGCTTTTATATGCGATATGATAAACATGATTTCTTTTTAGAAAATGAACCCAGTCATTAGTTAAATGTTAACACACCGTCTGGGTATTTAGTAATTGCTTGTGCTGTGCATGCCTGGTGTGATTATATATATATATATATATAGTGTATATACAAAAGCTATGTACATTCGTGACAGCCTGACAATGAAACCAGCAATACAAGAAATCATCAGCTATAAAACGTATATAAAGAACTTGAACAAAAACATCAAACTACCATTCCTATCACAACTAAAATTCTCATAAATGCAATGAATCAACAACAAAAAACGTAATTGTTTTGAAACCCAATAAATAAACATAATTAGTCAACTTCTTTTACTGTTATTAATGCCATTGTCTCCTAGCTGTTGTCTATGCAGCATTTAATGTTTTAGTTGCCACATGCCTATGAAGTCGGCTCCTTCAATTGTTATTATGTGCCACATGCTACATTTCTGCTTTAAAAATGGAATTACTAAACTCTATAAAAAATCATAAAAATTATTCTGCCAAATGTAAAAGCTTATTAGATGTAAATGCAAGAGATTCTATAGATACATTTTACAAGCATTACAGATACTGGATAATGAAAACAGTCTCTAGTAGTAAATGCAAGGTAAACAAATGATTATTTACATAGAGTGGGTTGATTTCAACCTAACCATCAACATCAAAGAGCCTGCTGCTAAAGTACGTCTGAGAAGTTCCTCTGATACAGTTCACTATGATGTTTCTGAAACTGTTTCAATCGATTCTTCTTTTCCTTGAGTGACATCTTGTGGTCGTCAAGGATAGCATTCATCAGTGTGACAAGAGCCGCCTCCGTGTTCTCCACCTGCTGTTTCTTGAATTCATCTTCAGTTACCCGCGTACAGAATGTTGGCTCTGCTGCATAGACAATATAACTTATTATTCACAGAATCTGTCACATTATAATTTACAAAGTTTCCAACTCTAAATGATGGAACATAAGTTATACATAATTTTTACCTCAAGAAACTGGGTCTGTCTTCGAATATATAGACCGAATCTTGACGAAGACAGAGATTCAGTGAAAATCTTTGAAGACAGACTTACAGTTAAAAAAAAACCGGAATGTTAATCCATTCAAAGATTTTATATCATGTTTTTAGTTTTGCAGATACAAAGTATTTATACAATTACTAATATGTTTAACAAAGGGTGTTTTATAGCCATTGAAAACCATAAGTATGACCTTTTTTTTGTACATCAGAGTATGCTATGGAATCTAGATGCTGAAAAGTAAGAAATTTTGAACGTACCAAACTTACGTTTCTTGTACGAAAGCTGTGGTCCCCTGAGATCATCTAGTCGCGCAAGGACCATCTCCTCGACGGCATCTGGACACTGCAGGAGCTCATCTGCATGGTCCATCATGAAGAGGACCAGTTGCCCGGCCTGGTGAGGCGCCAACACCTTGTTGTGGATGATGGCATTTGTAAATGTCTTCTCCATCAGGTTGCGATTGGAATCCTGGGGATACACACACGATTCATATTAAAACACACCAACCAGTCGCTGTAGGTTACAGTGCAGCTTTTTGACTGGAAATAGAGCAGAGACAATAAGTTTTAATGACTAGTTTCTTGTCACCTATGTTAAAATGTGCGTGCGTATGTGTGCATGCACACATGCATACATAATTTGACTTACTTTAACTTAAAGGGAAACAAAAGTTATGGTTTTTGGCAGATAGACCTATTGCTAAAACAACCATATGCAACTACAATTAAGAATAGCACCCCAGTGGTTTAATATCACCCCAGTGGTTTACTAGGAAAACCTTGTTGAACACACATCAACTTAATTTCATGTTAAATAACCCTACGTCACGAGTGTCAAAGTCTAGCAAAATTCGCTCGCCAAATGAAAATATATTTGTATACACTTATTACTATATTTGCCAATATGCTGTTTGCTACCAAACTCAATTTGTGTAACATAATTATTTCGGCCTTTGTTTACTAAAGTAGTCCTCTTTCTGACAAAATAACACGTTTGTTTGAGACTGCGTTGGTTCTGTGTATGTCGGCCTCCCTTAAATACACCAATAGTCTAGGTTACCTGATTTTCATAGAACTGCGCATGCGCTTATCGGTCTCGCTGGTTAACATGTCAGCGCTCAGTCTACTGGAGAAATGACCGGAATCTCCCACTTTTAGAACATATTCTGAGTAAATCAGTGGCATTATATTCTTGATTTTAGTTGCACATGGTTAGTTTTTAGTCTTAAGTGCATAGCCCCAAAACCATGACTTGTTTTACTTTAATTAAGCCTTTTCACCCCAGCGGAGCATAGGCCATCAACGACTCCTTTCCACCAGACACAGTTTTGAGCTTGGGCTTCCAGCTCTCTCCATTTGTATTCTGGTTTTGATATCTCTACGCCAGGTGTTTCTTGGCCTTCCCCTGTTCCTTTTGCCCTAAGGGTTCCAGGTGAACGCCTGTCTTGTGACGTGTTGTGTTGACTTTCTGAAAGTATGGCTTATCCAGCTACATTTCTTCCTTCTAATTTCATGTTCGATTGGTTCCTAGTTTGTTCTTTGCCATAGTGCTTTATTGCTAATTGTTTCTCGCCACCATATCCTTAGAATTCTTCTTTTATTTATTTATTTATTATATACATTTATTTACACACGTTTCGATCTTCTGTAGCATGGATTTTGTGATAAGCCATGTCTCTGATCCATACATATACACAGCCTTAACATTTGAGTAAAAAATGCGTGGTTGGTATTGAAATTTCTCTGGACTTCCTTATTAAGCACGGTGAAGGCTGCCCTTCTTTTCCCAATGCTAGCCCTTACATCACTATCTGTTCCTCTGTTTGTGTCCATGATGCTTCCTAGATATGTGAAAGACTGTACTTCATCTAGGACTTCTCCTTGTAGTGTAATTGGGCTGTTGTTCTTGTGTTGATCTTCATGATCTTGGTTTGCCTTTCTTCACATTCAGTCCTAATGTGGCTACAGTTGTTTCTATTAGTGATGTATGTTTTTTATTGCATTTGCTTCTGGTTGTGTGAAAGAAGAGCCAGATCATCGACAAAGTCAAGATCATTTAGTTGTTCCAATAGTGTCCAGTGTAAACCATTTCTCTCTCCTTCTTTAGATGTTCTCATGGTCCATAATTTAGTGTTGATTAATGATATAATATGGCCAACTTCCCTATAGCAAACTACGTTGCTTGAATACTGCAACAGCTATATTCTATGTACATAAGTGTAGGGATATTCTAGGCAAATCTGTCAACAGTCCAAAATGTAATTACCGTAGAGCATAGTGCAACAGCATCTGGCATGGAGGCATAGTGCATGAATCGCAGCAGTCGCGTCAGTTCCTCACGAATGATACTGGGCAGCAGCAGCATGCTGAGTTGGAGCGCCTCTATGGCCAGATGCTCTCGCCCCTGCATGAGCAGCTGCAGCAGGGCGATGTGGAGGTCTGTGAACGTGTTGGCCCACAGCGGCTGGGATAGACTACCGTAGTGCTGGGCCAGACACTGGAATATGAGCAGGCGGTGACCAGTGTCCACTCCACTGGACATGTCCAGCAGGTCAGCGCCCACTGAACAGCACTCGAGGCAGTTAGTAGCCGAAGTCAGCCATGGGTCATCGTCTCTGCCAAAAACACATAGCATGGTCAGAATTATTTAATTACAACATCCACAGAGCCCACAACTGATGGCATCAGATAAAACAGAATATTTGCTCAAAACAAGAGAAATTTTTTTGGGTTAATTAATGAAAATTGACATACAAATAGGAATAGCAATTTAAATTGGTTGTTTTGGTGACTGAAGTCATTTTCAATTTTGGGTTGTCTGGGTTTGTTCTACACCATAAAATTGTCGGGTGGAGGGTTTGACAGTATCTATGAATCTATGTTGTTAAAGTTGGAACATGTGACCCATGCCTCGTCAAACCACATAACCACATAGGTGAAAATACACATTCAACACTGAGTCACAGCCCTTGATTTTTAAATATTCCAACAGTATCCCTGCACTGAATCAGACAATAACCTCTCCACGCTGGTACACTCAACATTAACACATACTTGCTGGGGAAGAGGCTAGAGATGCTCTCATAGCGACGGAAGGCGAGGTTTGAGTAAGCAAGGTCCTGCTTCGCAACCTGTGGTACTGATGCCTCGTAGCTGAGGATGCCATCAAGGACTGGGATGTCTACGAGTGTTAGAAGTTGCCTCAGCGCCACTTCCCGCCAGATCTCCTCTTCTACTGAAACACAAGGTCAGGCTCAACTTAATACAAATGTTTCTTCTTTTCATTCACTGTCCATCTATTTTCAACAGAACTACAGAATTAATTCATGAGCTTCAACTGAGAACACCACAAACTGGATTACAGTTTGCATTCTGTAAAGGTTTCGATAATGTCACTGCTGTCTAAGATATTTTGTAATCTCTTTTTAATCCATGGGCTCATTAGCTATGACTGAAACCGAAAAATGCATTTCACTAAGAATCCATCATAGAACCCATCATAGAAATGCTAATGTTAACAAGAGTAGAAAATGACACTGTGTGGGGTTGTGGAAGCAAGGCTTCAGTAGTTTCATCAGCATTGTGACACAGCATGGCACAAATACGTACTTCAAGAGAGCTTCTTTAGCTGTCTAATCTACCATTAGATAGCATATGTACTCACCAACAAGAGAGACGGGGCTAGTAACTTCATGGCTGATGTCAGGCAGTGATGGACGCTTGGCAAAGAACTTGCGAGGAGTTAATTTGCGCTTGAGACAATCGGAACTGTAGCGCTTGAGTGAGCCAGTGATATCCATCAGCTCCTGCATCATTTGTCCATGCTTGCTGACCACAGGGGGGGTCGGTGCTTCACTGGACAGGTCACTGTGGCAGTGAAACATTCATGTACTGAACAGGTCACTGTGGCTGTAAAACATTCATGTACTGGACAGGTCACTGGCAGGGAAACATTCATGAACTGGACAGGTAACTGTGGCAGGGAAACATTCATGTACTGGACATGTCACTGTGAAAATTTATCGCAATATTTCAGAGTATGGGCGTAATGGCGTAACGAAAGACAGAAAATCGTAATGATTCTGCAGAAATCGTAATGGTTGGCAGCCCTGCATTCATGTACTGGACAGATCACTGTGACAGAGAAACATTCATGTACTAGACAGGTCACTGTGGCAGGGAAACATTTATGTACTGGACAAGCGAACGTGACAGGGAAACAGTTGTGTATAAAGGGTATGACTGATGATGGTACGTTGCTTTCGACAAAAGATTTTGCGACCAAACCCAGAATTATACCTGCACATGCTTGCATGTGCATTGGTAAGATCTGAGTAGTGAATTGTAGATGTAGTGGATTGTGAAAGCTGCGGGTAGGTTGGTCGTGAAGGCTCCGGGTAAGCTGGTTGTGAAGGCTGCAGGTTGGTTGGTTGTCACATCATCATGCTGCATTAAGGTGGGGACTGTTTTTTGTAAACAAAAAGTCTTAACTAAATACCCTGAAATCGTAACTCTTGCTTCTAATTTAATAACTTTTTTTAATACTACATGAACATAGAACTACATGAACATTGATGAAGCATTTTTAATGTTGACCCCAGAAATTAAGCCTGGTTATATGTTAATAACACCTGTTGCTCACCTCAGCTTGCTGCTGCTGCTTGAAGTGTCGTCAGTGTCGCACTTGTCATCCAGGAACTTGTAGAACTTGGCATTGCTGTCATCAAACTGGCCCTTGCCATCCTCCGGACCCTTGGCCGGCTCAAACACATGGTAGTTCTGCATCAGTTGGCACAGCTGCAAATGGATGCCACATATGCAAAAATGGTTTATGTGTTTGATCTGTTTTTGCATGTAAACCGTTTATTCATGTGAATATTCCCTTCCACACAGAACATGCAACAATCTGAAAAACCCTGAAAACATGAATACAACCATCATTTTTAGAACATTTTGCTGCGCTACTGTATTACTTATTGCACTAGTTGAATGTACTATTTACACTTATAAAACAGCATAAGAATCTTAAGTTTCTTGCTTTGTCGGATTTTCATGAAAACATTATAAAATATATGAAAACATATGAAAATATAAATGTACATCTCTTTTAAATGCATAAAATTAAAGGCATTTATATTTGAAACACATCAACATTAATTTACCAATGTGTCATGTGCTCAATACATAATTAGGTGTGGCAAAAATGCATTTCCAATCAATAAGCATGATATTATGAAGACAGATGCACAAAGGTCATCATTAGAGTGAGGGTCCACTGGGGGTTTAAGGTGGAAAGTTTTTTTGCGGAAGGTAGAACTGTGCAGTTTCAGATCATTTTTAAATGATGGGGTAATGAGATCATTCTAGATTCTGGGCGCTTGGCCACATTAAGCTAGTTTCAGGAACAAACTGTTAGAAATAAAGAAATGATGATAACAAACCTTGACAGCAGTATCGCGACTGATGCGCTTGTTGGTGAAGCTGTCCTTCTCACTGAGTAAGTGATCCAGCACCACATTGACAGCATGAGTACCACTGAAGCACAGCTCATATGCCTTCTTGATGCGACGCGGTCGCACGTCAACATTCTGACGCAGGTGGGCAATGATGCCCTTCCACACCTGCGTAGCTCGATATGGCCCTGCTGAAAAAATATAATTTCATCAGCATCCTCATGGTCGACACCTACCTAGGTGCATTTCACTTTCAACATTCCCTGATTGTATAATCACCTAATCTCAGGATTCCCCATGGATTTGTTTAGATTAGAATATACACTTGTATCACAAAAAGCAATACACATTTGTATGCACATAATTACATATATCCATCACTACTTTCCATGGCAGCCTTACCTGGTTTCCGCTCCTGAACCTTATATGTCTCACAGGACAGTTGAATGGGTTCACATTCCCTCTCTGACAGACCAACAGAAATCACTGGGTCCAGTAGCTTGGTGCCAACTGACATAAACCTTACTTTCTTCTTTACTTTGTATATGCCAATGAGGGTCGAATGTACAGTCGCTGAGCCTGCCATTCTTATTATTGACTTCTGACTGTACTTCATGTTGTTCTATGATATAAGGAATACCCAAGAGAAGCAGTAAGAGTGATGTCTGCACACAGGAAGAGTCCACAGTATGATGAACACTGGCAAGGAGTTGGTCTGATTATATAGCACCCTGCATGTAGGCTGTTCACCAATGTGACACTAGTGTTGACACTGTTTATACACTGAGGTGTCTAATGACATCACCTCAACCCATCAGATATGGATGTGACCAGTCATCCGGAAAATGTCACTAAAGTGTGATGGCAATACTGTCACATGTAATCAATGCCAACTTGGCTTGGTGGGTCAGTCAACCATAGTCACACTCACTTACCAGACTGTTCAGTCACTCTATATGTGTTGCTATTTTAACTGGCTAAATATGTCATGGACAACAACATTATGCTGCAGGATTGAAGGCTTAGAATTAGGGATACCACAGGAGATGCCTGGTGACAGGACTGTAGGCAAGGATGTAATGGGAAAGTAAGTAGCTGGACAAAAAAATTACAGGGACAAAAAATATATAAATTAATACCATGCTATGTTAATAATAATGACTAATAAGGTTATTCGACTTGTAATCATAGAGGTTGAATATTACAGACAATAGATTTTTCAAGTGTATAAAACATTATCTACATTATAAAATATAAGTGTTTATGCAAAATAACAACACAAGTCCAGCGTAGATTGAAATAGGCCAAAGAATGACATTTAGATTTATTAATTAAGGAGCATGAAATTAGGCAAGCATACACCATCAAAATAAGATACATCCAATAATCTCAGCAAGCATGCCGGCCCCCAAAAGGTGTTTACACATAATTAGTAAATCATGCCTATCAGCTACCCACTACCAGTACTATCTGTACCACTACTGGCTGTTTTTGTTCCTGCATATCTTCCATAAGTTTCAAATATATGGGGCTGACATCAGGGGCACCTGGGGATGGTTCATATATTACAAAAGTGTAGGTGTCATTTTTAAATATGTTGTAATAATTATTCCATTAAGTCAGAGTTCTGTTTTGCTACATTAAAAATAACATCATAAAGTAAATATTATGCTATAGAAAGTTGTATCTATGATGATCTGTCGAAATGTGACACTAAATATATAGATCAAGAAGTCCTACATATATATTCGAATAGAACACAATCCAAGATAAACATACAGTTGATAGTACTCATTACTTATAATTTTCAATAGACAGCATGAAGTATGTGTTTTAACAAGACACTGCACTATAATGGAAAGAAAACTTTTTTATTTAAAAACTGCACAAATTCCTTCTGAATTACTAAGTCACTTTCTCATATCATAAAATATAGATCATTTGTTAAAGGGAATAACAACAAGGCACTAGCTGAAATGCTTTTTTGGTGTGTACACTGTACACAAAGTTTAATACTATATGTACTTCTACTACTATGGATCTTTCAGAGTTTAGCGATGCCAGTAGCCTTTGATCTTATTTACTTTCTGACCGAAACCATGAAAACAACCACATAGAGCTTCTCATATATCTACCATATGCATACATATGTGACGTGGTCAAACATTACTGTTACTTCCATATAAAGATAAAAGTAAACAAAAACTTGCCATCTCCTATGCCTAGCTTCGCGGAGACAGGCGAAGAAGAAACAGCTAGCTTTTGCTTGTGTAATTTGTTATCGTTATGTGGACGTAAGAGTAATGTTTGACCACGTGACATGTGTATATGTATCGTAAATATATGAGAAGCTTGGTGGCTCTAGGTGGTTGTTTTTATGGTTGGGTCAGAATGTAAACATCGCAATAGCAGGATAGTGCTGATGGGTGGTGGTGATTTTGACCCTTGGTGAATTCGGCCCAACTGCCATGTGCATGAATCCGGTCATTTTGGTGATTTCGGTGACACACAAGATCTACTCAATTCTAGCTGGTAATGGATTAGCCTTCATTTTAAGTACTTTAAGCACATGAAAGGGATGCCAAGTTTAACTACATATACTGTTGAAGTATGTTGCTTTGTCTGTTTTGTACAGTGATCAGGTGTGAATAAAAGACCATGCTTCACATTCAAAATGATCTAACGAAAAACAGATGAGAGAATAAATATTATGCTTTATTCACAAATAAGAAACATATTAAGCTTCATGTGCTCAGTACACAATCTGAATCGTTTGGGCCAAGATCACTGTGCCCGTTGTGCTCTGAGGCCGAAGTTACCAAAGTTGCAAGCCAAACTCTCCAAAGAATGTTGTACGAATTCATCAGGCCAAGTTCACTGTGAGCCGACATCACCTGTATCCGTGCTGACATCTCACTGACAGCCCAAAGTTACTAGAGTTGCAGGCTGAACTCTCCAAAGAATGCTGTCCTAATTCATCGGGCTGAATTCACCATGAGCCGACATCACTTGTATCCATGCTGACAGCTCGCTTCGATCCTAGGTGCACCGTGGCTGTCGATGCCCATGTCGCTGCCTGTGTTCTACGGACTGGTGGTATCAACATAGCTTCCACTACTGGGAATAATGTTGGCACATCGTCCACTTTCAAAGAGATTTTAGCATCAGGATAACCCATGGCTGCCACCTTCTCTGGTCCGGATGGCAGTCGAAACAAGTTTTCTCAAAGCGAGCAAAGCCGGTTGTGCTTCGTCAGCTTAGTTTACTTTTTTTTAAACAAAGTTGGCTCTGTAGGGAACTTAAACCAACTACATATTAACGTATTCTTACTACTGTTTGCATTACAATCGAATGCCACACAATAAACTTTTCTGATGTTCACTTCTAAACCGCTTTCGTTGTCAATGGTGAATGAATGGAAAGTCCCAGTCTTGTAGCACTTCCTTGTCATAAGTGACGTTACGTTAAAGCTTGCCGATAAGTGCAGGAAAAATGTGTATAATCCAGACAGGCCGGTAGAACAGAGCATTATTTGGAATTATTAATTAATTAAATTCTAATGAATTTTTTGGTGTTGTGGAAATATACTACAAGATGTAATATAATATGATTTCAAGCAATAATTGTTTTTATTCCCTTTAAAACCATATTTTGTGAAAATGTACATCAGTATTACAAAATAACTTTACAAAATTACTGCTACTGTCACAAGTGACTTTTTCCTATGAAATAACTATTACTTTTACATTAGAATGTTATTCATATTTCATTCCGACAGTGGTAATTTTGTGTCCTTGGTTTCATGCCCATTGGACAGACAATATAATACACTCCTGCATCAAACATAAGAACAGCTAACACTGCAACAGGCTCCCAACTTCTGATGTGATTTTGTATAGCTTACTAACATTTCAATGGGATTTTTCTTAGTTCAATTAAGTTGTGTGGGTATAAAGATTGTATATTATAATTTCTTTAGCTTTCTTCAGTATGTAGTAGGTGTATTTCAACAAAACAACCAGTGAAGATTTAGGCATGATCAGATTCAGATATCTGCAGCAGTTTGTAACAAATGAAGTGAAGGCCAATTTTTGTTACCAAGGATCACTTATGAGACTCTAAGAGTAGCTATAAAAGGCCTTTGCAGCTAACAAGTCCCAGTGGGTGTCCAGTTAAATTACTGGACCTCCAAAGACCCTTATCTACATATTGTTAGTAGAAGGTATAATTGCATTTTACAAGCTTTAATTAACTCCAAGCCAGTTGGGGGACAGGTGTCATAAACTGTGTATTAAAATCTGTGTATAGGGTCATATGGGTGCACATGGCACCATGGCAGGCTGAGGAATGTGTTTCTTGAAATGTTGAACTCATTAAAATAGAGGGCATTCAACACATAAACACGGCAGGAGAAATATTAGCTCATCCCACAAATGTGACAACGTGGCTGTTATGGTCCTCTGTAATCACCAATAGCACTACGTGTGGGGTTTCTTGATAATGTATAAGGTTGACAGAAGTAGCATTAGCCTTGGCAATGCTAAGGAACTATGTGTACCGAATAACACTTCCAGAGCCATCATAACACCATCACATAAGAAATTAATGGGTCACTACGTATACCATAACATGACACTGTGGCTGAATGGTTTGGTGTTCACCCTGTAAGAGACACTAGATTCTAACCAGTTTGGCGGTAAAGTCTACAACTTCCATCAGTTGGTAATAAAGGAATAATTAATAGTTTTTAGGAATAAATATATGTACATTTGACATAAAAGAAACTACAAAACAGTCACAAGTTGGGTAAGTTTTAATTTATTTTATACTTTTAATTAAATCAGGTTAAAATAAATGTCTGAAAATACTTATGACCATGTTATTAAAATCGTTGACCCTGTTTGTTGTTATTTATACATGTCATAAGGTTACAACTAACTATTTTATTTAAAATAATAAAAATTGCATCCTTAACCTTGTGCATTGTTTGGGAACACATATACGTGTATTTACAGTTGGACAACAAACCACAACACATCATGAAGGCAGTAGTTCAAACAAAATCAAGGTTCGAGATTGATTCAACCATGGAAAAGTTGAGACAGTCGCCCGCTGGCGCGGCGCTGGGCAACGTGAACGTAGCTTTGAATTTGCCTGGCAGTGAATCAACACTGCTTGGTGAATTGTGCTTACTCTTCTTTGATGTTAGTGGTCGTTTCGGCGATGGATCAAAGCTGGCGGTAAACGAACCTGGTGTGCGAATCACACCTGTAGCCATTGTCGATCATCTGTCGTTTCTTGGTTTCTACCTTCGCTTCTGCATTCAAATGAACCGCGGTGAGTGGCAGCGGATGGCTGCACACAGGTGTCACTCGACGTCATTGCCGCTACAACGAGGTGCGCTCACAATGACTTTGTTTACAAATAGGTTATTTGACTACAACAACATAGATTTTGGCAAGTTATATCAAAAAGTAAGGAATTTCCAACTGCTCAACACTGCGACTATTGCTATAAATGCTCTGGTCTTAAAACGTTTGTTCAAAAATAATTTTTTTTAAAATAATTTATTGGGGCAAATATTACTGTATATTTGTCATAAGTGACGTTACTTCCGTAAACATAAGTGCCTTGCTTCGGCTTGGTCTGTTGACCATTGTCTTTTTGTTTGTGTCATTCCCATGAACTCACTGCTCTAGACCCTTCTGGAACCGTCAACATTGTGTAAGACTATTGCCAACCACACTGCGAACTGTAAACTGCAGTTAGCCTAAAGGTAGGTGTACAAGAAGCTTCAGCTTGTGTTTCTGTCCAGTCAAAACTTGCATACAAATAAATTATAAACCGTAACGCATATTCATAGCCATGAAACAGTAAGTCGTAATATAATATGTCATGATGAATATTTTAGGTGTTAATCGATATGTTTATTACCTAAGGTAAGGTAAGGTAAGGCATACACAAGCATATGCCATAGGTACTATACCTGACCAATGGCAATGCAAAAAATATTACTTTTACACTTATAAAATATGTGTTTTTGGTTTGAAATATTTTTCTTTGTTTAGACAAATGTGTTGCAGTAAGCTAGGCGCATTATACTACGTATGAATCATCAGGAAGGTGTAGGATATAAGTAAAGGGGTGGAACGCTTGTCTTATTTTGAATCACTGTGCCCACTGTTAATCTTCAGAATTAACAGAAGAAACTAGCAGTGACCATGGATCAAAGGGACAACACTGGTAAACCAAATGGACATCATGAAAAACGCCCACTGTCACCAAGGAACAACGTCACAGCATCTAGCTCGCCTAAGAATTCCCCTAAGGAGAAACAACAAAAAGTGGATGAGAAAAGTACACAAAGAAATAATGCCAGTCCTCTTCCTTTTGCTGTTACAGGTATGACTACTCCATCTTAATATGTCTGCTAATATATATATATATATATATATATATATATATATATATATATATATATATATATATATATATATATATATATATATATTTCTACATCCAGTTATTAATGGGTTAACACAGTTATGCTGTATGTGTGTTCAGGGTTTTTTAAGGCCTTTCACACAGACAATTTGCAGACCTGCCAATATTTTATGAACAAAAAGCAGAAGATCTTCCTCTTACTGTAAAAAAACACAGAAGACTTTTTGCTCGGAAAAACAACCAAATTTTATATTGAAAAAATTTTGAAAACAAAAATGTACAACAAAAAAGTGCGACCAATGCCAATGAAATAACAAACATGGCGTACAATTTAAAAGAACTGCTAAAACTAGCCACTGCCACTCGGGCTCATCCGGGATCAAATTTTTGCCAGTCCAAAATATTTTCAGAATGTAACAAAATGGATGTGCGCGCTCGATCGCACGCTCGCGTGATCAAAAATGTAAGTATAATATTCATATATAATCAAGTTAACAATACGATAAAAATATATATGTATATTTACTTACATAATCATTTGACTAAGTCTTAAAAGACAGGGGTAACTACCAATACATTTACCTGTACATATTGTGTGCATCATAAATAATAATCATTAATAATTCAAAATAACAACTGACAAACATAGATCGTCTTCTAACGTGAGTCCATTCAGTGCCTGGGAATACTGTACCACACACAATTTAAACATCATAGCTCTGCAAATTATCATCATAAAAGTATGAATGAGGTATCATTTTGTTGGTTGCTAAGATACTATTTTCTATAATAGAATGATAATAACTACAACACATTATGTAATCATGGGAACATTACTATCTGAAATTAAAAATTTCATCACAACTGGAAGCAGATTTCACCCTGCTACCAAACAATTTTAGAGCGGCTGAATGTCCCTACATCCAGTGGTGAAAATGTAGCCAAAGATGTAAGCTATACAATAAAGCAAATATTAATCAAATACGTTGAACAGTTTTGTTTGCATCACGGTTTTTGTAGAACCATGTCAAACGTTGACGATTTTTAAAATGAGTATCAAAACACAAAGCAAATAATAAACAAATTTCAACCTGCTACTAGATAATTTATGAGTTGCTGAATGTCCCTATATCCAGTGGGACAAATGTAGCCATATGTGTAAGCTTTAACATAAATTAAGCAAACATGAATCAAATATGTTGAGCAGTATTGTTTTTATGATGTTTTATGTAGAAACATGTAAAATCGTTAAATTCTGTTTGTTTTGGGTTTCCCCACACACATCAAAGATGTTGAGTGGCAGGTGGATACAATGTAATTACTGGCGGGCGGCCGGCTTCCAAGAAAATTATATTGGCTTGACCTATTTCTCACAGTCTGAATTTGCCTGTCAACTGAATTTGCCACACGTTGTAGTAAGCATTGCGTTGGATAACGGGTATGTCGGATTATAAAAACGACATGGACGGGCTAGTCCGTCCAAAATAAATCTTTACCCGTCCAAAAACGCACTTTACGCATTTTACCCGTCCAAAAGACGGGTGGACGGGTCTGTGGATGAGTCGATACTGCCACAGTTCAGTGTCATTCCCACACTCTGGTCTCAAGCAGCTGGTCTGCGATCACCGGGGAAATCGGAAAAAAGCGGAAGGTTTTCAAAGCATAGCGGAATAGCGGAAGGTTTTCTCAAAAACCCGAAAAAGCGGAAGATCTTCTGCCAAAAGTGGAAGACTTGGCAGGTCTGAATTTGTCCATGTGAAAACCCTCCATGCCCGTGTGAAATTCAAAAGTAAATAAAAAATATTGTGTTGTGTATATATGTGCGGTAATGCACCTGATAAAAGTAAAAACATGTTTGCCCATGGCCGTGTGAAATGTTGCACTGCCCATGTGAGCTTAACCTTAAAAAACCTGTGTGTGCTGTAAAGAGCAGTAGTGTTGTGCTCTTGTACAAAGGAATTGTAGTGGTCAGTTTGTAGTCATGCACTTGATTATGATGCTATTATAGTATATATCTGATAACATTACTAGAACAATATGTTTTAAATTGAATAGGATGACATATGTCTGTTAGAAAGAAAGTCAGAGTGGATGTCTATAGACACTAATGTGTAGGATGTGAACATTTGGTAAAGTTAGTGTAAGTAAAAATATTCATTTGGTCATAATTAATTGCAGGTGTCAAGTGACATGACTTGGTTATTATCTTAGTTACTGTACTTCAAACATACATTATAAATGAAAACAGCTTTTACTATACTTTTATGTGAATCATTAACTTGACTTACTTGACTTATACCCTTGTACTCCGTGTGGAGCATAGGTTGACCACAAGCTTCCTCCACTTGGCCCTGTCTCAGGACAGAACTTCCAGCTGACCCCAGGAGTGTCCTAACGTCCGCCCTTCATTCTCCACAGACCTTCTCCAGGTAGAGCAGGGTTTTCCTCTCTTCTGTTTCCGTTGTGGATTCCATTTTAGAGCATGGCGTACCACGCTGGATGTTTGTTAAGCAGGGTGTGGCCAAGCCAATCCCACTTTCTTCTCTTGATCTGGGCTTCTGCTTGTGCTTGTCCTGTTCTTCTCCAGATTTCTTCATTTGTGATTTTGTCCTGCCATTTGATGTGAAGGATGGCCCTCAAGCATCTGTTAATGAAGGTCTGCACTTTGTGTGTTAAGGCCTTTGTTATGCGCCAGGTTTCACACACATAAAGAAGGACTGACTTTACGTTGGTGTTAAAAATCCAGAGCTTGGTCTTGACAGACATGACCTGTGAAGTTCAAATGGGCCTCAGGGTCTTAAATGCTGCTGTGGCTTTCCCTATCCTGCTTTTGATGTCTCGGTCTGTGCCACCGTCTCTGCTCACAACACTTCCCAGGTATGTGAACTGCTCCACGTCTTCTATGTCCTCACCCCTCAACTGGTGCTATTCTTGTTCATGTGATTCGTTCTCATAGTCCTGGTTTTCTTTTTGCTGATCTTCAGACCCAATTTTGCAACAGACTGATACAGTGATGTTGCCTTGTCCTGCATGTTGTCGTGACGATGTGAACATAGTGCGACGTTATCTGCAGAGTCAATATTCTCTAGCTGTTTGGAGAGTGTCCACTGGATTCCCCACTGGCAACCTTCTATTGTTGATGCCATAATCCCGTCAACTGCCAGCAGAAACAAGAATGGAGACAGCATACATCTTTGGCAGACCCCTGATGATATGGAGAAAGGTTCAGTCAAGGAGCCATTGTGGACAACCTGGCAAGTGGATGGTTCATAAGTTGTATGGATCAGTCTGATGATCTTTTCCGGGATACCTTAATGTACAAGTAACTTCCAAAGGGCAGATTGGTCAACTCTATCAAAAGCTTTTTCGAAGTCTACAAAAGTGATGTACAGAGGAGAATTCCATGCCAGGGACTGTTCAGTGATCACTCATAGAGTAGCGATATGGTCCGTGCATGACCTCTCCTTCCAAAAGCCAGCCTGTTCCTCCTGCAATAGTGAAGCATTAAGTCATACTGCAATTATTGCAGACAATTTTTTTTTCACATATATCCACCATTACCTATAGCCATGTGTGGCAGAGTTAACAACATTGCTAAAAACTTCCAGATGATAACAATATGACTCAAACCCGTTCCTTCTGATATTCAGACATTCTCATTAATATGCTATACTGCTAAACCCATTGTTACTTTCCTTTCACCAGTAGTTCAGTAGTAGCTGTACTACTATTGTTTCTATTTCACCAGCATCACCTCCAAAGTTTGTCTCATTTGAGGAGATCATGAAAGCAGCCAATGGAGTTGCCAACATGACGCTTGCACATGAGATTGCAGTTGAAAATGACTTCCGCTTCCAGAAAATATCAACACCAGAAAACAGGTCAGTAGATGTTAATTAATACCACCTACATGTGCATTTTGCATAGAATATGTTTGTTTAAAAAGTCTTGTTTTATTCAAATTCAGTCCTCATTTCCAATAAGATATATACGTAAGTGTATTTTGTAATTCATTATTAATATTGTCAATGAATTATTGGTGTTGTGAACATGTGATACAGGCATGTATATAACTTATATCTGGATAAAACCAAAGATCAACATTTTATATGCTAAGCTATATATCAGATCACATGTGGCTTTAGATAAAATGTTAGGTTGTTCTTTGGTCAAAACATGAACTTTATATGTAATTTTGAAATAGCTACAAACAATGTTGTTACAAACATTACCATTAACGTGGACTATACATGTTCATATAACACATACACTATCAGTATTGGGTTGTAATTGTGTAATTTGTAATTAATTACAATTACCATATACACTGTAAGTCTGTAATTTCTTTTTTTAATGCTGTAATTATAAAGAGTCACCACTGTAATTAACCATTGCATTAAACCAAGTGCTGTCAGTCAGCAAGAATCATTAGACCCTGTGTAAAAGTCAGCCCTGTATGGCTCTCTTCCCAACTATCCATAAACACTAAGATCCGCATTTTCAACACCAACGTTAAACCAGTTCTTCTCTATGGCTGTGAAACATGGATAACTATTCAGTCTCTCAACAACAAACTCCAAGTCTTCATCAACAGTCGCCTCCGATACATCCTTAAGGTATGGTGGCCTAACAAAATATAAAATAAAGAGCTCTGGAAGAAAACCAAACAGGAAGAAATAAGCACTACAATCAAGAGGAGAAAATGGAGCTGGATTGGCCACACACTCAGAAAAGATTCAACAAATACAACCAAACAAGCACTGGACTATAACCCACAAGGAAAGAGAAGACAAGGAAGGCCAAAAATCAACTGGAGACGCTCCACACTACAAGATCTTGAAAAAGTGGGGGTCACCTGGCAAGAGGCCAAAGCTATAGCCCAGAAGAGAGTGAGGTGGAGAAACATGGTTGACGCCCTATGCTCATGAAGGGGCCAAGAGGATTAAGTAAGTAAGTAAGTAAAAGTCAGTAGTAGTTGTACATGTTATCTTCTTTTTCTAAATCATATAGTACTCAGCATATGAACCATTGCAATTGACCCTTTAGGAAGCACTGTAGTCATATTTTTAAAGCTCCGTAATTGATCTTCAGTCAATCAATCAATCAATCAATCAATCAATCAATCCTTTATTCCAACACACAATTACGATACAATAAATGACAACAAGTTACTAACAAAATATGCAAAAAAAGTGAATGAGTTGTTGAAGAATACACAAGGGTGAGTTGGAAATGGGGTGAACAGAAGAACAATACTTATCTATGGTTCACCCTGTGGCGTGTTAAGCCGTTAAATCAGTTGATACGTAATTATATATTTGCATTACTTACAACATGTAACAATTGAAAATCGTTGCTAAATAAATTGTGACTAATACGTTGCAATAATATCTAACTTGTAGCACTTTTTAAATGCTTGTATGGTTCTACAAGTGGTAATGTTTTCATTAAGGGAGTTCCGTAATCTCGCTCCACATATGGAGATGCACATTGATTTTGCATTAGTACGAAAGCGAGTTATGCAGAATGAATCGTTCTGTCAAGTACCATATACAGACACATGTGGTTTAAAAAAATTTAGCAAATTACTTGGTAATTCATTATGAAAAGCCCTAAACATAATAATAGCTGTCTTGAGTTTAACTAAATCTACAAATTTTAGAATGCCTAATTGTTGAAAAAGAATGCTCGTATGTTCCAGACGTTTTACCCCACAAACTAACCGAATTACTCGTTTCTGTAATATAGTAATGCCATGAATGTTTGTGGTGTAGGTGTTTCCCCACATTTCACAGCAATAACTTAAATGTGGTAAAAACAAAGAACAGTACAATACATACATTCCATTTTGATCAATGAGACAATTTGCCTTATAAATAACTGCTGCAACTTTCGACAGTTTTAATCTGACCTTATTTATTTGATATTTCCAGTTTAGAGATTCATCAATATATACACCTAGAAATTTTGCTACATGTACTCTGGTTATTTGTTGATTATTAATGAAATGATTAATTTCAATATCAGGCGGACAGTTCCGGAATATCATGTAATTTATTTTTGACAGATTCAATGTTAACTTGTTCACAGCAAACCATTTAGCCAATTTGGCAAGTACCCCATTTATCATGCCTTGTAGTTCTTTTAAATTATTACCGGCACAAAATATATTTGTGCCATCTGTTTTGATACATTACAAATATCATTAATATAGAGTATAAATAGCTTTGGACCTAAAATGGATCCCTGAGGTACCCCACGTGCTACATTTAACAGCTCTGAGGCGCACCCAATTATTTCAACAAATTGCTTCCTGTTGGTGAGGTAACTTTTTATTCAGTCATTTCCAACTCTACGTACGCCATAGAAATTTAACTTTTTGATAAGTATTTCATGATCCACTGTATCGAAGGCCTTTTTAAGATCAATGAATACACCAATAGCATGTTTCTTATTGTCCGTTGCATTTGAAATTTCCTGTATTAATTCCATTATGGCATGTGATGTGGACATAGCTTTACGGAAACCATACTGACTTGAATTTAGTATGTCCTTAGCATTGATAAAGTTGTCTAACCTACTGAGGAACAGTTTCTCAAAAAAATTTTAAATTGTAAAAGAGAAATTGGCCTATAATTTCCTATGTCTGTTTTGGCACCACTTTTGAATATAGGTTTTGTCTTGGCTATCTTCATTCTAGAGGGGAACACACCAGTCTTAAACAAATTATTGCAAATATGCGTGAGAGGTTTGGATATGACGGGTATGACATTGGCTACAATAGCCATGCTAATATCTTCAAAATCTGTAGATTTTTTTTCGTGTACACATTTTTACAGTATTAATAACCTCTTTCTCATCAACAGGTTTTAAATACAGACAGTTTCCGATTCTGCCTCCTAAATAATCATAAATAGAGAAATTTCCATCAGAATTTGTAATGTTTTTGGCCAATTTGGAACTAATATTTGTGAAGAACTTATTGAATTCATTTGCCATATCTTTATTGGTGGAAATGACTTTGTCTCCACACTTTATACGGATAGGATATTTGATCGATGTACGTTGTTTACGAATTACAGTGTTCAATATTGCCCATGTTTCTTTAATGTCTCCTCTCTTTTCTGCTACCAATTTACTGTAATACGCCTTTTCGGTGGATCTTAATATAGAAGTTAGTTTGTTTTTGTATATTTTGTATCAAGATTCGGAGATTTAGATTCTATCCCGAAGAAATAATCTGTAAAGGTGGTTCTTCTTACGACATGTGTTTTTTAAGCTATTGGACAACCAAGGTTTTATCTACAAGTGTCCTTAATCTTTACTTTCTTAACTGGGAAGTAAAGGTTTTACAATGTATATAATGTATTGATAAAATTAGCATACGCGATGTTAACATCATCCGAACGCAACACGCTTTCCCACTGTTCTTGCTTCAAGCTTTCCATCAACATAAGTACATTGTCCCCTTTCAGGCTTCTTACATTTCTAAGTGTCTTAGAATTATTTTTTTTTCAGTTTATATTTACATAATACAAATATTGGCAAGTGGTCACTAATGTCAGTGATTAGTAACCCACTATAAGCAGAGTAATTGATTTGATTGGTAAATATATTATCTATTAGGGTGCACGAGTTGATGGTAATTCGGCTCGGTCTTATATAATCCTTGACCATACATACATTCGAGAAACTGCTTTGTTCCAGTGTGTGTTTCCTGTTTAAGTAAATCAATATTAGAGTCACCACAAACAAATTTGGTTTTACTCGGATTTTACTGGTCTATGTACTCACAGAATATGTCACAGAATCAGTGAATTACCATAATTGTAATTGAGCTATGTATTTATACTTGACCATTATCTAAACCCTGCCCTGAATGCCATACATATGAACCCTGCCCTGAATGCCATACATATGAACCCTGCCCTGAATGCCATACATATGAACCCTGCCCTGAATGCCATACGTATGAACCCTGCCCTGCATGCCATACATGTGAACCCTGCCCTGAATGCCATACATATGAACCCTGCCCTGAATGCCATACATGTGAACCCTGCCCTGAATGCCATATATATGAACCCTGCTATGAATGCCATACATGTGAACCCTGCCCTGAATGCCATACATATGAACCCTGCCCTGAATGCCATACATGTGAACCCTGCCCTGCATGCCATACATGTGAACCCTGCCCTGCAGGCCATACATGTGAACCCTGCCCTGCATGCCATACATATGAACCCTGCCCTGAATGCCATACATATGAACCCTGCCCTGAATGCCATACATGTGAACCCTGCCGTAAATGTCATACATGTGAACCCTGCCCTGCATGCCATACATGTGAACCCTGCCCTGAATGCCATACATGTGAACCCTGCTCTGCATGCCATACATATGAACCCTGCCCTGAATGCCATACATGTGAACCCTGCCCTGAATGCCATACATATGAACCCTGCCCTGAATGCCATACATGTGAACCCTGCCCTGCATGCCATACATGTGAACCCTGCCCTGCATGCCATACATATGAACCCTGCCCTGAATGCCATACATATGAACCCTGCCCTGAATGCCATACATGTGAACCCTGCCCTGAATGCCATACATGTGAACCCCGCTCTGCATGCCATACATGTGAACCCTGCCCTGCATGCCATACATGTGAACCCTGCCCTGCATGCCATACATATGAACCCTGCCCTGAATGCCATACATATGAACCCTGCCCTGAATGCCATACATGTGAACCCTGCCCTGAATGCCATACATATGAACCCTGCCCTGAATGCCATACATGTGAACCCTGCCCTGCATGCCATACATGTGAACCCTGCTCTGCAGGCCATACATGTGAACCCTGCCCTGCATGCCATACATATGAACCCTGCCCTGAATGCCATACATGTGAACCCTGCCCTGAATGCCATACATATGAACCCTGCCCTGAATGCCATACATGTGAACCCTGCCCTGAATGCCATATATATGAACCCTGCCCTGAATGACATACATGTGAACCCTGCCCTGCATGCCATACATGTGAACCCTGCCCTGAATGCCATACATGTGAACCCTGCTCTGAATGCCATACATGTGAACCCTGCCCTGAATGCCATACATGTGAAACCTGCCCTGAATGCCATACATATGAACCCTGCCCTGAATGCCATACATGTGAACCCTGCCCTGCATGCCATACATGTGAACCCTGCCCTGCATGCCATACATATGAACCCTGCCCTGAATGCCATACATGTGAACCCTGCCCTGAATGCCATACATGTGAACCCCGCTCTGCATGCCATACATGTGAACCCTGCCCTGCATGCCATACATATGAACCCTGCCCTAAATGCCATACATATGAACCCTGCCCTGAATGCCATACATGTGAACCCTGCCCTGCATGCCATACATGTGAACCCTGCCCTGAATGCCATACATATGAACCCTGCCCTGAATGCCATACATATGAACCCTGCCCTGAATGCCATACATGTGAACCCTGCCCTGCATGCCATACATGTGAACCCTGCCCTGAATGCCATACATCTGAACCCTGCCCTGAATGCCATACATGTGAACCCTGCCCTGCATGCCATACATGTGAACCCTGCCCTGAATGCCATACATGTGAACCCTGCCCTGCATGCCATACATGTGAACCCTGCCCTGAATGCCATACATATGAACCCTGCCCTGAATGCCATACATGTGAACCCTGCCCTGCATGCCATACATGTGAACCCTGCCCTGAATGCCATACATATGAACCCTGCCCTGAATGCCATACATGTGAACCCTGCCCTGCATGCCATACATGTGAACCCCACTCTGCATGCCATACATATGAACCCTGCCCTGCATGCCACACACGTGAACCCTGCCCTGAATGCCATACATGTGAACCCTGCCCTGCATGCCATACAGGTGAACGCTGCCCTGCATGCCATACACGTGAACCCTGCCCTGAATGCCATACATGTGAACCCTGCCCTGCATGCCATACATATGAACCTTGCCCTGAATGCCATACATGTGAACCCTGCCCTGAATGCCATACACGTGAACCCTGATGTTGCAGCATTGAAAACCAAGTAACAAAGATTGTGCACAAGGCATTCTGGGATGCGCTGCAGGAGAAACTGAGTGAGACACCGCCAGACTTCAGTCACGCCATCTTGCTCCTCTCAGAGGTCAAACAGGTCCGTTCATGTAGCAGTTTTGTACTCAGTGAGGTATGCAGGTATTTTACTTATAACTCTCTGCTATTATTTGTGATCAATTATAATTGTTAGAAAAGACAGCATTCAGGGAATATTGTTTAATTCCCATGCATTTAAAATATACAAATTACTCTTAAGGCTATTGCAGCTAATACAGACTTAAATAAGAATAAAGGGCCATTTTTAACAATTATTTATTCAAAAAACTAGATAATTGTTTGTTCTAAAATATATGCAAACTGGAAAAAAATGTGTGTAACATCGTTCTTATTATCTAAGCTAACATTATATTTACAGTAACAGTATTCAACCTATTAAGCGTATATGTCCTAATTAGCCACTATTAGTACATGCCCTAATTAGCCACTATTAGTACATGCCCTAATTAGCCACTATTAATAGATGCTCTAATTATACCACTTTTCAGTTGTTATACAATGTGATATACACTACCCGGTAGTCACAAATTGACACCACTAATGTTAAACACTTTATTGTCTAGAGAAACATATTTTGGTGTACGCTTATAAAAACAGATTCCTTGACATTTTTCCATGGCCCAATTTTTTTTCAAGCATAATATACGCTTATTAGGTTGAATATGGTATGTCTTATTGCAGTTATTAGTAAATTGTTTTTTGTTTTGTTGAGAGAAAAAAAATTTATGTTTATATTTAGAATTTTGCCAGGCCCTGTTGAATATTTTATTCCAGTCAGTAACACTGATATTGATTGTGAACTGGTGCATTGGTGGTAACTGAACTGTGCATTGGTGGTAACTGAACTGTGCATTGGTGGTAACTGAACTGTGCATTTGGTGGTAACTGAACTGTGCATTTGTGGTAACTGAACTGTGCATTGGTGGTACTGAACTGTGCATTGGTGGTGACTGAACTGTACATTGGTGGTAACTGAACTGTGCATTGGTGGTAACTGAACTGTGCATTGGTGGTGACTGAACTGTACATTGGTGGTGACTGAACTGTACATTGGTGGTAACTGAACTGTACATTGGTGGTAACTGAACTGTGCATTGGTGGTGACTGAACTGTGCATTGGTGGTGACTGAACTGTGCATTGGTGGTAACTGAACTGTACATTGGTGGTAACTGAACTGTACATTGGTGGTAACTGAACTGTGCATTGGTGGTAACTGAACTATACATTGGTGGTGACTGAACTGTACATTGGTGGTAACTGAACTGTGCATTGGTGGTAACTGAACTGTGCATTGATGGTAACTGAACTGTGCATTGGTGGTAACTGAACTGTACATTGGTGGTAACTGAACTGTGCATTGGTGGTGGTATCTGTGCAGCATAATATATATCTCTGTTTGATAAATGTACATGTTTCCTTCAGAACCTCATGGATTTGCTGCTTCCACAACACCAGAGAATTCGCACACAGGTCAACGAGGTGCTAGACCTCGAGCTCATAGAACAGCAAGCTGAACACAAGACCCTTGACTTCATGGTCAGTCTACAGTATAACCAGGCACCTTCTCATGCAAGCTAATTAACTATAGCTCATACAGTGTTGTGTTTATTAATTATTGTTGCCATTAAATTACATGAATTATGATTTATTCTATGCTTTATAGTATTAAATAGCCATATATTTACTATTATAACCATGTGAAATGCCTTGAATATAATGTCATTTGGATTTGTGCACAATATAAATAAATATATTATAATAATAATAATTATTATATCAATAATTTTGTTGTAGTCATTAATTGATAACAGTGTAATGTTACTTCAGGTGGTTCTGCCCTATGTGATTGACTCACTTGATTTCAACATATCCTGCAGTCATATTATTACAGGTTGAAAACAAGTGATTTCAGGTCATACAACAGTTTAGTAATTGCTTGTATGCTTTTGGTGCAAGACTTGCTGATCTATCTGAATTGTATTGTACCGTCATAGCATCTCTAAATATTCTTCTGGGGGGCTTTGAAGCCAACCCTTACTTCTGCAATTCATACACAGTGCAATGGAAGTGTTTGTTTTGTTGTCTATAAATTATAACCTTAACAATATATATATATATATATATATATATATATATATATATATATATATATATATATATATATATATATATATATATATATAAAACATATATAATACGTGTGATTTTACAATTGTCTGTAGTCATACAGATTCCATGCGTAACATTGTGATGTGTTGTTTGTTCAGTACTACGCCAGCTTCGTCATCTCATTGATGGCTCAGCTCTGTGCCCCGCTGCGTGATGATGAGATTATCCACCTGAAAGAGTTGACAGACATTGTTCCTCTGTACAGGTAGGCTCAGTCTCCAGGCAAGTTGTACAGGTAGGCTCAGTCCACAGGCAAGTTGTACAGGTAGGCTCAGTCTCCAGGCAAGTTGTACAGGTAGTCTCAGTCTACAAGCAAATTGTACAGGTAGGCTGTATCCAGGCATGTTGTACAGGTAGGCTCAATCTCCAGGCATGATGTACAAATAGGCTCAGTCTCCAGGCATGTTGTACAGGTAGGCTCAGCCTACAGGCAAGTTGTACAGGTAGGCTCAGTCTACAGGCAAGTTGTACAGGTAGGCTCAGTCTACAGGTAAGTTGTACAGGTAGGCTCAGTCTACATGCAAGTTGTACAGGTAGGCTCAGTCTACAGGCAAATTGTATAGGTAGGCTCAGTCTACAGGCAAGTTGCCATGTTTGTAGGTTAATATATAGATGTTAAGAGCCATCTCAAAATAGTCATGTTTGATACTAAAAAATTGGTTTCGTTGGGGTGGAGGGGGTTTCATTGGGGTGGAAGGGGTTTCATTGGGGTGGAAGGAGTTTCATTCAGGTGGAGGGGGTTTGATTTAGCATCATACATCAATGTATTTTTTAAGAACATTGTTTATGTTCTGATCACAGTTCATTAGAGAGTTGACTCTCCAGACAGTTTATATTCTGGTTGCAGTAGTTGTTGTGTTATGTCTGACATAAATCGCATAAACACTTTCACATCAGTTACATGCAAACACTGTCAGCGTAACCATTCCCAAAAGTAAAGATACTGTAATCACAGATATACAACAAGAACATCATTAGGATGAGCTGAAGGGTAACCGAGTTGTTTCCAGTCTTAGTGGTTGAGTAACCCAAGTGACATGACGTTTTAGAAAAATCTCAATCTGAATGTCCCACATACTGATGTTTTAACTGAAATGATGCTAAAACAAAAGATTTTTCTCACTCTCGTCAGTTCACTTCACCTTTACCTATCCCATATCCATGGATGGTCACTAGGACACCTGATGATGATCTCACAATGCCTGTCCCTTGCGTCTCCTGCTGGAAATCCAGTTCTGTCCATTCTTTCGTGTTGTCTGTCCAGTTCTTTCTCTGTGCCTTGGAGGATAGCTATTACTAGTCAGTGGATCTCATGACATAGCCATGCCATCTCAGTTTACGTTTTCTTCAGACAGAAGATCTTCATATCATCAGTGTTTTGACTTACTATATTGTGGACCTCCTCATTGGTGACATGCTCTATGTAAGGGATGTGCCAGATGTTATTGTGGACCTCCTCATTGGTGACATGGTCTATGTAAGGGATGTGCCAGATGTTATTGTGGACCTCCTCATTGGTGACATGCTCTATGTAAGGGATGTGCCAGATGTTATTGTGGACCTCCTCATTGGTGACATGGTCTATGTAAGGGATGTGCCAGATGTTATTGTGGACCTCCTCATTGGTGACATGGTCTATGTAAGGGATGTGCCAGATGTTATTGTGGACCTCCTCATTGGTGACATGGTCTATGTAAGGGATGTGCCAGATGTTATTGTGGACCTCCTCATTGGTTACATGGTCTATGTAAGGGATGTGCCAGATGTTATTGTGGACCTCCTCATTGGTGACATGGTCTATGTAAGGGATGTGCCAGATGTTATTGTGGACCTCCTCATTGGTGACATGGTCTATGTAAGGGATGTGCCAGATGTTATTGTGGACCTCCTCATTGGTGACATGGTCTATTTAAGGGATGTGCCAGATGTTATTGTGGACCTCCTCATTGGTGACATGGTCTATGTAAGGGATGTGCCAGATGTTATTGTGGACCTCCTCATTGGTGACATGGTCTATGTTAGGGATGTGCCAGATGTTATTGTGGACCTCCTCATTGGTGACATGGTCTGTGTAAGGGATGTGCCAGATGTTACTGTGGACCTCCTCATTGGTGACATGGTCTGTGTAAGGGATGTGCCAGATGTTACTGTGGACCTCCTCATTGGTGACATGGTCTGTGTAAGGGATGTGCCAGATGTTATTGTGGACCTCCTCATTGGTGACATGGTCTGTGTAAGGGATGTGCCAGATGTTATTGTGGACCTCCTCATTGGTGACATGGTCTGTGTAAGGGATGTGCCAGATGTTATTGTGGACCTCCTCATTGGTGACATGCTCTATGTAAGGGATGTGCCAGATGTTATTGTGGACCTCCTCATTGGTGACATGGTCTGTGTAAGGGATGTGCCAGATGTTATTGTGGACCTCATTGGTGACATGGTCTATGTAAGGGATGTGCCAGATGTTATTGTGGACCTCCTCATTGGTGACATGCTCTATGTAAGGGATGTGCCAGATGTTATTGTGGACCTCCTCATTGGTTACATGGTCTGTGTAAGGGATGTGCCAGATGTTATTGTGGACCTCCTCATTGGTGACATGGTCTATGTAAGGGATGTGTCAGATGTTATTGTGGACCTCCTCATTGGTTACATGGTCTGTGTAAGGGATGTGTCAGATGTTATTGTGGACCTCCTCATTGGTGACATGCTCTGTGTAAGGGATGTGCCAGATGTTATTGTGGACCTCCTCATTGGTGACATGCTCTATGTAAGGGATGTGCCAGATGTTATTGTGGACCTCCTCATTGGTGACATGGTCTATGTAAGGGATGTGCCAGATGTTATTGTGGACCTCCTCATTGGTGACATGGTCTGTGTAAGGGATGTGCCAGATGTTATTGTGGACCTCCTCATTGGTTACATGGTCTATGTAAGGGATGTGCCAGATGTTATTGTGGACCTCCTCATTGGTGACATGGTCTATGTAAGGGATGTGCCAGATGTTATTGTGGACCTCCTCATTGGTGACATGGTCTATGTAAGGGATGTGCCAGATGTTATTGTGGACCTCCTCATTGGTGACATGGTTTATTTAAGGGATGTGCCAGATGTTATTGTGGACCTCCTCATTGGTGACATGGTCTGTGTAAGGGATGTGCCAGATGTTATTGTGGACCTCCTCATTGGTGACATGGTCTGTGTAAGGGATGTGCCAGATGTTATTGTGGACCTCCTCATTGGTGACATGCTCTGTGTAAGGGATGTGCCAGATGTTATTGTGGACCTCCTCATTGGTGACATGCTCTATGTAAGGGATGTGCCAGATGTTAATGTGGACCTCCTCATTGGTGACATGGTCTGTGTAAGGGATGTGCCAGATGTTATTGTGGACCTCATTGGTGACATGGTCTATGTAAGGGATGTGCCAGATGTTATTGTGGACCTCCTCATTGGTGACATGCTCTATGTAAGGGATGTGCCAGATGTTATTGTGGACCTCCTCATTGGTTACATGGTCTGTGTAAGGGATGTGCCAGATGTTATTGTGGACCTCCTCATTGGTGACATGGTCTATGTAAGGGATGTGTCAGATGTTATTGTGGACCTCCTCATTGGTTACATGGTCTGTGTAAGGGATGTGTCAGATGTTATTGTGGACCTCCTCATTGGTGACATGGTCTATGTAAGGGATGTGCCAGATGTTATTGTGGACCTCCTCATTGGTGACATGGTCTATGTAAGGGATGTGCCAGATGTTATTGTGGACCTCCTCATTGGTGACATGGTCTGTGTAAGGGATGTGCCAGATGTTATTGTGGACCTCCTCATTGGTGACATGGTCTATGTAAGGGATGTGCCAGATGTTATTGTGGATCTCCTCATTGGTGACATGGTCTATGTAAGGGATGTGCCAGATGTTATGGAAGCATCGCATCGCCATTGATTGCTCAGCGGTTAGACTCCATGTTCTAGAGAAAGATGGATATAACCAGAGCCCACAGCAGTCTTATTTTGGCTTTCACGGTGGTAATGTTGTCCCTCGATAATCAGTTTATACACATTGTCAAATACATGTGATTGGTTATTAATATGGTGGACCATTGGAATTGCAGGGAGATATTCCGTGTGCTGGACCTGATGAAGATGGACATGGCCAACTTCACACTGCAGCAGATCCGACCATACATACAGAAGCAGTCAGTGGAGTATGAGGCGAACAAGTTCAAACAGTTCCTACAGTCACAGGATGGTCAGCTTCCTCTGATAACATGGCAACACCAAGTCTTAGTGATATAATTATGATAACTAATTAAATGGGCATAAATTGTTGGTGTAATATTTGGAAATAATCTTTGTAATGATAAAAATTATCATTAATATGTAGTGTAATGGCAACAGAATTTAGTAGTGTACAACAATGGCAATTTTTAATGGTATGTTTTTTAATCATGTTACTAATTACTGTTTGACTACTAGTAACAATAATGAAATTTTATAATATATATATATTAGGATAACATTTACTTTAAAATCATGATATTAAAAGAAATTAAAATAATAAACTTATGGCAAATTTAATATTAAAAAATGCTGTTTTATGGACAAGTGTTGTGAAAGCCCAACAGTAGCACTCTTGTAGTCTCACCAACAGTAGCACTCTTGTAGTCTCACCAACAGTAGCACTCTTGTAGTCTCACCAACAGTAGCACTCTTGTAGTCTCACCAACAGTAGCACTCTTGTAGTCTCACCAACAGTAGCACTCTTGTAGTCTCACCAACAGTAGCACTCTTGTAGTCTCACCAACAGTAGCACTCTTGTAGTCTCACCAACAGTAGCACTCTTGTAGTCTCACCAACAGTAGCACTCTTGTAGTCTCACCAACAGTAGCACTCTTGTAGTCTCACCAACAGTAGCACTCTTGTAGTCTCACCAACAGTAGCACTCTTGTAGTCTCACCAACAGTTTCACGGATTGTTCTTGCTTCTACCATGTGTAGACATCCTGTGCGACTACTTGCAGAGAACGGCATTGACGGCCTGCAGTTCACCAAAGCATGGCTGGAGCGAGCCTTCCTCAAGTATAACTCGGATGCAGTCCTATCTTCCTCCTTCCAGGCTGCCTCTTCTGCTCCCCCTGCAACTCCAGCAGCCATCCTCAACTGTGCCTACATGGAACTGTTGGAGTGGCATGAAAATCAGGTGTTTCCCGAGGTGGGCATAATAGGTTTTAGGGATACATGGGTAAAATCATGGGACTATGATGACATGCTGCACACTGTCCAACAGTTAAGATATTGTATCATGGAATATGTAATTTTTGTGTGACTGACATAATTTGGATAAAATGTATAATTAGACCCTAAAACATTGTTTTGATTGTTTTGTCCTGTGCACAGGCATAGTTCTTGTGGTCGGTATTTCAGGGACTGGTCAAGTCTTTTCATCAGGACATTGTAGTTCCTTAATGTGATAGATAACATGGTGAATTTATTCACGGATTGCAACACCAGTTTACAAATGACCATGTAGTTTGAGCCACTACATCTTATTTAGTTGACTCAAGTCAGATGGTACAGGCTGAAAGTGAAGTGTTAGGTGTAATAAATGTTATAAAACATCCCTAATAGTAATACACTTCTGTGCAGGTTTACAACTATTCTATGTTCTCTGTAGAGTCTGCTGATGGATGAGGGCCGCTTCACAGACCTGCGCAACAAGTCAAGATGGCTGTCTCTCGTGTCGGCAATCCTCCTGGTCACCTACAACACTGTGGGGGAAGCCATCACCGGCATCAGTGGCTTCAAGGAGTCTCTCAAGGAGCAGATCTCCATCATCCTTCCCACCACATCAGACAGGTGGGTGTCACGCAGGCATTGCTGATCAAATCAAGCAGGAGTAGCAGAGTTCAATTTATACCGTGCTTCTCCAACGTTCGTTGCTCAGAGCGCATTACACTTTGCCCCCATCAGACTTGTTCATGCAAACACCATTTCAACTTCTATTGAAGCATGCGGTCACATTGCAATTGCTTTGCAAAAGCTATTCGTTCTCACAATTCCATCACAGTCTATTGCCAGGTACCCATTTAAACCGCTGAATGAACTGAGACAAAGTGGGGTGAACGAAATTACAAAGTTTTGAAACAGCAACATGTGGACTCGAACCTTGGTGCTCTCAATTAGTCCTGTGCTCTAACCACCGAGCCACCACACTGTATATTCTACATCAAGAATAGAGGCAATAATAGAGTGAGTGAGGTGCCACTACCAAAACAAATCCTACATGGCAGGATCACCATGGCAGTAGTGGGGCGAGATTATAACACACTCTGAAAAGAAGCCTTGAAAGAAGCCAAAATTGGATCTGACAATGACAAACTGACCATTCTGGCGATGTTAGATTGCAGAAAAAACACATGCTGCAAAACTGAGTTTTTGAAGATTATTCATACCATGCATTGGTTCAACATTCCAATAGATGTCGCCGCTAGTTTCATAACACTGTTGGATGGGTGATTACTTCTTGTATGCACTTATCTCACAATAGCTTTTTGTTCCTATAACTAAGCTCAACCTGCGCATGTGTGCTTTCTCTGTAGTTGCATGTGTGCTTTCTCTGTAGTTGCATGTGTGCTTTCTCTGTAGTTGCATGTGTGCTTTCTCTGTAGTTGCATGTGTGCTTTCTCTGTAGTCGCATGTGTGCTTTCTCTGTAGTCGCATGTGTGCTTTCTCTGTAGTTGCATGTGTGCTTTCTCTGTAGTTGCATGTGTGCTTTCTCTGTAGTTGCATGTGTGCTTTCTCTGTAGTTGCATGTGTGCTTTCTCTGTAGTTGCATGTGTGCTTTCTCTGTAGTCGCATGTGTGCTTTCTCTGTAGTTGCATGTGTGCTTTCTCTGTAGTCGCATGTGTGCTTTCTCTGTAGTCGCATGTGTGCTTTCTCTGTAGTTGCATGTGTGCTTTCTCTGTAGTTGCATGTGTGCTTTCTCTGTAGTTGCATGTGTGCTTTCTCTGTAGTCGCATGTGTGCTTTCTCTGTAGTTGCATGTGTGCTTTCTCTGTAGTTGCATGTGTGCTTTCTCTGTAGTTGCATGTGTGCTTTCTCTGTAGTCGCATGTGTGCTTTCTCTGTAGTTGCATGTGTGCTTTCTCTGTAGTCGCATGTGTGCTTTCTCTGTAGTTGCATGTGTGCTTTCTCTGTAGTTGCATGTGTGCTTTCTCTGTAGTTGCATGTGTGCTTTCTCTGTAGTCGCATGTGTGCTTTCTCTGTAGTTGCACCCAACATTTGGAACAAACTCCACTCCTCATCACCTTAAAATCATTTAAAACTCTAGTTATCTTCCACAAAAATATAAAGAAATTTTTTTTTAAATTGCATTTCCACCCTAAATTCTTGGTTCCTCGCTCTGACGATGACTTTTGTGCATTCCTGTTTTATATCATTCTGGTTTGTTGTGCCTCTGAGCTCAGGTCCCTGTGGATTTATGGATGTTTTTTATTTCTATAAGTATGAATGATTGTTGTGTGACATTGCAGCGATATAGATGAGAAGGCGGTGAATGTGGCCGAGCAGATCAACAAGGAAGTGCTGGAGTGTCTGCGCAAGCATGACTTCCCAGCCATGGACGAGGCCAAGCAGGGTCTACTCAAGGGACAGATCCAGAGTGTCGCCTCATCCGACCACTCCGTCCACAAACTCATGAGTAAGTGCATCAGCCAATAGGCATACAAGTCCAGGCAGGTCAGGCTTTGTTACAGGCACCGAATCACTGTGTGTTTGTGTGTCTGTGTTTGTCCATTCATCATTATAATGTTCACTACAACTAGGAAGTATGTCATTGAGAATTACTCTCATTTCTGGTACATATATATACTTAACAAGAAATTGCTTTGACAGCCTCACACCCTTGTCTCAGAGATAATATTCAGAAGTACAAATAAGTACTATTTGATGCTTTCAAAATTAATTTTCTGTGTGAAGCATTTTGTGGTGTAATAAAACATTACTAATATGTTGGTGCGTCTTTCAGAGTCCCGTCTGATGGCATTCATCCACTCCCTGATCTCCCAACCTCAATCCCGTGATGTGCAGCTTCCCCCTGGGTTCTCAGCTGTCTCCGAAGAGCTGAGTCACATCTGTGGTCAGTTCTTGCGCCTCGTCTCGCACAACCGTGCCGTCTTTGGCTCTTACTACACAGACATCATCTCAAGGTTGCTCAGTGATGCAGGGTCTGCAGCCAAATGATGCTCCGGTGGTTTGGGCAAGGCGTTTTAGTCAGATATATATACTAAGTGACAATGTATTTAGCTGGAGCAAATAGTGATATCGCGTCTTCCTGGTGCTAAGTGATACTGTGTTCTACTTTATACTGCGTAGTAACATTTTGATAGCTGCTGTCATTTGGTGTCGCTTTATGAAGTGGTGCCAATGAATTCAGAAATGTCTTCCGTGCGTTGTTCAAACATCTGGTATTCCAGCCATGCTGAGGCTGGTGCAACGGGTAGGCCAGGAAACCAGAAACTTTAGGGAGATTTCTATAATCAATGCATTTATGGATGCTGGAGAGACAGGGGCAATAAACAGGAACCTATTGACATGAAGCTTAAAACAACAGACTTTGATGCAGCAGGGAAGACTTATAAAGAACAGAGAGGGAGCATGGATGGTAACACTGGTGTAACTACGCCTTAGATAACATGGCAAACAAGGACCCGTATTTGTTCCCCATAACATAACATAACTGTGGGAACATAAAAAGAAACAGAACAACCAATTTGGAAATGCTTCATATTTAAAAAAATTAAAGAGTCGACACAGTTAAGCAAAAAACAGACAACAATGTGCTTCTGTCGAGATTGACAAATATACTATCGCAAACTAAACTAGAATTCTTCAAATAATGTTGGATGTACAAATAAAAAACAAAATACGCAGCTATATGCTTTTGTACTTCTGCAGGTGTATAAGTATGTCGAAGTGGCAATCTGGCACAAACAGGCTACACAGAATTGACCTCGGATGCTTAATGTAGAAGCTGCTGCAAACAACAGCATACCCATTACAACAAGATCTGTAACAAGGCAGCAACCCGACAGCATAATGCACAATATATTTGACATATTTAATGAAATTTGATGTTTTGTGACATTTTACTGCGGACAAGTATTAGTGGAGTTGCATAAACAAATGCATGCATCGTACATTATATATGTGCAATGATTACTGTTGAAATCAATAAATATGAAAGAAATAGTGTGGATCTTGTGCATTGTTCAAATGATAATAATAACTGTCTTGCTGTTTAATTTTTTAGACATACAATTTCTTGACGTATATTTTTGAAATGTCATTACAATCCTGTAAATACGTAATATATGGCAACAATCATTTGCTGTAAAACATACAACAAAATACTTTAATGTGCAATTTCTTTTAATACAATATCTATTATACTTGCTACATTATGCTAAACCTGCCTTTGATTGGCTAGAACTAAACCCTCCTGATTAGTTGGAATTGGAATGCATATTAAAAACTGCTCGTGATGGCTGGAATTGGAGCTCGCAATAAAGATCCATTTGTGACACTTGATTCAACTGCTTATTGCAAATGGTAATTAAATATACCAACACATTACACATAAAAGATATCAAAACAATAAAGTACATATCTAACTGCAGCTACAAGTAATCTTACTGAACTGCTTCAACTAAATATGGGCATACATTTCATCACTTCCAAATATTTTCAATGTATCATCACAGATCACTAATAACCCATTCAAACAATTTATCGCATTCAGAATCAAACATCGACATTTTGTCAGTGTTTAGACATACACTGCAATAGTTCTGTGCAAATTGTGTGGACAAAATTAACATTTAATTTACAGCAAATGTCTTAAAAAAATATTCAGGAATGTATTACAATATAATCCAGTCTTGGCTTCCTTCGGATACCTGAACACTGATAACTGGTTACCCTGTGTAACTAACTTATAACAAGTTAGCACTGCTTAGTCCAAGAAACATCACTGTCTACTGTCGGTTTTTGTCACGAACCCATGAGTTGAAGACTTGTGGCCGAGCGGCAGACATCAGTGTGGTGTAGGTCGTCATACTGCAATACAACGAATAAGAACAATTTCTCAGTCATTGTAACACGTAACATTTCACGACATGGCACATAAAGGAAGCAAAGGGAAATGGTTAAATCCGAAAAAGGAACATCTCTTAGCATAATGTACTTTATCTTTTTGCACACAGCATGTGTAATTACAAGTAATATGCATTGTATGTATATATATATATGTATACAGTATGTATATATATATATATGTATACTCACATGCATGCACACATGTATGTATGCATGCAAGCACATAATCATGGTTGCATGTGTGTTGTCATGCAAGCAACTTACATAGGATTCCTATTCCACGTATCTGAACCAAGTGCATGCACTCCTGTATAGTTAAATCTCTCCTCACTTTGGCACATTACACACTTATGGTGTTAATATGTGTCCTCTCTGTTTGTTGATGTCTAAACAACTGTTGTTGTAGAGGATGTCAGTGGGTCTAGGGTATTGGCTCCCCTTGTCAGTGCTCATGAGTTTTGGATTTGGAGGTTCACTTTCCCTCCACTTCCTTTCCAGTTTAATGTGTATTGTGGTTATTGTGTATGTGATGTCATGCTGTGAGAATAGAACAGGACTGCCTTGCCGGGCATCACAACCTGACCTTATGATACTGTTAGAAAGCCTCACCTGACATGTAAAGTACACACCTGCGGAGTAGAGGCGGAGTGGAGAGGACCTTATAGAGTGTCCTGTCATTTATGTTTACTTGTCCAGTTGCATTCATAAACTTCATAGCTGGAATCCTGTAAAGGTCGACTCAGATTGGACAAAATATAATAACTATCACCTGCGCTTGTTCTACAACCATCAAGGAATTATACACAACACAAATACAGCTGTAGTCAAAATTAAGATAAACAGAATCTGGATTAAATTAAGGACCAAGAATTTACCGTCGGTTGTCCGTTGTTGGTGGCTCCTCCCAGTGGTCATAGTTGGTCTCGACTAAATACCACCTGAAAAGTGGATGGATACAATGAAATGTTACAAGTCTAGTAAACATTAGCCTCTACAAAACTTTCATCCTATGTTGTCAACAAATCTGCCACAGCCTCAATCTTGTTGTATATCTCTATGTTTAACTGAATAAACATGAATAAAAAAAAATACTAAACTATTATCACAAATATGTGATCTGATGGTTTAGTTTTCAAACATTGTCATAAACATACACTGAGATAATAAAATAACTGTTGTTATTATTTGATAAATTGTAACTGGCCTGTTTGTACCATATCCTATATTCTATCCACAGACACTATCATCCTTGTCACTTGGGAGAAGACACTTGGCTCAACACTCCGTAAATTACCTTACTACAGGTTCAGAAGATTGACCCCCCCAGATGTCATAAGCTAATGTAGTCAACTGTTAACACTGTGCTGCAGTGTCAGAGTTGGTAGCTATCATTACTACATACCTGCCCTGGTTTGAGTCCAGGAACCAGATATCTCGGGGTGCGAGTCTGTCCTTTGTAATAACTACACCCTGGCCGCGATGGATGCCACCAACAATGTAATAGGCTGGTGCAATTGTTATGGAATAACCCAGTTTGATGACGGCTTCAGTGTAAGATCGGGACTCTTGCAAAGTTTGCCGAATGAGGAAACTCAGAAATGACGCGTTCCTGTCTAGAATTGCCACCAGGGCATTCTTCCAGAAATCTTCACCTTTGTCTAGAAACATGAACATTTATACTTGGTAGTTATTAATGTTACTATTAATACAGCATTTTGAGGTAATACTACTGGAAGATGCTAACAGTTAAGTGTACAAAGTGTACTACATAGTACAAACACACCAGTACAATTCAGTAATTATCATATTGGACATACCATGACACGTACAACCACTACCAACACATACTCACTGATATGTACATCGAAAATATAGTGTGTCAAAGTCACAAGTGTCACATAAGAAAGGCATACTGTAAATGTGCTATTTGTTTAATGTGCTATATGTTTAATGCATATTGCTAGAATACAATAAGATGTGACAGACAGACATTTTACACAAACAGGTACATAAACTCGTAAAGGCGGGAGCTAGAATTCCTCCACCACAAAAATAAACTTTCGCTGTCCATATGGTGCTTAGTATTATAGTAAATGAATTATTCGCTGTCAACTGATCTATCCAACTCGTTAACTTACGTCGGGCATCTGTAGTTATAGTGAAATTGTTTGGTTTCTGCCCCGTCAAAATTCCAACATAGCCAGCATAGGTGACAGCGCTATACAAAGTCTGCAGGAAGAAACACATGTTCATGTGTAAACATATTATGGCTCATCTAAACATTCTGATTTGTGACACATTAAGACTTATTTATAATGACTGAATACACAAGGATTAAGTATGCTCACAGATAGTACTAGGACCATACTTACATATGGTTGGGATGAGAAGATTTCTATCTTAATGCCTTTGCTGTATGTGCTTATAGCTAATTAAACGTCCCTAACTTTCCGTCACAGCATAGTGTTACTTTCAAGTCAGCAACGTTCAGGTAGTTTCCATACACATTTAATTTGCTTTTAAAGTAGTTACCTTGCCACTCTTCTGAAAGTGGGCCACTATGGTGATGTTGCGTAGAATTGCAGTGTATCTATAGTCAAGGTTACGGCCATGCCAGATGTGTCCATGGGAATCCTGTGCTACAATGCTGGTGCAGAAGCTGTAGACAGGCATATCACATTCTTGCTTGGGAAGACATTACATGTGTAATAGAGAGCATCACTTAGAGCAACAAAAGCAGATATTTAACAGGAAAAAAAATTAATATATGCATCAAGTAGTTTTTTATCAGGCATATTTCTTACAACTTTTAGACACAAACATCAACGATCAATCAAGTAGCTTTAATAACATTAATCAATCAATCAAGTAGTTTTAATAACATTAATTTAAAATTTTTAATCTAAGGCTGATTTCCTCCTATTAAATGACACTTCATTTTCAGATTTCGCTACAAACATGCCAACACGTCATTACATATAGGTACCAACTGACATGCATGTATATAACATATGGACATCATGTATGTATAAGCAAGTGGCAGCTTCATTTTTTCCAATCAGCTGTATTCATCAATGTTAAAAGTGTCCACACGTAGCAAAGTAGATTATCAAAGAAAAAATTAAAACTAGTAAACTACTCACGCTGTAAGGTCATAAATAATGTTTGCAATGACGACCTCTCCCACAGGAACACCAAGGCCTTTGGCAATTCCTAAACGTACAAGATGTCATTACCAGGTAATTACATTTATGGCAGGGGAATTACATTCTGAAACAATATTCATCAAAGTCTATGACACTAGTACAAAAGCTAAAAATTGTATCTGAACATATTATCAAAATGATTAAGCTAATGATTATTTTGTATACAATGACAATGTTAATAAAATCTTGAGTAAGTTCTTTAACTAACAAAATGCTGTATTTTTTTAAAGGTGCTTAATCAATTCGATTTTTTTGCTAGTCTCATTTCAAGTTAAGTTTACGAAAAACCAAACCTATCTAGTATCCACTACAACATGCTAGCTCGTTTGTGCAACTTTTGTATGTAGTTTTTGTGAAATCATGAGACAAACTATTAAATTAATTAATGCTTCTTCAAGCATTTACTGAAGTAAAAATCAAAATGCTGAAAAATCACGATTTTGTTCCCTGGTGAAATTGCGTAACTTTGTTATGTGATCGGCAAGAGGATGGAGGTCACACCCATGATCAGCATTGACCCACACAGTGTTTACCATTTGGGATATCCACTATTTTTATCCTTACCAGATCTAACGACTAATGTTAATTCTTTCAATGATTTGAAAAAAAATAGGCATTTTAAAAATTAAATTGACTGTGGATGTTACATAAACTATTCACACACTACATATTTGGACACCAATTAACCAGAACCCTTTTTAGTGAGATCACAGGTTTGAGTGTGCTTGCATTTAGCCAAACTGCCAATAAAAACACCACTAGTTGTAAATGAAACCAGTCAGGCTGATCACATGTGTATATGCACTTATTACTACTTAACAAGGAAGAGGCCACTAACATCTACAAGTGTCTGGGACTTGTGATCAGCTGTTTATTTACACATTAAGTACTGCAACAAAGGAACTGAAGTGTGCAATGCAATTCAAGTTTCTCAATCTGAAGCATGAATAATGAATACATTCACTCAATGTACAATCTCAAGACTGTTTATCCAGTTGTTGTACATTCAAAATAAAACATCAAATTACTCTAAATGTAATCTTACCAAATAGTGCTTGTTGCACCCATATTATACAACTTGTTGTTATATTAGGATGATTTTTGCTTACAAAATTGTCAGAGTTCCCATTTTTCTGCTAAGTACATACTAAAAAATAAACATAATCATTAATAATATTACACTTTCTTCTGTGCCACATGGCAGCTGATTGTGAAGTTCAGAGATTAGTTTAAAAGAATACAGAACATTATTGTTACAGAGACCTCTCACTGTAAGGACTCCCGATGTAAGGAACATTCGCTTAAAAGGAGCAACTTTGAAATCCCCGTTCCATGCAGTCTCTTATGTACCCGTGGATATCATATATAGGGAACTTCGGATATATGGAACAGTTTGAACAAGTCCCAACATTTTCCTTATAGCGAGAGTCCACTGTAATACTTTCTTCACTAGTTCACAGCCCATAAACTGTACCTCGTATTTCGTCTGCAAAAGGACTGGGCAGATACTTGTCAACACCAGTAGCTATCTTCTCCACCAGGGGAATTAAATCCTTGGGCATTAGCTCTCTGCAAAACAAAAGTATTGCAGATTGCAGATAACATCAAAGTTTAAAATAAAAAAAGTTCTCACTTGGAGCAGGATGTAGGTGCCACTTTTCTAATTTGGCAGAAACTATTTCCACTTCCAGGTAGCATAAAAAAAATGGACAGACAGGGCATCAGTCTGCCTTTTTGAGGTAATAAAATTAAGTACATTATAAAAAAAATATTTTATTATATTTGTGCTTGTCTTGAGCTCTGCAAATGCCTCCAACATATCATGAGTGTAAACACGTTATTACCGGTTGACTCACAGGGTCCTTATGCACAATCTAGGGTACAAAGAGAATAAGTAAGTTGATGTACAGAACCAGTTAATTTAATTTGTGTACACATGCCCTCATGCTACACTGCGCAAAATAAATGCATCTAGGTTCCAGGTCTCGAGATTTTTTTAGAAAAACTTTTTGACCAATTTCTAAACATATCATTTCATCTCAAAATGTTTCCATTGCTCCCACGAAAAAAAACCGATATGAAACACTAATTTCCCTAAGTCTAAGAACGCGTGTGCATGCAATGGCTAATGCACTTGTAGTCTTACATGCAAATGAGCCACGTTATTTGTCTTACCGCTACGCCCAAGACAGTCTGAGTCTTGACAGAGATGCGTGGCAGTGTAGGAGTTAACTACGGGGGTTAACACATCTACTTTACAGTACTCACTGTCAGTAGACAGTACGTTTGGACTTTGTCTGTTTGTAAAACCCGATTGGGGACTGCATATACTTCACGATTCCGATGATCACGTTAACTTAACCTTAACTTAATGTCCGTCCCACCTCGTTAACTGGGGACGTAACACACCACAAAGAACCACCGCTCCGACACTGACCACTTTTCTTTCCTTCTTACTAAAAATTGGCGCCCGTGGCGTGGGTCAGTTTGACCTGAGTCGAGGCTGAGCCTCGTCGAGGCTAGACTTGTCTGGACTTCGCAACTTACGCTAGAATTTTGTTCAAAAATTTTGCATCATATTTGAAATCAGACACAACGGCATTCCATCTTTCTTGTTCCGGTAAATCAAGGTTGATAATATATTCTGGCGGACGCCTATCTTTCAGATATGTCGCGTGCACCACGCACAATATTAAAAGCAAAGCAGAAGTACGCAACAACATATTTATTGGCCTGTGCTTGCACATTCATTTTATGACGTCATGTGACGATTGGGAAAATCCAGATTCGCCCTCTACTGTAATATTCTCCAACTAAAACTCCGTCTACGACGGACAGGGGAATTTGCACTAATTTTGTTTGTGGAGATATCTCAAAATAATCATAGAAACTTCTAAATATATTACGATAACTATTATTTTCAACAGATTGAGATTTTCAGTAAAAGAAGTTCACTAACAAGGTGCCATTTTTAAGTATGTTATTTGCAAAATAAATAAAATTTAATTATTACCAAACTATAATTAGATAATTTGCATCCATGGGTAATCAGCAGTATGGTACTACGGGGGTCTAAATAAAACAAAATAATTTTGCAGATGCTTACAACAGTTTTGCAGGTAACATTTGATTAGGAAATTGTAAAAATATTTTTTTGGGAAAATCAAGTATAATGACCGAGTTGTTCCCTTAAAAATTATTGTAGATTTTTCTCAGCATAGTTTATATATTATTATATATTAAAATAATGCCAATATGTATGGTCATAACCTGAAATAAAAACATTAATGAGGTTCAAAAACATTTTATTGGCATAATGGTAAAGCAAAAACGTTGCTCATAATAACAGTATCTCGGAGAAATTTTACTTCTGCAAAACACTACACCCAACAATAAACATCACTGTTTATTGCAATATTGCAACATTAAGTGCTGAACAAAAGTAAAGCCCAAATCATTGTAAGTAATACAGAAAAATATATTGTCTGTGACATAGACTATTTAACAGATGGGGTGTTGTCTTGCTACATTCTTGAGCAAGTTACTAAATCCCCGTTGGACTGCCTCCCCCCATAAGTGTTGATACATGTAGCAAACAATGCACATTTTCATAAAATAATACTTTACTCATTTTCCAACTCCATTTTGAAATTTAAGGCACATTATACAATTTCCCACTTTCCTAAGACATTTTCACCATCTGCTCTTCACCAATGAGGATAAAATGGGAGAAAAAACAAATTGTTAAACATATTATTTAAAGAAAGGATAAAATGGTGCTCCAAAATATAGACACATACACAAACATGTAAAACCATATAAAATGTATAACTGGGTGCAAATCAACAACATTATATGTCCATCTACTAAAACAACTGAGTCAACAACATTACATCTCCATCTACTAAAACGACCAAGTTAACAACATTATAATCACCATCTATTAAAACGACCAAATCAACAACATTATATCTCAATCTACTAAAACAACCAAGTCAATAACATATATAATGCTGAGATGTTAGTAAATGGTGCTTTACACGCACGCACGCACGCACGCACGCACGCACGCACGCACGCACGCACGCACGCACGCACACACACACATATATACATGTATTATATATTGACCAAGGAAATCTGCTTAGCACCCTCCAACTCTGACAACCAAACATGTTAATCCTACCCTGGTCTGAGCCACATAAAACATCAGTGTTCGAACAGGGTTTTGAAAAGGGAGTTAGAGCAGACACAATCAGCCAGATTTCTGGAATGATTTCTGAAAAATAGTACATTCTGTCAAAAGTACAATTCTGTCAAAAAGGGGGGGTTCGGTTGAATCCCCCGAACCTACCCCCAACGGCATGTTCAACAAACTGACATTTCTTCAATATTGGTGGTGCTATAGGAAACACAAACTAGAATGAATTATTATTTTATTGATCACTGTCATCAATTAATATTCATGTCCAGTTGATGAGACCAGAGTGCTTAAAACATTGGCATATATATCAACCCTATCGATTCAGGCAGTAGGTTATTGATTCAATGCATTTTCAACTGTCTCCGATTTAACACATCAATCACCACTTTCACCACATATGATCTAGTGTTACATACAAAGTATTAAGTTCAAAATGTAAATAACCGTTCTGCCCTGGCCAACAGCATCAACATGTAAATAACTGTTCTGCCCTGGCCCACAGCATCAACATGTAAATAGCCGTTCTGTCCTGGCCCACAGCATCAACATGTAAATAACCGTTCTGCCCTGGCCCACAGCATCAACATGTAAATAACCGTTCTGCCCTGGCCCACAGCATCAACATGTAAATAACCGTTCTGCCCTGGCCCACAGCATCAAAATGTAAATAACCGTTCTTCCCTGCCCCACAGCATCAAAATGTAAATAACCGTTCTGCCCTGGCCTACAACATCAAAATGTAAATGACCATTCTGCCCTGGCCCACAGCATCAAAATGCAGTCTCTGGATCAAAGTGTGTGTGGCTTTCGGTTGGTCAGATTAAAGAACTTTTAAGACAAATGCTTCAAAAATTTAAGAAATGTTTCCACAATAAATTCACTACAAAATAAGAACGTTTTATTCAAAAATGCTATACGAGCTATTTGTTTGATGATCAAACTGCATCATTTCATTAAAGAAGCACATCACCCGGTGACTTGCACTCCATTCCACCTTTGTTGAATTACAGCCTTAGACCTTTCTTTCAAAATTCCTTTTAAAGACCTTTTCAAGAACTTAAAAATGCAAGATCCAGTTTAAGACTTTTTAACTCTGCACCTGCCCTATAGATTTTTAGGACCTCAAAAAATAAAAAAAAGACTTAATTTTAAAAGAATCTCTACATAAAGCAAGGGAAAATCCCCCAATCTAACCTTCCACTGCTCGGCTTTGTCATGCAATGCCTACCGCTTTTGATTTGATAAATGTTGGAATGAATGTGTTGGGCATATCTATATATATATATATATATATATATATATATCAGTAGTTCTGTTACAAGACTTTGTAGACCCGGAAAGTACGATTTTTAAACACTAATTGGAAGTATTTCCCATAGTCAGGTTTCAGGTGGCGAACTTCGTCACAGAATCGAGGAATCTGTGTCTGGTCCAGGCCCTTGTCATCTGTAGTCACTTTTGTACCATTGGATTTCTAAAATACAAATAAACTACTGATTAGCACATCAACAGAGACTCTCAGGTGCATTGCCAGTTGGTAGTTATATATGATTTAGATTCATGTGACTCATAAAGTAATGGATACATGTTTTTTTTGGCACATTTGCCTAAAAATAGGAAAATATCTACCTGAGTGGTGTGAAACTTGATTAGCACCAGGCACATAGGTAGTAAGTTTGAATTACCTGATTTTCGAATGAAACACTAAAAGCTGAAGGTCCCTACTACTGGGGAAGTAAAAGATCCTAAACATGGTATATATGCATCCTATCTGGAGTGGACTCACTAAATCTAGTGGCGTGAACACATGCCACACAAACCCTCAACATAATGGGGTTTAGTACAGTGCATATGAAGAAGTCATAAACTAATACTCATAGTAGAAATTGAGGGATGTCAGGTGTTGGGAGTGTTTTGGGGAAATTGAGGCATGTTCATGAATTTCACACAGCAGATGGGTAGATAGAAGTTTAATGTCACAGGAGAAAAACAAATTTTAGACACATTTTCCAAAATCTACGGCAAGTTTACAAATGCAAATATTTAACAAAGTTACTATGACCTGGGAGTAGTGAGCTTCGACAAGATCGGTAAGTCGACAGTCATCTTTGGCTGGGGCCAAACATATGCTATCTTCCATAATGAAGTAGCTAGCTTGGTACTTCTGCAGAACGGCACGGACGTTCTCTGCACTCTGGCGTCCATAGAACTGGTACAGCTGCAGCAAACACCAATGTCAATAATAATTACACAAGATAGAAACGTCAATGCTGAAAGAAAATACACAGATGATTTTTGCAACATTATATATAAAATGAGTAATGCCATGTTCTGCATTATCGCATTTGGAGACTAATTATTATTAAATGGACATTGTACATGCTGAGATGTTTGAAGTTTTTATATTCTTGTAACATTTAGAAAAAAGGGAATGCAATGCAAATTCACTTACTTTGTGAGAGGACAACAACCTGACACAGGCATATGATCAACTATTGTTACACTGTGGTCTGCTCTTACTCACTGCTCCTTTAAGAAGGGGTGAGCCTAGTTCATGTGTCATAAATACTGGTTTATGATCAACTATTGTTACACTGTGGTCTGCTCTTACTCACTGCTCCTTTAAGAAGGGGTGAGCCTAGTTCATGTGTCATAAATACTGGTTTATCACCAGGAAAACCAACGGTACCAACAAAACTACAAATCTCAGGATAACATCAAAAACACTGATTATAAAAACATGGTCATTTCAGTATGCATATTAAGCATAGCTGCTTTAGATATGTTTTGATATGATTACAAATCGCACCAAGCATGGTATTTATGTTATTTAGACTTTGTTTGTTGCCATTCTTTGACTTACCTCTATAGTTCGTTCTCGCAGGTCCTTGTCCTCGTAGTGTGGGTGGTTGGTGATTGGTCGACCAGTGCACAGTTTGATGCCTGCCAACAGCTGCATACTGCCGGCAAACGCAGCTCCAGAGGGTGTCTTTCTACTGCCAGACAGAATGAACAAATGACTACAATACAAAATTCTACAAAAAAATAAAGAGCTGTATAACAACAACTTTCTGTATGGTAGATTTGTTGTGTGATTTTTGCGCATTGCTCTTTTATGTGAATTTACTCTCTAGTATTAAAATATATTATAAACAACAATTTGTACCAGCAAAATGTTTTTAAACCCATTTCCAAAAAATGTACTCCAATGAAAATATAGTGTTTTACAGTACATACAGAACAGACCAAACTTGACATCAACATTATCTATAGAGATATGATATTACTTAAGAATGTGCTGTATTTTGTTCTGCATCACTACAATACAAAAAAATTAGCTTTCTTTGCATGTTCTAAGTGCTGTGCAAACATATATTTAGGAAGTCTTTCATCAACATAATGTGTAGTGTTTGCTGTATGGTGGATGTGTGTCTACGGGATTGTACTGATTCACCTACTTGATCCACTGCATGAGATCCACTGTGTCGGGATCATAGAACTCCTGCAGATCTTTCAACTGCTCCAGTACAGGAGGCATGGCCTGGCAATACAACACAAGACAGTGTGGCAGCGTAATAAAGCAATCCACCACTTCTGTACATAAGGGATGTTTGACCATGTGACCTGAATGTCCAGGTGTGTGTGTGCGTGTGTGCGTGTGTGCGTGTGTGTGCATGTGTTGGTGGGTGTGTGTGCATGTGCATGTGCATGCTTGCAGTGCGGGTGGGTGCATGTGTGGTTTCGCAATGCATTCACAAGTGCTTGCATTTTGGGGGGGAATTTTTTAGTGGAGCAATATTGTGTCCTTATTAAATACATATATTACTAAATACACATCAATTTTTATAAATATAATATTATAGTAATAAGGATCATGTCATAAGGGTAATTCACAACAACTATCACAACATAACTATATGATGTTGGAATAATATGAAGGTTGCTAACACATCAAATCCGGGCACTGACAGAAGCACCTGACAACTATTGAAATAATTTATTTTGACTCTCAACCATATTAGCCATGGCAGAACCATCCATCAACGCAGCTAAGTTAATTCTGCCAACTACCTCGCATGAGATGAGGACAGTATTGAATGAAAAAACTGAATTTGATAAGCTAAGGAAGACTAACCTTGTATACAACTATTGCCAATACAGCCACTGTGATGGAATGTCGAAGCACCTCCACCTGCAGGTAAACAAAGATACTCTCCTCATTCCACACCTGATTCTGTACTCGAGACAACAAGTACACAGTTCGCATAATTATGCCATAAATAATAGTTTCTGTATCAACAGATTAAGAAATGGAAATATAATTAAATTATCAAATAGTGTGTTGTATGCTGGAAATGTGTTCACTGTCTTAACAAATCCAACAGTTTCATTCTGACAGGAATTTTGTGTGGGATTTATTTATATGACTGCCTCATGCATCAACTATGCTTAATAGGGAAATTCCTGTTTTTTATGTTTCCTTTACATTTTTTTACGTAATGGAAATGGCGTCAACTTAAAGTTGCAGTTCACAATTATTAAAAATTTCTCCCGGGACCAGAAATATGTGGCAAATTCCCAGTCTCAACACTGGTATCGACACTGTGGTCTTGACACTGGTCTTGACACTGTGGTCTTGACACTATGGTCTCGACACTACGGTCTTAATGCTGTAGTCTCGACGCTGTGGTCTCGACGCTGTGGTCTCGACACTGTGGTCTCGACACTGGTCTCGACACTGTGATCTCAACACTGGTCTTGACAATGTAGTCTCAACACTGTGGTCTCAACACTGTGGTCTCGACACTGGTCTCGACACAGTAGTCTCGACACTGTGGTCTCGACATTGTGGTCTCAACACTGTGTTCTCAACACTGTGGTCTCACCTTCGCTTCAGTTGTCTTCAAGAAGCGTGTACAGAGCCACTTGTAGGCTGTGTAGTCACTGACACAGACACTGGCCAGTAGGCACACATACGGCGTCCACAGAAACTTCATGCGCAGCGTTGTTACAGCCATAGCTCCAAGGAAAACACACAGCACTGGAAACAACACAGACCATTCAGCCCCTTTCTTCCATGATAGCTGGTACACACCTTCCTCTGGGTGAAATCTTCCCTTTGTTCTCGCCCCCTTTGATTTACACAATACTATGAGGGATGGAGATGTATGGATTTGATTCACCACAACTCTTAACTAATTATTTTTTATAATACTAAGCACTATTTTGGTAAAACAAAAATTTAAATACTCTTGGCAAACATACGCTCATATTATCTATTATGTTTCAGCCACAGTTAACTGTGTGTCGATTCCTCAAGGGAAACAAAAACCTGGATAAGACCAAAATATAGTTGGAGGAGTGGCTGAAGAAAAAACATGTTTGGAACGATATGGAAAGAGATTACAAATCAGGCAAAAACAGAGTATGTTGGAGCAGTGTTGTTTTTGCCCTATGTTCCAGCTGGAGCAGTGTTGTTTTGGCCCTATGTTCCAGCTGGAGCAGTGTTGTTTTGGCCCTATGTTCCAGTTGGAGCAGTGTTGTTTTGGCCCTATGTTCCAGTTGGAGCAGTGTTGTTTTGGTCCTATGTTCCAGTTGGAGCAGTGTTGTTTTGGCCCTATGTTCCAGTTGGAGCAGTGTTGTTTTGGCCCTATGTTCCAGTTGGAGCAGTGTTGTTTTGGCCCTATGTTCCAGTTGGAGCAGTGTTGTTTCGGCCCTACACTGACCTGTGTGAAATGCAAGCACTGGTCTGACAAGTATACACTGACCTGTGTGGACAGGAAGCTCTGGTCTGACAAGCATACACTGACCTGTGTGAAATGCAAGCTCTGATCTGACCAGAATACACTGACCTGTGTAGAATGGAAGCTCTGGTCTGACAAGCATACACTGACCTGTGTGAAATGCAAGCACTGGTCTGACATGCATACACTTACCTGTGTGGAATGGAAGCTCTGGTCTGACAAGCATACACTGACCTGTGTGAAATGCAAGCTCTGATCTGACCAGAATACACTGACCTGTGTAGAATGGAAGCTCTGGTCTGACAAGCATACACTGACCTGTGTGAAATGCAAGCACTGGTCTGACATGCATACACTGACCTGTGTAGAATGGAAGCTCTGGTCTGACAAGCATACACTGACCTGTGTGGAATGCAAGCTCTGGTCTGACAAGCATACACTTACCTGTGTGGAATTGAAGCTCTGGTCTGACAAGCATACACTAACCTGTGTGGAATGGAAGCTCTGGTCTAACAAGCATACACTGACCTGTGTGGAATGGAAGCTCTGGTCTGACAAGCATACACTGACCTGTGTGGAATGGAAGCTCTGGTCTGACAAGCATACACTGACATGTGTGGAATGGAAGCTCTGGTCTGACAAGCATACACTGACCTGCGTGGAATGGAAGCTCTGGTCTGACAAGCATACACTGACCTGTGTGGAATGGAAGCTCTGGTCTGACAAGCATACACTGACCTGCGTGGAATGGAAGCTCTGGTCTGACAAGCATACACTGACCTGTGTGGAATGGAAGCTCTGGTCTGACAAGCAACCTGTGTGGAATGCAAGCACTGGTCTGACAAGCATACACTGACCTGTGTGGAATGGAAGCTCTGGTCTGACAAGCATACACTGACCTGTGTGGAATGGAAGCTCTGGTCTGACAAGTACACACTGACCTGTGTGAAATGCAAGCTCTGGTCTGACAAGCATACACTGACCTGTGTGGAATGCAAGCTCTGGTTTGATAAGCATATACTGACCTGTGTGGAATGCAAGCTCTGGTCTGACAAGCACCCATTGACCTGTGTGGAATGCAAGCTATGAGAGACAAGCATACACTGACCTGTGTGGAATACCAGCTATGAGAGACAAGCATACACTGAACTGTGTGGAATGCAAGCTATGAGAGACAAGCATCCACCGAACTGTGTGGAATGCAAGTTATGAGAGACAAGCATACACTGACCTGTGTGGAATACCAGCTATGAGAGACAAGCATCCACTGAACTGTGTGGAATGCAAGCTATGAGAGACAAGCATACACTGACCTGTGTGGAATGCAAGCTATGAGAGACAAGCATCCACTGAACTGTGTGGAATGCAAGCTATGAGAGACAAGCATACACTGACCTGTGTGGAATGCAAGCTATGAGAGACAAGCATACACTGACCTGTGTGGAATACCAGCTATGAGAGACAAGCATACACTGACCTGTGTGGAATGCAAGTTATGAGACAAGCATCCACTGAACTGTGTGGAATGCAAGCTATGAGAGACAAGCATACACTGACCTGTGTGGAATGCAAGCTATGAGAGACAAGCATCCACTGAACTGTGTGGAATGCAAGCTATGAGAGACAAGCATACACTGACCTGTGTGGAATGCAAGCTATGAGAGACAAGCATCCGCTGAACTGTGTGGAATGCAAGTTATGAGAGACAAGCATCCACTGAACTGTGTGGAATGCAAGCTATGAGAAACAAGCATCCGCTGAACTGTGTGGAATGCAAGCTATGAGAGACAAGCATCCACTGAACTATGTGGAATACCAGCTATGAGAGACAAGCACACATTAACCTGTGTGAAATGAAAGCACTGGTCTGACAAGCATACACTGACCTGTGTGGAATGGAAGCTCTGGTCTGACAAGCATACACTGACCTGTGTGGAATGGAAACTCTGGTCTGACAACTATACACTGACCTGTGTGAAATGCAAGCTCTGGTCTGACAAGCATACACTGACCTGTGTGGAATGGAAGCTCTGGTTTGACAAGGATATACTGACCTGTGTGGAATGCAAGCTCTGGTCTGACAAGCATCCACTGAACTGTGTGGAATGCAAGCTCTGGTTTGATAAGCATATACTGACCAGTGTGGAATGCAAGCTCTGGTCTGACAAGCACCCATTGAACTGTGTGGAATGCAAGCTATGAGAGACAAGCATACACTGACCTGTGTGGAATGGAAGCTCTGGTCTGACAAGTATACACTGAGCTGTGTGGAATGGAAGCTCTGGTCTGACAAGTATACACTGACCTGTGTGGAATGCAAGCTCTGGTTTGACAAGCATATACTGACCTGTGTGGAATGGAAGCTCTGGTCTGACAAGCATACACTGACCTGTGTGGAATGCAAGCTATGAGAGACAAGCATCCACTGAACTGTGTGGAATGCAAGCTATGAGAGACAAGCATACACTGACCTGTGTGGAATGTCAGCTATGAGAGACAAGCATCCACTGAACTGTGTGGAATGCAAGCTATGAGAGACAAGCATACACTGACCTGTGTGGAATGCAAGCTATGAGAGACAAGCATCCACTGAACTGTGTGGAATGCAAGCTATGAGAGACAAGCATTCTCTGACCTGTGTGGAATGGAAGCTCTGGTCTGACAAGTATACACTGAGCTGTGTGGAATGGAAGCTCTGGTCTGACAAGCATATACTGACCTGTGTGGAATGGAAGCTCTGGTCTGACAAGCATACACTGACCTGTGTGGAATGCAAGCTATGGGAGACAAGCATCCACTGAACTGTGTGGAATGCAAGCTATGAGAGACAAGCATACACTGACCTGTGTGGAATGTCAGCTATGAGAGACAAGCATCCACTAGACTGTGTCGAATGCAAGCTACGAGAGACAAGCATACACTGAACTGCGTGGAATGCAAGCTATGAGAGACAAGCATCCACTGAACTGTGTGGAATGCAAGGTATGAGAGACAAGATTCCACTGAACTGTGTGGAATGCAATCTATGAGAGACAAGCATCCGCTAAACTGTGTGGAATGCAAGCTATGAAAGACAAGCACACACTGACCTGTGTGGAATGTCAGCTATGAGAGACAAGCATACACTGAACTGTGTGGAATGCAAGCTATGAGAGACAAGCATACATTGACCTGTGTGGAATGCAAGCTATGAGAGACAAGCATCCACTGAACTGTGTGGAATGTCAGCTATGAGAGACAAGCATACACTGACCTGTGTGGAATGCAAGCTATGAGAGACAAGCATCCACTGAATTGTGTGGAATGCAAGCTATGAGAGACAAGCATCCACTGAATTGTGTGGAATGCAAGCTATGAGAGACAAGCATACACTGACCTGTGTGGAATACCAGCTATAAGAGACAAGCATCCACTGAATTGTGTGGAATGCAAGCTATGAGAGACAAGCATACACTGACCTGTGTGGAATACCAGCTATGAGAGACAAGCATACACTGACCTGTGTGGAATGCCAGCTATGAGAGACAAGCATACACTGACCTGTGTGGAATGTCAGCTATGAGAGACAAGCATACACTGATCTGTGTGGAATACCAGCTATGAGAGACAAGCATACACTGACCTGTGTGGAATGTCAGCTATGAGAGACAAGCATACACTGACCTGTGTGGAATACCAGCTATGAGAGACAAGCATACACTGACCTGTGTGGAATGCCAGCTATGAGAGACAAGCATACACTGACCTGTGTGGAATGTCAGCTATGACAGACAAGCATACACTGACCTGTGTGGAATACCAGCTATGAGAGACAAGCATACACTGACCTGTGTGGAATGTCAGCTATGAGAGACAAGCATACACTGACCTGTGTGGAATACCAGCTATGAGAGACAAGCATACACTGACCTGTGTGGAATGTCAGCTATGACAGACAAGCATACACTGACCTGTGTGGAATACCAGCTATGAGACAAGCATACACTGAATTGTGTGGAATGCAAGCTATGAGAGACAAGCATCCACTGAATTGTGTGGAATGCAAGCTATGAGAGACAAGCATACACTGACCTGTGTGGAATGTCAGCTATGACAGACAAGCATACACTGACCTGTGTGGAATACCAGCTATGAGACAAGCATACACTGACCTGTGTGGAATGTCAGCTATGAGAGACAAGCATACACTGACCTGTGTGGAATACCAGCTATGAGAGACAAGCATCCACTGAATTGTGTGGAATGCAAGCTATGAGAGACAAGCATACACTGACCTGTGTGGACTGTCAGCTATGAGAGACAAGCATCCACTGACCTGTGTGGACTGTCAGCTATGAGAGACAAGCATACACTGAATTGTGTGGAATGCAAGCTATGAGAGACAAGCATACACTGATCTGTGTGGACTGTCAGCTATGAGAGACAAGCATCCACTGACCTGTGTGGACTGTCAGCTATGAGAGACAAGCATCCACTGAATTGTGTGGAATGCAAGCTATGAGAGACAAGCATACACTGACCTGTGTGGACTGTCAGCTATGAGAGACAAGCATACACTGACCTGTGTGGACTGTCAGCTATGAGAGACAAGCATACACTGACCTGTGTGGAATACCAGCTATGAGAGACAAGCATACACTGACCTGTGTGGAATACCAGCTATGAGAGACAAGCATACACTGACCTGTGTGGAATACCAGCTATGAGAGACAAGCATACACTGACCTGTGTGGAATACCAGCTATGAGAGACAAGCATACACTGACCTGTGTGGAATACCAGCTATGAGAGACAAGCATACACTGACCTGTGTGGAATACCAGCTGTGAGAGACAAGCATACACTGACCTGTGTGGAATGCAAGCTCTGGTCGGTTGCTGTAGATGTGTCCATCCTTCGGTTTGGCCGGTGAGTCTGCTACTCGACTGTCAACGAAATACAACTGTCAAACACAGTAGCAAATTTATGACTTCTTATACAATATGTCATATCTTATGTATCACGTCATACTGTGTGATTCCAATAGAAGCAAGTGTGTGATGTGTGAATGCTTCTATTACAGTTCTTGGAACTAGTAAGATATTACTATATAAAAAATAAATTGTTACTTTCTTAAGTCAAACTGGGTACATGAGCAAAACATAGGCCTTTTCAAGAGTGTGCTCTGTGTAAACTATGGTAGAGGAAACAATTAGAAATATATTGACTTGACCGAAGAAGACACAACCAAGAAGACCTGTGTTGTTGGACCAGGGCGATTGCCAAGGCCACCAGAGAGATCAGGTGGGCCATCACATACAGAGGCAGGCTGAGATTCTCCAGAAGTCTTGTAAATATATCCCAGCCAAGCCAGCCGAACCCATCACTACAGAGGTACAAACTGACGTGGAAGTCACTGCAACCAGCACAACAGACCATTACAACACAATGGTCATGGGTTCCTTAGTTTATTGAATCAATGTTTAAAACTGTGATCACTTGTGTTACCCCTGATGTGGTGATCACTTGTGTTACCCCTGGTGTGGTGATCACTTGTGTTACCCCTCATGTGGTGATCACTTGTGTTACCCCTTATGTGGTGATCACTTGTGTTACCCCTGGTGTGGTGATCACTTGTGTTACCCCTGGTGTGGTGATCACTTGTGTTACCCCTCATGTGGTGATCACTTGTGTTACCCCTCATGTGGTGATCACTTGTGTTACCCCTCATGTGGTGATCACTTGTGTTACCCCTTATGTGGTGATCACTTGTGTTACCCCTCATGTGGTGATCACTTTGACCCTGCAACATATCTGGGAAAATAAGGATGATTCTACAATTGAATTACCGGTAATATTAGAAGTTACACTGCAATGATTGAACAAACCCCACAAGCACAGGGTGCAGCAGAAACAAATGCATATGTATTATCATTAAACTAAAAGGTGTAACTTGCATGGAATGTTTCAGGCCAAACTTAGCCATCACAAAGTTGATGATGTGTGTGTCTGCTTCCTGCCACACAAACATCTGCAAAAAAACATGTCTAAAGTTAGTTCAAAATTGGCATAAAGTATGTCAGTATATATAATGTTTTCCATTCATTAATGAATTACAAAGTATTAAAAACAGTACCTAAACAATGTGATAATTTACTATGACATAACACATATGTGACTAGTTTGAACCATACTTAACACACTGATGCTCGCTATCTGCAAAAAACATGTCTAAAGTTAAATAAATGTGAATTCCTATGAAAGAATTTACAACAAGATTTAACAAGATTGCCACCAAAAGTAACATACCCCAGATGACAAGTGGACAAGGAAGCCATTGGTTTATTAAGAATCAAACAATGTGTGGTCCGCCTTTGTCAGATATCAGACAAATTTTTTTTAAACATATTCACACTGCTAGAATTTACAGTCAGTATATAATGTTTTCCATTCATTAATGAAGTGTAGAGGATTGAGTAACTGAGTGAGTGAGGTATGTATAAGCATATGCGAATACATCTGCCCAAAAATCATTACTGTTTTATGCAGCAGGTCTGCAATATAAAACATAAAAAGCTTGTTATTTGGGTTACAGGTTATTGTTAACATTCTGACAAGTATAGTTCTAAATGCTGACAAATCATCAAAAGATAAAATCAATAAAGATATGTGTTTAATATTTTATTTAAAAAAACAATTCACCTTGATGAATTTATTAATTGCAATCATAAGTGCAAACACAAGTGCAATATATCCCAGCATTCTAAGCAGTCTTGTTATCAGTCCGCAGGATTGCTGCGAGAGTCGGCTCTGCAAAAACACACATAATTCTGCTACAGACTTGCACAGCATAATAGTTGTGGACATGTTCAATAGAAGATCACACACTATCAACATCACACTCATTTTGAAAAATAATAATATTGTTTTTCATGTTTGATATTTCATGTTCACTCAAGAAAAATAACGTGAATGACACATCACTCACATATTGCGTGTCTATTAGCAGGATTGACTGAATTACTTTAATGTTGTACTTGAGTAAAAGTAAAAGTAATTCACCTAAAAACTACTTGAGTAAAAGTAAAATTACTTTGTAAAAAAGTACTTGAGTAAAAAGTAAAACTACTTTTCAAAAGTACTTGAAGTAAAACTAGAAGTAAAAGTACAACACTTAGAAATAACAACAAAATCATGAGTAATATTATATAAATTACACAACTTGGATCTGACAACTATTTTTCAACCACTCTGCCTATAACAATGTGCTCCCAGACAACCTTAACTGGTCAGTGGGTCTGCCACCATTGAACACGGTGCTCACTTGGATGCTTGGAAAATTACTTATCTTTAATGAGAGCTCACGACATCAAATAATTTCAGTTAAATACAGAACTTAATTAATGATGAGGCACAATCTGTCTTTTTATCGACCTGTTCCACTGGGGTATGGGAGGAGCTAGATTGTACAACAGGATATGTATATGCAGGTGTGATTGTATCTGAGTAGGTAGAGGGTCAGTCCAGTACTAGTAGTAGCCTCTCAGTTGATCAGAAGACAGACCAGTGCAACAGAGGAATGCTGTTGCTAATTGCAATTAAAAGTGACCTGTCAGGGAAGAAAGTCCTTGATATTATTTATGGCTCAGCTTGAATAAGCCACTGCTGGGAAAAGATGCTGCCAAATGGCAGAGTATCAATTCTTTACTGTTTAGTTCTGCAGAGTAATCATTATTATGACTTTATTAAACATCTCAATATGAAATTTATTCATGAAAGTAAAATGCTGTTTAATGCTGACGTAAGACGGTAAGGCCGTTGCTGACCATGCCAATGGGCAAAAATCCGTTCTCGATCCACGATGCGCATTCGCTCACGAATATCAGAATTGTATCAGTGTATGGGGATTATCAATACATTGTCGAAATTGCTAATTTTTATATTTATAATACGTATTGGAAACTTACTTTAGATTAATAGTTTATATGGTCAATGGAGACATTTGCATCGTGGTTTGAGATGGCGTTCAAGCATTGTGTGCTCGAAGTGACATTTCATGTCAACAGCCTTGACCTGACCTATGCCAATATTTGGCAGACTGCGTTCACTGATGTAGATATAAAACAGTGGTTGTGTCGATTTCCCGAAGAGAGATATGCATGCAAATATGTTCACGAACTGGCATGCAATTGAATTATATTAATAGCTTTTGGCCTGGCGACAGGCAGCAGCGGTTTCGCAAAAAAAGTAACGAAAATATATTGCGAAGTAAATAAAAGTAACGGAGTAAAAAGTCACGTTACTTTAGATAAAACTACTTCGTTACAAGTAAAAGTATTCAGGCAAAATTCAACTTTGTTACACGCCAATCACTTGAAATAACTACTCAAGTATTGTAACAAAGTACTTTTACTTCATTACATGCCAACCCTGTCTATTAGATAGTACACAACATGTTTCTTCTGCATCCATCATTGAGCATGCATATATTCTAAAGAAGCGCAGCAGCGGCAGCAGCAGGAAAGGAAGACAGACTTCAGGTGGACAAAGCATGAAGGGAGACAGCGCATGCATGGAGAGGACAGGAGACAGCGCATGCATGGAGAGGACAGGAGACAGCGCATGCATGGAGAGGACAGGAGACAGCACATGCATGGAAAGGACAGGAGACAGCGCATGCATGGAGAGGACAGGAGACAGCGCATGCATGGAGAGGACAGGAGACAGCACATGCATGGAGAGGACAGGAGACAGCGCATGCATGGAGAGGACAGGAGACAGGAGACAGCGCATGCATGGAGAGGACAGGAGACAGGAGACAGCACATGCATGGAGAGGACAGGAGACAGGAGACAGCACATGCATGGAGAGGACAGGAGACAGCGCATGCATGGAGAGGACAGGAGACAGCGCATGCATGGAGAGGACAGGAGACAGCGCATGCATGGAGAGGACAGGAGACAGAAGACAGGAGACAGCACATGCATGGAGAGGACAGGAGACAGCACATGCATGGAGAGGACAGGAGACAGCGCATGCATGGAGAGGACAGGAGACAGTGCATGCATGGAGAGGACAGGAGACAGCGCATGCATGGAGAGGACAGGAGACAGCACATGCATGGAGAGGACAGGAGACAGCGCATGCATGGAGAGGACAGGAGACAGAAGACAGGAGACAGCACATGCATGGAGAGGACAGGAGACAGGAGACAGCACATGCATGGAGAGGACAGGAGACAGCACATGCATGGAGAGGACAGGAGATAGCACATGCATGGAGAGGACAGGAGACAGCGCATGCATGGAGAGGACAGGAGACAGCGCATGCATGGAGAGGACAGGAGACAGCACATGCATGGAGAGGACAGGAGACAGCACATGCATGGAGAGGACAGGAGACAGCACATGCATGGAGAGGACAGGAGACAGCACATGCATGGAGAGGACAGGAGACAGCGCATGCATGGAGAGGACAGGAGACAGGAGACAGCACATGCATGGAGAGGACAGGAGACAGCACATGCATGGAGAGGACAGGAGACAGCGCATGCATGGAGAGGACAGGAGACAGAAGACAGGAGACAGCACATGCATGGAGAGGACAGGAGACAGCACATGCATGGAGAGGACAGGAGACAGGAGACAGCACATGCATGGAGAGGACAGGAGACAGCACATGCATGGAGAGGACAGGAGACAGCGCATGCATGGAGAGGACAGGAGACAGAAGACAGGAGACAGCACATGCATGGAGAGGACAGGAGACAGCACATGCATGGAGAGGACAGGAGACAGGAGACAGCACATGCATGGAGAGGACAGGAGACAGCACATGCATGGAGAGGACAGGAGACAGCGCATGCATGGAGAGGACAGGAGACAGCGCATGCATGGAGAGGATAGGGGCAACACAAACAATGAGAATGTGAGGATAGTGGGAGAGCAGGTACAACATGGCTTTCCCTCACAAAAGGAAAAAGGGGATATTGTGTCACCTGGAGCCCCATGACGATGAAGGCAGCAGGAATGAAGCTGAGAAGGAAGCTGTTGATGATCATCTGATTGAAGAACTGAGCACCACAGACCAGTAACATGGACAGAGCCTGCATGCCGTAGACAACACAGATCTGGAAACACACACCAGGATTAATGCACAAACATTGTACAGTGGACAGGAAACCATTAAAATCATACTACAATAGGGTCATGATTCAAAATGTTTGAAAAAGTTTGAAAAGTAAAAAACAAAAGCGTTACCAAAATGGATGTTTGAAATGCTTAATTATTAAATCTAATTGAACTGCCGCATTGTTCTATTTTAACTTTTGATAGGATACCATAATGAAGAAACTGTAATCCACAAAAATTATCATGTGAACCTACCTTTTGATGAGGCACTACACGAAGGAGTTGTAACCCAAAGAGTGCCATCGCTTGCAGTAGCAACACGAACTGGTTGAACTGCCAGCAGACAGCAAACAGGAACGTGGCAACAGTGGCTCCACACACACAGACACGCTACAACAAACACCTATTCTCTTAGCACACTTACTGGCCAGTACACAACAGGTACACATGCTAGGAGATATGGCTACTACAAAGAAAGAGGAAGAATCTCATTATTAATGAACACCATGAAGTCCTGCAGTCTAAAAGTAATGATTTTGCTAAAATGTGTATACTTTGAAAATTTTTGTTTTGGAAAATGAGTGATCTTCTCTTTTGGTGCATATTGTGTATATTCGGAACTAATGTTTCTTTGCGTGGTAATAGTGTTAATATTCTTACAACGTAAAGATAACTGAACATGAAAGAACTGTAATGATTCTCAGTTTTATTTGGTCATGTCATAGCAAGTATTTTTCACAAGCTACACAGAATTAACAAGTCTAGGAGAATACAAAGGTACACCATTTGTTGTGCATGTAATCAACATGTAATCAACATGTGTGAAGAGGCTTAGACATGTAAGTTTATTATCAACTGAAGTCTTTACATCATCATGCCAAGAACATTTGTGGCAATATGCCTTGATGTGCAGAAATTTTAATAACATAGCCAAGAAACATTTGACTTACCTGTTTCCATATTGGAGTATCTAATTTGAAGTAGCAGGTAAGAAAAGCCAACTGGACCCAGAGAAATGGAAGAGCAAAGCTTTCCCTCAGTGCTACTACATGGCTGATTCGTGTTGTGTCAAATCTGAAATATACATGCATATATAAATGAAACATACATGCATATATACATGAAATATACATGCATATATACATGAAATATACATGCAGGTATTCTAGTATCTACATGCATATATACCTTAAAATGTTTGTCAATTTAATCCGCACATAATGGTAACAATGCAATATTTTCTGTTAATCTCAAAGTTTCCGTGAATAATGTATGATAAACTTAATTACTAAAAACTTACTGGTCAGCTATTTTTCTGGAGTGAGAGAAAAATTTCATAGCCCAATAATTAATAAAATGTCTACCCTTACATTAAATAATAATATATTTATTCGTAACACAATTTGTACAATTCAGAAACAATGTTTACTAGGTGCATAACATAGAGAGCGATGGAAGCAACTTGATTAAAAAAGACTACATGCTACATGCATTCTCTATTATTGTACAACACATCCTTTGTAAATGAAACTTTGTTTAGTAGTTTCTCATCCAGCCCTTCTTGATAATGGTTTTGAATGAGACTATAAAAGTAATTAGTGTTCATATCACAGAAGGTCATGCCATCAAATTTGAATTGTGACAACATGTAATTGAAACTTTTAGACATGCGAACCACTACCGTGAAAAGTTAGACGAGAGAGCATATTCAAACTGGTGTTATTGCATTTTAAGCAACTTTGCATAAAATGCACCATTCGATTCATAATCTGAACTTGAATCGGGAGACATTCCACGAAAAGTAGTACCATATTACAATGAGGTCTAGTAAATGTACAACAAACATTATTAACCAGGTAGATTAAAGTTTTAAATCATATTTGGACGCAAATTCTAGACAGATATCACACATTTTGTTCAATGCATACATTGATGGGGCTATTAAAGATATATTATCTGAATAGCCGATAGAACCATAATACTTATGACCTATCATACAACCAAACCCAAACATGCTGAGTCTCGTTAATAGTTCATTTATATAATTATACAGAAAATAACATATACATTGGTAGTGGAGAAATAATCTGACATGGAATTGTTCCACGAAATGTTCAAGTGTTGATTAGTGTACATATAAAGTAAACATCTGATTAGCACGGGATTTATTCCTCTATCGATCTGACATTTGACATAATTTACTTCATCAAATGCTTTCGTAGCATCTAACAATAACACAAACACATCAGATTTATTATGTTGGAAATACACAGTCTCCATTAGCATTAGCGCAGAAGTAGGACTACATTTAGCTGTAGAGATTTATTATGTTGGAAATACACAGTCTCCATTAGCATTAGCGCAGAAGTAGGACTACATTTAGCTGTAGAGCTCTAAAAAAGTAAACCACTTGTTTTTAAAATATCAAAACTTTTCATGATGATAACCCAATCAAATAGTTCGGACAGGGGGCTACAAATAACAATGGCTCGATAGAGTCACTACCTGATTTTCTCTTGCTTTTACCAAAGGTTGGATTGTGCGCAATATTAAAACCATCTGAGGTATACCCGTAATACTCCACTGCCGTGAATAACAGCAATAAAATGATCAGTATAAACCAACCCATATCCATCAAGTTTGTAACTTTTAACCTGGTTAATACCACGATTAATACCAAGATGTCTTCTACAGTAATAATATTTTTACAGTCATTATATTGTGCATCTATTTGACTATGTATATTTTGTAACAATGAAGACATAGTCTCTTCATTATAAGCTACTGAATGATACAATTCGTCTTATTTAGTAGCAGAGTTTAGATATATTTTCGTCCCCTGTTACATCATAAAATAAAGGCAATGAAGGACAATAAATTACCTGGAGTGGTAAAACTACTAACGGAAACAGTAGAACAAATTAGTATACCACTTGCAAGAGTGTTCAACTTGTCATTAAAAGAGGGGGTGGTTCCTTTTGAATGGAAAGAAGCAAACATCATACCATTATTTAAAAAGGGTTCGAGAAATAAGTCAGAGTTACAGACCAGTGAGTTTAACATCAGTGATTTGTAAATTATTAGAAAGGTTAATTAATTAAAGACCATATGGTGGACTTCCTTGTTAGGTATAAATTATTAAATCCATCTAAACATGGATTCCTAAATGAGAGGTCATGCTTAACAAATATGTTATGTTTTTTTGAAGAAATCACTAAGTGGATAGACGAGGGATCACCAGTAGATATTATATACTTAGATTTTCAGAAAGCTTTTGACAAAGTGCCACATCAAATATTACTACTTAAATTAAAAGCCCATGGTATCGGGGATGGCATAATCGACTGAATAGAACAATGGCTGACTGACAGAAGACAGCGTGTTGTAGTAGATGGGGATATGTCAAACTGGAAATCAGTTTTGAGTGAGGTACCACAAGGATCAATATTAGAACCTTTATTATTCTTATATATATATATATATATACATACATACGTACGTACATACGTGTATGTATATATATATATATATATATATATATATATATATATATATATATATATATATACTTGGATGATAATATAACAAGCAACGTATTGAAATTTGTGGATAACACAGAAGTGTTTAGAAGGGTTAACAGTGATGATGATAAACAACATTTACAAAACAATCTAGACAAATTAGTTAAATGGTCTGAGAAATGGCAGATGTTCTTCAATTTTGGGAAATGTAAATGCCTACATATAAGACACGCGAACTTGGATGGGAGATACTGTTCTAGGTACAACTGTAAAAGAAAAGGACTTAGGAGTTACAATAAATGTTGATATGAAAGTTTCACAGCAGTGTGGTATTGCAGCTTCAAAGGGTAATCAAATTCTTGGGTTGATTAGGAGAAATATAACATACTGTAAAAAAGCTAATTATACCTCTGTAGAAAGCAATTGTTAAGCCTCATTTAGAGTACTGATTACAAGTTTGGAGACAATATTGTAAGAAGGATATAGATACGCTTGAATGACCACAGAGGAGAGCAACTAAAATGATTCCAGAACTGAAAGACCTTAGTTATGAAGAATGACTGAAAGAATGAGGTTTAACAACCCTAGAGACAAAGGCAATTAAGAGGAGATCACATTGAAGTTTTTTAAATATCGAATGGGTATGAAAATATTGATAGAAATATTTTTTCTCACTCAAGAAAGATAATAGAACTAGAGGACATTAGGTAACATTAGTAAAGGAAGGCAGATTACACATAAAAATGTTGGACTCTCGATAAGCCAATGGCTTCCTTGTCCACTTGTCATCTGGGCCTTTGCCTTGGATGGCAATCTTGTTAAATCTTGTTAAATCATCGACCAGGTTGGGTAACAAAGAATTTGTCTTACTGATATGTAGCCATACTTTCTTTTTTAACATTATTTTGATTACGTTTAACAAAACGAACAGCTCTGTCATATTGAGAGCGTAATCTACACATGACATCGGCAATATAAGAGCATTGCGAGGAGAACCACAGTCTTTCCAGAGATTATGCCATAAAATTGATGCTTCTCTGTACAGGTGTATAGTGTAATGTGCTCATTCCAACCTGCTACTATGTTAGACTTACACTGTTTTGACTTATATAGTATGGTGTCCCAAGACACTCTTATACAATTTATTATTGAATCACTACAAATCTGGATATCTTTACAATGAGTTACCCTACTAGTAAAATGTTTATTGCAACATTTCAGAGAATGCCACGGCATAGATAGTTCATCAATCAGTTTTCCTAAGGCTGTACTGTATTGACTTAGGTTAAAATCTGAAGCTTCTTGCCATTTAGGTCTAGATCTATAAACCCTAGATGATGATGGGAAGTAATTAACATCCACATTCAAGGTAAGAACCATTGGCGAATGAAATGACAAATTTACACCATTGTGCCTACTATAATAGTCCAACATGTGGTCAAAAAGTCCATTATTTACCAAGAAATGATCAATGACATGTGTACCATTGTCCACAGGACTAGTAAATGTACAACAAACATTATTCCCTTCAAAATCAATGCATGGCTTAACTGGTTCAGTATCATATCTGTAAGTTTAATGTTTTAAGATACACGCTGAAAAGAAGTGTTCAGATCAACTCCAATGATGAAGTTAGAACAGTTTGTTATATTACATACACTCATAATTTCACTGAAAGTATCGCAATACAGATCATCATTACATCTGATATCACATGGCATACACACATTAAAAAGTAATAATGACATGTTGTGTGTAGTTATATTTACTGCACATATTCTATTAGAGTTCACATATTCTATTAGAGTTCACATATTCTATTAGAGTTCACATATTCTATTAGAGGAAACAATACAGTTCAAGGAACTTTTCCTTAAAATAGAACATTCACCATATCCTCTGCTACTTAAAAACACACGGTTATCTATTCCAGAAACATCATGAGATCAAATACTAACATTGTTATCACAAGGTATGTTTTTAATCCTATGAAACTGTGATTCTCTTAACCTGGAGTAAACCAAAATCCTGTGCCTTGACTAGTTTTGACACATATTCAGGCTTGCCTTGCCTAAAGTCAGTGCAGTTGTAACTAGAAATAGTAAGATGACTATCCATATTTAAAAAGAGCAGTTTCTATCATAAGACAATTACATCACATCATTTGCGTGCTCCTGCCCGTCCCCAGCCTAGACGATGCCCGTCCCCAGCCAAGACGATGCCTTAACCTGTTCCACTGAGGTATGGGAGGAGCTAGATTGTACAACAGGATATGTATACGCAGGTGTGATTGTATCTGAGTAGGTAGAGGGTCAGTCCAGTACTAGTAGTAGACTCTCAGGGAAATTGGTCAGAGGTAATACAACCTAGCAATCCCCATAGTAAAATCAACAAAGACATTTGAGCTGATGAAGCCATCAGGCTTGTGAACCCCCACCTTCTCATGTCTTCCCAGACATATCTTATCAGCTCACACAAACATTGAAACAACAGGCTTTAGCAGCTGAAACAACACGCTTTAGCAGCTAGCTGTGTTGGTTACCTGGTACCAGCTGGGGCTAGAATTGATCAGAAGACAGACCAGTGCAACAGAGGAATGTTGTTGATAACTGCAATTAAAAGTGACCTGTCAGGGCCCCTGTCCCTGTCTTTGATATTATTTATATTATGGGTCAGCTTGAATTGCTGGGAAAAGATGCTGTCAAATGGCAGAGTATCAATTCTTTACTATTTAGTTCTGTCAAGTAATCATTATTATGAATTTATTAAACACCTCAATATGAATTTTATTCGTGAAAGTAAAATGTTTTATGCTGACGTAAGCCGGTAAGGCCGTTGCTGACAATGCCAATGGGTGAAAATTGGTTCTCGATCCACGATGTGCGTTCGCTCACGAATATCAGAATTATGTCAGTGTATGGGGATTATCAATACATTGTCGAAATTGCAAATTTTAATATTTATAATACGTATTGGAAACTTATTGATTAATAGTTTATATGATGCAACGGAGACATTTGCATCGTGGTTTGAGATGGCGTTCAAGCGTTGTGTGCTCGAAGTGACATTTCATGTCAACAGCCTTGACCTGACCTATGCCAATATTTGGCAGACTTCGTTCACTGACGTACATATAAAACAGTGGTTGCGTCGATTTCCCGAAGAGAGGTATGCAAGCAAATATGATCGCGAACTGGCATGCGATTGAATGATATTAATAGCTTTTGGCCTGGCGACTGTGAACAGTTTTTGAAATGTCGTTGACAGTGGAGTACCACCGGCAGCAGCGGTTTCACAAAAAATGTAACTACAAACTACAAGTAAAAAGTGTTTAGAAAAAATTCTATTTCGTTACATGCCAATTACTAACTACTACTAACTACTCAAGTATTGTAAGGAAGTACTTTTACTTTGTTACATGCCAACCCTGCCTGTGACCTATTTGAAACGCAGCCAAACAGGCAAGACTTGTGAGAGCTACATAATATATTGTCAGAAGCACTGTGTACTGGTGGAATCAATTTGTAATAAATCATAATATGCAATTATTCTACAATTGTATATATCTCTCATGATATAGAGTTTGTAGTTGCATAATTACAAGTAGACATAATGAAAATTTTATTTAAATCCAAAATGGTTGCATAGCTGACTTTTTGTGATTTTAAGAATTGCCCCATGTCTCTAAAGACCTATACCTGTTAAAGATGTAGAAGCACGCAGTGAGAGCCCCGGCCAACCAGCTTCCTGTCAGCTGCCAGGAGATGGAATATAGGGAACAGACCAGCAGTCCTTGCAAGGCAAACACCATAGCCACGTAGAAGAAGATAGGCTGAAACCATGTCTACAACATAACACACACAACAGGTGAAGTCCACCGGCCAGGAAGAACAGGTGTCTATGTGCATGTATACGTGGTGGCATATTAATATTCTACCTAGTTAATATTTATCTACCACCGGAAGTTACATACAGCTCTAATTTAGAACACCTAAGGATGTACGTATACTGATTAAACAGCAGACAGCTCAAAACACATCAAGCACACATTAAAATCATAATACAATCGTACACAAACATAGAGGGGGGCAGCCGTGGCCTAGTGGTTAAGCACACTGGGCATGGTTCGTTTTCGAAGCTTAGGCAATTTCGTTTACCTTACTTTGCCTCAGTCTACTCAGCTGCAAATGAGTACAAACAGGAGAGTCAGTATAACTGCACTCTAACTACAGAAACCAGGTTTAAGCACTGGCCATATAAGCCTTCATGGCTTCCTAAGGCGTAATGCCTGGGGGACGACTTTTTTTTTTACACAAAGAAGAATAAGATACGTACATATAAACTAAGCCTTTCTAACAAGCATTATGGCTTGATGGTTTGGCTGAATACACATCAACTACATCCAAAGTAGAACACTGACTTGATAATGTGTGTGGTGAACAAACAAACAAAGAGATATATTTAACTGATTGGTTGTGCTGTCATAGTTCTGAATGGTTTATGATGACCATTTATTCATGTTATGCGTCTGCCACGGCTCCAATTTCCACTACTCCACCTGGTGGATTATTTGGAACTATGGAAGTAAGACTTTATTTGTAGGCATATTTGTTGCATGTAGTGGGTGTTGCATGGCATCAATGAAAAATAATATGGAAGTATTTCACTTATTTTACTTGACTTTTAAGTGATTTTACGGTTTTAGATGCATGTGGCAAGACAGTGTGTCATTTTTGTGTTAATTTACCGGGTTACTGGTGAGGAATGTGTTGCAAAAAATGCAACATTATTACATTATTTACAGTCAAGTTTAGAATACAAAGAATGTGTGACTTTATTACTGATGTATTATAACTAGTGCCATCACTGCAGGCCACGGAACTGTTAAAGCACTCTGCTATTTGTTACCTGTAGGAATGGCAGTGCTCTGTAGAGAATGGCCAACAGCACCTCCTGATAAATGTTGAAGCGAGCCAGGATGTTGACAGTGTGCAGATGTTCTGTCAAGTTGTCATGTGTCAACTCATACAGGCCTACAATAATGTAACTGTATCACTGTATCAATTACATTACACATAGCAACTAATATGGCAAGCAGATAGTTAATTCATGTGGTGCCTCAATATCATATAAAGGATGACTATGCTGTAAATCAAAGCACACCCACATTGTATAGTGTACACTACACAACTTTTTTATGGGCTATTTTCAGATGTAAGCTACTGTATGACATGAATTAGTATTTCAAGTGTGCACACATTCATGGCTGTGAATATAATCAATATTAGTGTTATTATGGATAATTCAATAAAATGTTTGTGCTTTACCTTGAGACAAAGAAGGTGCAGAGACTAATTGTTTGTAGTATGAATAGTAGAGACCAGACTCGGTGCGGAATGAGATTTCACGTTCCAGTTCCTACAAACAAACATTCATTGATCATTCAGCAAGATTAACAAGCATTCAAAATTTAGCAACTCAAGAATAAACAGAGAAATAGCTACCTAACATATAGAACGAAAACACAATGGATGAAATTAATTATGCCTATAGAAAAACTACTGTATTATTTATTGAAATTGATTAAGAATTTTAAAGCAGCCACAGATGGTATGTATATTTTATTAAGGCTGGTTTATACGAGTAATTTTCCCCAATTTATCGCGAATTTGGTATCAACTGTTACATCTTGAAAACCATATGCAACTCTCCAGGTGACAAAATATTCTCAAAAATTGCCTTTTTTAGGTCTCATATGGGTGTCTGCGTGGACAATTATTGAAACGTGTCATTGTGCAACACGTTTCTCAACAAATCAGAGCAAATCGCTCATGTTAACTGACCTCTAGACAGACAACAGCCATGACTTGCCTTAATGTTGGAGAACCAGAGATAGTTTTCATGAACAGTGCGAAGATTGAGGGCCACAATGTAACCTGCCAGCAGCATCACGAGGAACCCAAAGACAAGACTTAGTCTGTGGAGCCACACACTGTTTGTATGAACATTTCCTTTCTCTGTCACCAGCTTTAACATTTTCTTCTCGCCTTTTTCAACATTCCCTTTTCTCTGTACAATCTTCTCATCTTGAACATTTTCTGAGTCATCATTGACAATTGTTGTTGAATTGTTTTTGCTTCTGAGTCGTAGTTCTGGCTTTCTTGTGTCAATGCTGCCAACAAATATATACAAGAATGCATCCAGATTGTATATGCAACATTGACAAAAATAGTGGCACAGTGTACGATAAATTTTTTTAATCAGTACTGTAATATATAATAGAATTCAAACAAATCGTTTGAAACGTTTGTTCCATAAAAATTTGTAATTAAAGAATGAGTGTATATAGGAGTAACAAAGAGAGTGCCTGGGATAGTTGATGTGTAGCAAGACGTACACACTGTTATCTATGAAGCTGAACATAATTATTTTAACTTTATGATAGTCAATGTTTTTACATGATATAATTATAGAAAAAAGCCTTTACAGTACGATTTTTTGTACGTAAAAATCATAATATGCTGCAAATGTCATCTTGTACAACATAGATAACATTGTTCAAGGATTATTTATTGACATCATAAATATTCTTCTCAAGTCATATTTAGTATGTAATGTGCACACACATGGATTCATATTAATTTAATTTGCTTCCAATTTATAATAAAAAACAAATGAATAATAGAGAATGAAATATATATTTAAATCAACAACAGTGATCATTTATATTAAAGACAGCAGCAATATTCGGAAAAATTAAATGAATAACAAATAATAAGGCCCCCTCTTTTTTTTTAAAACCTTGATGAGAAATGTTTCTTTTTTACTTGGCCTTATTTGTATTTTATGCCAATATTATTGCAACAATTTACCTACAGAAGTAGTAAATGTTAAGATAGGTGCTGTAACAATCATATACTATGAACTCGCAACTTTGTGGTGTCGATAGACTTTGTCAAACTAACATGTTATTTTATGTCAACGTGTACGACAGTGTGACCAAACAAATATTAAGTCAGTGTTTATCAATTTATGGCTTAATATGTTGGAACTTATTACCAATCATTTCAAAGATGCCAATATTCCATGCATTTTTTTTGCATTTAAAAAAAAATTAATATGATTAGCAAATATGAATAAAAAGTTCAAAAACGTCTTCTAACAAATAGTGTTTTTTCTTAATTATGTTTTGATCTAATAATTTAAATTAATATGACTAATAAATGTTATGCTGTTTTCTATTTGTAACAGGTTTTTTTCTCAACTAATGTTTTTGTCAGTGATCTTCTCCGACTCAGTCTTAGGGCTAGCACAGAAATATCGGTTCGGCAGAGTTGTGAGGCCTCAGAAGACAATCAATCAGATTTTGGTAACCACAACAAATGATCATAACGCAGACTATTCAGAACGTGCCGAGACCTGAGCCCGAGTAACAAACTAATGGAAAAGAACTTCAACTATATCTAGTGGATAATTCGATAATATACTAGTAGTACTACCAAAGTTCTTAAATACGAATTACTATATAAGTATATTATATTGTGTCTGGTAGTACTACTACTAGGAAGTTACTAGTAGTAGAACGTCATCATATGATAATCCCGACATAAAACTGTTATATCGCTCATTGCATGACATATCTAGTAACTGTAAGATTTCCAGCTGGCTTCTGTAACTTGTCAAGACAACACATTATTCGAATATTATAACTACATCGCAAACAACTCGTATGACATACTCTTGCATGTTCTCGGATTTAAATCATTCGACGCTCACTTCGTATACGGCTAATTTCAATTACACAAAACGCGCAAGGCGGCGCCACTACTATAGTAGCAATGCCATAGCTCGTTAGGCGGCGCTAACAGTGCTGTGATCGGCAAGATGACCAAAACGTGTACCCGCCGGGTACTACCCGACTCTTGTCTTGTATTGTTACTGGCCAACACTCCTATGGAGTCAAACGGTCAGGGTTGGGTGTGAATGCTATTTAGTCATGTTTGTTTGGGGCTAGGTGTGTGAGTGCTTGCTTAAACTTTATCACAAAAACATTAGTTGAGAAAAAAACCTGTTACAAATAGAAAACAGCGTAACATTTATTAGTCATATTAATTTAAATTATTAGATCAAAACATAATTAAGAAAAAACACTATTTGTTAGAAGACGTTTTTGAACTTTTTATTCATATTTGCTAATCATATTAATTTTTTTTTAAATGCAAAAAAAATGCATGGAATATTGGCATCTTTGAAATGATCGGTAATAAGTTCCAACATATTAAGCCATAAATTGATAAACACTGACTTAATATTTGTTTGGTCACACTGTCGTACACGTTGACATAAAATAACATGTTAGTTTGACAAAGTCTATCGACTACCCCGGGGGGGGGGTACTGCCATACCAAAGCGGTGGGGGTGTGCCGCCAGAGCCCCATGGAGCACATGGAGAGAGAGAAATCAAGAAATTTATGGTCACCAAGAGAGAATTATTGAACAATTTATCTGATATCTACAATTCTTCGATGAAAGAGAGAATTATCAGGTTTAATTGGGGCACAAAAAGAGAAAATTTATATTTTTCTTTGGACAGAGAGAGAAAAATGGCCGAAGACAGGGGCATTTGCGCGGCACATATATGTATACCTCAGTATAGGGAGTACCCCCCTCGGGCCGGCTACTACCCGCAGAGGCCCGTTTATAGGGGGTGCCTTTTATTAGTAGATCTTCTAACTCAAATTTGTTGCATGGTAATATAAATGGTCAAATGTCTCCAGCAGTTGTTTACTTGTTGTTGACCTATTTAGCATTACTTATACAGGCACCTTCAGGCCCGTATAGCCGGGAGGTTCTGGAGGTTCACATGAAACCCCCTTTTTGTGAACCCCCATTTTTCCAAAAATATGAACCCCTTTTCAAAAATGTGAACCCCTTATCAGAAACCCCGTCTCAAAAGCATGAACCTCCAGTGATATGAAAAAAAATAATATAATTTTCATAATAATATGAAAATAATAATACTATTTTCATAGTACGTATTGGTAGGTTCATGTTTTTGAGGGTTCACGCTTTAGAGAGGAGGTTTCATATGCTTTTGAGAAGGGTGTCCACATTTTTTTAAAAGGGTGGTTCACATTTATTAAAATAATATCTATCATATTAATGGGGGGTTCACACATTTGAAAAGGATGTTCACATTTTTTAAAAAGGGGGTTCACGTTAATGAAAATAATATTTTCATATTGGGGGGCTCATGCTTGTGAAAAGGAAGTTAACTTTTTGGAAACGGGGTTCACGTTTATAAAAAATACTAAATAATATTGGGGGAGGGGTTCACGCTTTTGAGAAGCGGGTTCACATTTCTGAAAAGGGGGTTCACATTTATTTCTTAAATTTAATATTATCTTCCTATTATTGGGGGGTTTGCACTTTTTAGAGGTGGGTTCCAGTAAAATAATTATGCATTGAGAAGGGGGTTCACTTTTTGGGAAAGGGGTTCACGTGTATGAAAAATACTAAATAATATTGGTGAGGGATTCACGGTTTTGAGAGGCAGGTTCACATTAAAAAAAAAGGGAGGTTCTTAAAAATACACATATATGACGTGTGACAACATTATACATATTACCGGTACCTGTATAATAAATATATAAGTGCATTATTATATAAAGTGAGCATTTAATGTAATATATGTAGCAATAGCAGTGCAATATTTGACAGCTATCATGTTTTCAGAATTCAAACTGAAATAAAATCTCACGAAAATATGTTTGTGTGACATCCAACTTTTTGTTTTCATGTTGTATGCTGAGACCCAATGAGTGTTTTACTTGCTGTAAGCTGTATGTAAGCACACATGTAATGTTTACTGTTTTGGTCATGGTGCAAAGAATGAATTTCACAGAGGGGACAGAAATTAACACCACCCACACAGAGGTGGATGTACAAATGCTGACACACAATAGCTTACAGATGTGGAAGTACAAATGGTGACAAAAAAGGGCTTACTGAAAGGAACACACACACGCATGCACTCATGCACGCACGCTTTGAATATGGCCAGCTGCTATGCTATGTGTAAAATAATAATTATTATCTTACCTCTGTTATTTTACCTACTTAGAACTAATGTATTCTTTCCATAATAATGAAAACATGCAACAGTACATTTTTTATTATACATTTTGCAATATTTAGTTATAACTTTACACAATCCTAGTACATAATGCAGATTTATTTCAAAACTATACAATTATCTTTTCTCACTTATGTACTAGAGTTGTTAAAATTATAACTAAATATTGAAAAATTACTATGGAAAGAGCACATTAGTTCTAAGTAGGTAAAATAATGTGGAAAATCCTTGAGGTAAGATAATAATTGTTATTTTACACAGCATAGCTGCTGGCGATATTCACGGAGTGTGTACAAACTCCTATTTATTATGTGGCACCACTTAGAATAAGGATATGGCAATTCTGGTATGTGGTCTGCCATATGATCAAGTCAGAGATTATCACCTGATCAGGATGATACAGAAATTGTGTGTATCTAAAAAACTGCAAAAGCTTATGTCAATCGATCTTGTCCAGTTAGGTACCAATCAGTTTCCAGTAGAGCAAGCACCTGGTTTACAAAAATAAACTGCAATACACAAGTAACAGTACTATTTATTACAATATGTTCACATAATTTTACAAACAGCAAGGTCATATCACACTAGTGCAACACAAAAATACAAATAGTTGTCCTCACATTATAAAGACAATACAACATTTCTATGATATGCCAAAATCTACATTTGGACGATTCAAAAATGTAGATTTAAATGTCTAAAAATGTTAATGTCTTACTAAAAAGTAAACATGCATGTCTGCTTCTTTGAATATTATCAACATATTTACCAACGTTAAATAAATAAAACAGTGAAGAAATAATCACTAATAGTAGTAGTATTAGTAGTAATACGAAGCTTCATGAACTTAAGTCTATATATCATTCTTCTATGTAGATTTAACTGATGAGTTCTCTCTTTTGAGCAAACCTTTTCTATCACAGAATGAATCAGCATGTAGTGTTGTTACCAACTGTGTCACAATGGATTGTTCACCACAGACCTGTACGTTCACCTGGTTACTAAGTCACTGCTGCCAGAGTAACACTTCAGTTATGTAATTCACTTTGTCTAATCATATCTGCAGCTGGGCTTTCTCAAACTTTTTGCAAATTCACTGGATATAGTTCACTGCACAACATTACATTTTTGGCAGAACCTTGGAACTGTTTTAATGGTCGGGCTTTGGAATGTGTCAAACAGACAAGTCAATTGTCACTGATAATAACACATTATTTAATAGCAGGCCAGAGTCTTGGCTGTCAGGAACAGATGTCAGCCACACGAGTAACAGGCATGTGATTTTAAAAGACTGGTTCATGTTATGCTGTATAATTTGGATGTCGAGTTGTTGAGTATCAAGAGTAAACGAGTCGCATGTCCGACAGGTCAAGGCTGAAGAATGTCCTCGACATAGTCAAATGCAGCACTCTGTTCAGCTGGCGATACTGTCCGGTCTGTGGTCAGCTCATCAGGCTGAAAGCACAATTAGCATATTGTTTTACTGGTGTATACTAGACTTGGTCTGGAAGTTGGAGGAATTAAGAGAATGAAGAAACACCTGAAATGAAAGTAGTGGCAGCACACTGCGATGGGCAGGACGTATACAGAGAATGAGTGGGGAGAGACTGACAAAGAGAACAAGGAAAACAGAAGAGGGTGAAAGAAGGATATGAGGAAGACCGAAATTAAGATGGAGGTTAGTATTAAGAGAGATACTGAAAGGACAGAGATGAACAGTTGAGAGTGAGATAGATGGAGATGACTCATTGAGAGGATGGAACAGATTAAGTGATGTGGCCCCCCAGCCCACAAGGGAAGAGAAAAGAAGAAAAAGAATTGACCTGGTCAGATTATCACACTACCTGAGATCACATAAGTGTAAATCAATTTAAAGCTTCCTCATTACATTGTAAGACATTATTTTAACCAGATATATTCAAACATTTTAACAATGATTATGTATAATATTTAATGCCTACCTGTAGTCAGATTTAACCATACCTGAATTGACCACTCAGCAATGTTCCAACTTATTAAATTGTCCAATCTTAAATGTTCATTTACCAAACTGTTCTCGTACGAAAATACGTCTTTAAACTTGTCGTGCTCTGAATCATCATATTCAATATTATGTGTAAGAATCAAGTGATGCACAAAGTGAATGGTACTTACCCCACTGTGGTCACTCTTGAGCAGGTCATCGGCCACCGAGATGTCCTCCTCAATGTATTCTTCCTCAATCTCCTCCGCAGCACTCCTGACTTGGTCAGACCGCGCAGACCTCGGAGTAGCTCCAAGAGGACTGATACTGCAACACATGCAACACTGAGACATCATACACAGTCAGACCTTGAAGTGGCACCAAGAGGACTGGTACTGCAACACACACACAACACTGAGACATCACACACAGTCAGACCTTGAAGTGGCACCAAGAGGACTGGTACTGCAACACACACACAACACTGAGACACCACACACAGTCAGACCTTGGAGTGGCACCAAGAGGACTGGTACTGCAACACACACACACACACACACACACACACACACACACACACACACACACACACACACACACACACACACACACACACACACACACACACACACACACACACACACACACACACACACACACACACACACACACACACACACACACACACACACACACACACACACACACACACACACACACACACACACACACACACACACACACACACACACACACACACACACACACACACACACACACACACACACACACACACACACACACACACACACACACACACACACACACACACACACACACACACACACACACACACACACACACACACACACACACACACACACACACACACACACACACACACACACACACACACACACACACACACACACACACACACACACACACACACACACACACACACACACACACACACACACACACACACACACACACACACACACACACACACACACACACACACACACACACACACACACACACACACACACACACACACACACACACACACACACACACACACACACACACACACACACACACACACACACACACACACACACACACACACACACACACACACACACACACACACACACACACACACACACACACACACACACACACACACACACACACACACACACAACACTGAGACATCACACACAGTCAGACCTTGAAGTGGCACCAAGAGGACTGGTACTGCAACACACACACAACACTGAGACATCACACACAGTCAGACCTTGGAGTGGCACCAAGAGGACTGGTACTGCAACACACACACAACACTGAGACACCACATACAGTCAGACCTTGAAGTGGCACCAAGAGGATTGGTACTGCAACACACACAACACTGAGACATCATAGAGCCAGACCTTGGAGTGGCACCAAGAGGACTGATACTGCAACACACACAACACTGAGACATCACACAGACCTCATAGGCCAGACGCACTGACCAAGTCACATGACAGAACCAGAATATTTACTTTGAGCTTTCAAAATCTTCATCGTAGTCTTCATAATCCTCAGGCATGTCTGCAAAGCAAACACAGAATGCACAAATCATATTTGAACTTGAACAAATCCATGCTAGTTAAGGGGAAATAAGAACAGAACAATGACAACTACCAATATGATATTAAAAAACTAGAGATTTGCCTCATTTTGTTTAATTATCATGTGCCATTAGAAGGAAATGCTCCCATCGTCGGCCAAACATTTTGTATCTAAATATCTAAGCTATGTGAAAATTAGATATGTATATGCATTATATTGATTTAAATAATGATTTTTAATATTTCAGAAGAGGTTAATGCACATGTATGATATTTGGAGCCTTTCAGACTGGGAGACTCCTGGTTTAGCTGCAACAGAGATAGCAAACACGAGCAAAAGACTGAACTAAGCCAAATATGAAAAAAAAATAAAACTGATAAAATGGCAATGTAGCATACCAAATCCTAAATCTGCCATCCTCTTATCAATTGATTTGATCTCTTTCTCAGTTTCGGCCATTTTCTGTGAGGCTTGGTTGTCACCGCCCACTGTAAGATAACACCAAGACAAATCACACATGCTATCTCATTATGATACTTGCAACTGACTTACTGGGACTCAACTGAATCATCAAGAATATAAAATCCATGACAGACAAGCAGCTAATGGAGTCAAATTACTGAGAGATGAAAGTACAAATGTTGATACACAAGATCTTACAGAGATGCTAAATACAAATGCTGACAACTAGCTTACTGAGAGGTGGAAGTACAAATGCTGACACACAAGAACTTACTGAGAGGTGGAAGTACAAATGCTGACACAAAAGTACTTACTCAGACACAAACACACAAGTGCTTATTGATAGGTGGAAGCACAAATGCTGACACACAAGAGCTCACTAGGAGGTCGGAATACAAATGTTGACACACAAGAGCTCACTGAGAGGTGGGAGTACAAATGCTGACACACAATAGCTTATTGAAAAGTGGAAGTACAAATGCTGACATAGAAGAGCTCACTGAGAAGTGGGAGTACAAATGCTGATACACAATTGCTTACTGAGAGGTGAAAGCACAAATGTTGACACTAAATAGTTACTGAGAGTTGGAAGTACAAATGTTAACACACAAGAGTTCACCATGAGGAGGAAGTACACATGCTGACAAACAACGGCTTAATGAGAGGTGAAAGAACAAATGCTGACACACAATAGCTTACTGAGACGTGAAAGTACAAATGCTGATAAACAAGGGCTTACTGAGAGGTGGGAGTCCAGCAAGTGAACTCATTTTGTTGTCGTATGTTTCACTGGCACCTTGTGATGATGCTTTCACGGTGATGTCTTTAGCTTCTACCGAATCCTTCTTGCCCATGGCCAAGTCACTGCAGTAACACATTAGTACAAAGTTACCAACTAATCCTGCAAAATGTGCAAAATAGGTCTCTCATGTAGAACACTGATTTAAATAGGTAAAACCTCGGCAAAAAAATTGTCATTACATATAAAGGTATAAATTATTTGTAATAAAATAATTTAACTTGAATTGTGATCCATTTAATCTTAAAACCGTGCATAACATGTTTGTTTGTGAGTCATCAGTCAATGGATACCTAATCACAAGCACTTAACAAGGCACATAAAATGGCAGACATGATTCTACTAAATCTCAACACAAAGCCGTCAACTAAGCAAGGACCGCCATTAATACAGTCAAGACTTTACTACCCAAATTTGACATTCTTGCTGAGCGGAGGGTCATCAAAGAATGTGTCATCCTCCGGGTCACTGCCAGCGCCATCGTGGTTGGGTTGGGTTGAAGACTTGGGGCTGCCCGAGGGTGGCTGCTGGGGCTTGCTGCTGTCAGAGTTCTTCCTGTTCTTGCTCTCTACAGAGTGGGGCTAGAAAACATCATATGTAACACTTAGTATACTGATTATAGTTGGCATACAATACCTGCTACATACAGAATCAATGCAAGAGTTCAGCATAGATGCATCACTGTGAAAGAAACATCAGTTGAACTAATCGTGCAAAATATTGTCATGGCTTCATTTTGAACAGGCTCATGGGGAACTGGAAAGAACGGCGTGTAATTGTGTGCTCAGTGCACTTATTTGTGAAACACGCCTCATGGCAATGATGACCTTGTAATGGGTAAACAATGAAAAATACCAGCAGTGGTTTAATTCTGAAGACAAAGTCAACCACCTCCAAAATACCTAGAACATTCCTAAATGGTTAGCATTCAAATGCAACAACATTCAACCAACTGCATATCAGTTCATAAAAAAATTGTGATTCAACTCGAAGCAAATGAATGAAATAATCTAATTGGCTGAGCTTTTTTTAGATGATTGTTATAAAATAAAGCAGCTTACAACCTCTTTGACAAACTACGTTGTAGATGCTACAACTATGAAAATAAACCTGCAGCTCACTAAATGGAAAGAACAGATTTTCACCAAAAGTGAAAACGGTACAACTAATAACATTTCTATGAATCATCCTCATGAATTAGTAGTGATAATGTTATCACTCTTGGTACATCCACCAGTACAAACGTGGAATCACAATATTTACCATTACCACATCGATCAGATGTGCTAATAATAATTAATTCAGTAAAGCAAATAAAGCTCGAATTGCAAATACACAGTACTGTGGAACCTCACTATTAAGGTCACCTATGGGACTGGGCCAAAGTGATCTGAATAGAGAGGTGACTGTATTAGCGGGACTAAATGTCCTATACTATCCTGCTACGGAAATAATTTGGGACTGAGCCAGGGTGACCGTAATGACAAGGTGATCATATCAGTGAGGTGACCATAAACCGAGGTTCCACTGTATAACTGTCATTAATGAACACAATATTATATATCCATGACAATGTAGTTCTGAACTCATGGAAAACAAACAACTTTAATCCAAAATGAGGTTGGCAGTTGCAAAAATATATAAACAAGTATAATTAATCATGACATTTTTACAATTTTAATATAATCAAAACATCTTGGCAAAAACAAATAGAATGATATAGTTTTATGAGTCATCACCACCCAAGGTGTGGAGTCTTCACCTGGAAGAAAAGGTTAGAATGAATGAAGCAAATATAGTTGATATAGGAGAGAAGAGCTAGGCCTGAGCACAGGTGTAGATGGAAAGACTGGGGCAATTGGTGGATCTGAACATGCTCCAAGGTGTGTCAATCTGAAACACACCAAACAGTGCAGATTTCTCAATGTTCCTTCTGATGACAAACTATAAACATATTTGATTTCTCAATGTTCCTTCTGATGACAGAACTGTTGATGCTAGTAGTCATACACAAATTATAAACAGATTATTTGATTTCTTGCTTGCAATCAAATATTAAGGATGCCTCAAGACTTATTTTATACACTTTCCAGATCAGTTAGTCAGGACTCACTGCATTAATTTTAATTGCATTGCACTTACCAACTACCACCTTCAAATGGAGATGAAAGTTCTGTTGGTTATGCAATGACTACGAAAATCCATAACTTATACAACACAATTAACATATTGCATAGGTTGTGCATATTTCAAAGTATACACGTAAAGTAGTTACACATGTTCGCCAGTCAGTTTCTATGACCGGTGCATTATAATGACAGTATAGCTCAAAAAGAGAATACTCACTGAAAGCAAACAGCCTGGATATAAATGTTACTTTAATAACAGGAGTGGTTTCTTAAATATATCTGAGGCAAGAAGCAGTTCTTTTCAGGCCTGGAGTCTATAACATTGCAATGTAATAGATTACCATTACTATTACTTAGTTTCCTTTCTTTTACTACTACTATTACATGCTGAAGGCAATGTAATACATTACTATTACTATCACATTTCAAGCTATTACTATTAAATTTCCATCGGAACTATTTTCTTTCAATTAAACGTTTTACATTTAATCACTTACATAGATTCAAATTAACTGATGGGTGTATCGTCGATAGTAAATGCACATTTTATGAAAATCTAACAACAAATACTTAGATGACAGTTTATACTTTATTTTGGAGGCAAAGCAACTGTTTACTTTAGGGTCAATTGATCGTTGTCAACACAAAATCTCTTGCATGCAATGATACTGAGATGTGGCAAGATGTCCTGTCTGTAGTCTCTCTGTACTCGATCTCTGGGTGTTTTATATCACATCACATATCTAACATCAGAACAAGATGTCCTGTCTGTAGTCTCTCTGTACTCGATCTCTAGGTGTTTTATATCACATCACATATCTAACATCAGAACAAGATGTCCTGTCTGTAGTCTCTCTGTACTCAATCTCTGGGTGTTTTATATCACATCACATATCTAACATCAGAACAAGATGTCCTGTCTGTAGTCTCTCTGTACTTGATCTCTGGGTGTTTTATATCACATCACATATCTAACATCAGAACAAGATGTCCTGTCTATAGTCTCTCTGTACTCGATCTCTGGGTGTTTTATATCACATCACATATCTAACATCAGAACAAGATGTCCTGTCTGTAGTCTCTCTGTACTCGATCTCTGGGTGTTTTATATCACATCACATATCTAACATCAGAACAAGATGTCCTGTCTGTAGTCTCTCTGTACTCGATCTCTGGGTGTTTTATATCACATCACATATCTAACATCAGAACAAGATGTCCTGTCTGTAGTCTCTCTGTACTTGATCTCTGGGTGTTTTATATCACATCACATATCTAACATCAGAACAAGATGTCCTGTCTGTAGTCTCTCTGTACACGATCTCTGGGTGTTTTATATCACATCACATATCTAACATCAGAACAAGATGTCCTGTCTATAGTCTCTCTGTACTCGATCTCTGGGTGTTTTATATCACATCACATATCTAACATCAGAACAAGATGTCCTGTCTGTAGTCTCTCTGTACTCGATCTCTGGGTGTTTTATATCACATCACATATCTAACATCAGAACAAGATGTCCTGTCTATAGTCTCTCTGTACTTGATCTCTGGGTGTTTTATATCACATCACATATCTAACATCAGAACAAGATGTCCTGTCTGTAGTCTCTCTGTACTCGATCTCTGGGTGTTTTATATCACATCACATATCTAACATCAGAACAAGATGTCCTGTCTGTAGTCTCTCTGTATTCAATCTCTGGGTGTTTTATATCACATCACATATCTAACATCAGAACAAGATGTCCTGTCTGTAGTCTCTCTGTACTCGATCTCTAAGTGTTTTATATCACATCACATATCTAACATCAGAACAAGATGTCCTGTCTGTAGTCTCTCTGTACACGATCTCTGGGTGTTTTATATCACATCACATATCTAACATCAGAACAAGATGTCCTGTCTGTAGTCTCTCTGTACTCGATCTCTGGGTGTTTTATATCACATCACATATCTAACATCAGAACAAGATGTCCTGTCTGTAGTCTCTCTGTACTCGATCTCTAAGTGTTTTATATCACATCACATATCTAACATCAGAACAAGATGTCCTGTCTGTAGTCTCTCTGTACACGATCTCTGGGTGTTTTATATCACATCACATATCTAACATCAGAACAAGATGTCCTGTCTGTAGTCTCTCTGTACTCGATCTCTGGGTGTTTTATATCACATCACATATCTAACATCAGAACAAGATGTCCTGTCTGTAGTCTCTCTGTACTCGATCTCTGGGTGTTTTATATCACATCACATATCTAACATCAGAACAAGATGTCCTGTCTGTAGTCTCTCTGTACTCGATCTCTGGGTGTTTTATATCACATCACATATCTAACATCAGAACAAGATGTCCTGTCTGTAGTCTCTCTGTACTCGATCTCTAAGTGTTTTATATCACATCACATATCTAACATCAGAACAAGATGTCCTGTCTGTAGTCTCTCTGTATTCAATCTCTGGGTGTTTTATATCACATCACATATCTAACATCAGAACAAGATGTCCTGTCTATAGTCTCTCTGTACTCGATCTCTGGGTGTTTTATATCACATCACATATCTAACATCAGAACAAGATGTCCTGTCTGTAGTCTCTCTGTACTCGATCTCTGGGTGTTTTATATCACATCACATATCTAACATCAGAACAAGATGTCCTGTCTGTAGTCTCTCTGTACTCGATCTCTAAGTGTTTTATATCACATCACATATCTAACATCAGAACAAGATGTCCTGTCTATAGTCTCTCTGTACTCGATCTCTAAGTGTTTTATATCACATCACATATCTAACATCAGAACAAGATGTCCTGTCTGTAGTCTCTCTGTACTCGATCTCTGGGTGTTTTATATCACATCACATATCTAACATCAGAACAAGATCGCTTTACTTTAAAAGATGGCTGTTGCATTTAACTGACTTGAGCTTCTGGAAAACTGCATCGCTCAAACAACATTAATCTGGGTGATAGATCTTGCTGGCAATTAAAATTACAATTAACTCATAAATTCCCAATTAAATTAACTTCACACAATTCCAGTCGGATCTAGAAGTTTCATATATATTCATTGGAATGAAACAGAAAAGCAATGTCACTGTAACGTAATAGTCTGATTATCCCATAGTAGACCCATACTGCTTGGCTGCTGCTTGGTGGACAGTTAATTATTGGCTCAAGGATGTTTTTCACACTTGTGCAAGCTAGCTACCAACAGAGAAAAACTCAGAAAGGTTGGTATAAGCCCCTGGATTTTGTTCAAACATTACCCAGCATGGCAGGCTGGCAGCTAGGGTTGGGAGATGGCAATGATTTATTGGTTGATTGATTGATTCAGATGTTAAAGACAGTCTGTTTAATGTTGGAAGCCTGGTACCCTTATCCTGCTTCAGTGAATGAATGAATAGGCTTGTGTGAAAAGGATAGATGGCTGGTGGACCTGGCTTCAAATGACAAATTAGCCATGCAGCAGTCACAATGTAACAGTGTCTACTGTTAATAGAGCTAAAGTTCAATGACTGTCATGATTCAGATACTAAACCATTTTATCACCACAAAAAGGTTCTAAATTGGAAATGTTAACAAGTCATGTTATGTCAAAATACAGAATTTTTTGGTCTGATTATTTTCAATGAAATTGAAATTTGGTGTGATTGAAATGTTCAATTGTAATAGCAAAGTAATAGCTCAATTACTATTACTTTGCTTTCTATTACTATTAAATTGCATTCTGTTCCATCTATTACTATTACTTGAACAATTATAAGCGTTACTATTACTATTACATATTACTATTACCCCAGGCCTGGTTCTTTTAAGTTTAAGTGTGGTGTTTTAAAACATTGGGGCTAAGGCAACCACACTGCCTATGTCACCCATAATTAGAAGCAGACTAACTCAGACCAAGCATTCATATTGGAGTGCTACACACCAAAAAACCTAACAACTCTAGTTTAAGTAAACACAGAAATGACAAATAAGAAACTTGCCAAATAATTCTGAACTTAAAGGCAAAGACACAAAGGTGCTTTACCACAGACGCTGTCAGTCAGAAGAATGTTACCTTTCTGAGAGGGGCTGGTATCCTGGATGGGGACAGGCCGGCACTACGTCGGGGTGATGGTACAAGGATGTCCGAGACATCATATGACACAACACTCTTACACAACACAAACAGACGTCTGTACATCCGGAGAAACTCTTCAAAGTCAATCGCTGAAAATCACATTCCATACAACAGGACACTGTAATAAAACAACACTTAGTTATTTAAATTTTACAAATGTTGAGTGAGTGAAAATAATATGTTACATCTTTAAAGAGTATATAAACAATACAAATATTTCCACAAATAAAATCACCAAAATAAATTTTTTTTAATCTTGAAAAGTATACTGCAATTTAAAGTTTTAAATGTACCAAAATGAGATAATCACACATTAAAATGTTGCTAGTGTGAAGTGTTTAACATAGCCATACTGTTGCTGAAGTCTCTATCTTCTGCTCGAAACTCATCATTCACATATCTGTCCAGCATACTACTGAAAGAACAAGCAAACTGAAATGTCAATTGTTATTTAAATCAGCTACACTCTACCTGAGCTCACATTAAAACATGCATGTTTTGTTACAATGGATAAGATTAGCTTTTCATAGTTGAGTTGATTTACAAGTTGCTACATGATGTTGATTTAGTTGATTTACAAGTTGCTATATGACATTGATGTTGATTTAGTTGACTTACAAGTAGCTACATGATGTTGATTTAGTTGAGTTACAAGTAGCTACATGATGTTGATTTAGTAGACTTACAAGTAGCTACATTATGTTGATTTAGTTGAGTTACAAGTTGCTACATGATGTTGATTTAGTTGAGTTACAAGTTGCTATATGATGTTGATTTAGTTGAGTTACAAGTTGCTACATGATGTTGATTTAGTAGACTTACAAGTAGCTACATGATGTTGATTTAGTTGAGTTACAAGTTGCTACATGATGTTGATTTAGTTGAGTTACAAGTTGCTACATGATGTTGATTTAGTTGAGTTACAAGTTGCTACATGATGTTGATTTAGTAGACTTACAAGTAGCTACATGATGTTGATTTAGTTGAGTTACAAGTTGCTACATGATGTTGATTTAGTTGAGTTACAAGTTGCTACATGATGTTGATTTAGTTGAGTTACAAGTAGCTACATGATGTTGATTTAGTAGACTTACAAGTAGCTACATTATGTTGATTTAGTTGAGTTACAAGTTGCTACATGATGTTGATTTAGTTGAGTTACAAGTTGCTACATGATGTTGATTTAGTTGAGTTACAAGTTGCTACATGATGTTGATTTAGTTGAGTTACAAGTTGCTACATGATGTTGATTTAGTTGAGTTACAAGTAGCTACATGATGTTGATTTAGTTGAGTTACAAGTTGCTACATGATGTTGATTTAGTTGAGTTACAAGTTGCTACATGATGTTGATTTAGTTGAGTTACAAGTTGCTACATGATGTTGATTTAGTTGAGTTACAAGTTGCTACATGATGTTGATTTAGTTGAGTTACAAGTTGCTACATGATGTTGATTTAGTTGAGTTACAAGTTGCTACATGATGTTGATTTAGTTGAGTTACAAGTAGCTACATGATGTTGATTTAGTTGAGTTACAAGTAGCTACATGATGTTGATTTAGTTGAGTTACAAGTAGCTACATGATGTTGATTTAGTTGAGTTACAAGTAGCTACATGATGTTGATTTAGTTGAGTTACAAGTAGCTACATGATGTTGATTTAGTTGAGTTACAAGTAGCTACATGATGTTGATTTAGTTGAGTTACAAGTTGCTACATGATGTTGATTTAGTTGAGTTACAAGTTGCTACATGATGTTGATTTAGTTGAGTTACAAGTAGCTACATGATGTTGATTTAGTTGAGTTACAAGTAGCTACATGATGTTGATTTAGTTGAGTTACAAGTAGCTACATGATGTTGATTTAGTTGAGTTACAAGTAGCTACATGATGTTGATTTAGTTGAGTTACAAGTAGCTACATGATGTTGATTTAGTTGAGTTACAAGTAGCTACATGATGTTGATTTAGTTGAGTTACAAGTAGCTACATGATGTTGATTTAGTTGAGTTACAAGTAGCTACATGATGTTGATTTAGTTGAGTTACAAGTAGCTACATGATGTTGATTTAGTTGAGTTACAAGTAGCTACATGATGTTGATTTAGTTGAGTTACAAGTAGCTACATGATGTAGCTGGCTCATTAGGACAGTTTAAATTCATGCCACATCTTTCATATTTGTTACATGCAAACAACCAGAAGTTAAGTTACACAACATGAGAATCTGTGAGATGACAATTCATGTAACTATTATCGATGTTTGGAACAGCTGAAAACATTGAATTCTTAAAATACTTAGTACATCAATAAATTCTTGATTTTTTTTCACACTATGGATACTATAAACCTAGTATGTAAAGAACATTGCTGAAAGATACAAAACATACGTTTAGTTTATTGGGTATCTAACAGATACATTGTGATGCTCCACAGTGATAACACTACCACACAGTGATAACACAGTGATGACACAACCACACATTGATAACACAGTGATAACACTACCACACAGTGATAACACAGTGATAACACAGTGATAACACAGTGATAACACAGTGATAACACAGTGATAACACAGTGATAACACAGTGATAACACTATCACAGAGTGATAACACTACCACACAGTGATAACACAGTGATAACACTACCACACAGTGATAACACTACCACTTGTGCACCATAAGTAAACAAAACATGTAACAATGAACATGATTTGTAATTTAACTTACTTTTGAGTGCCGAATAAGCGTCCCTATACGCGTATTTATTTGAAGAAAAATGCCACCCTATACGACACTATACTATTATTAAATTTAAACATTTGTACCATCCTATATTCTCCGATAATTGTGGCAAATTATGCAGGGTATAATTTTTAGTAGCAATCCCTCTCACTTCCTATTGCTAACGGTAATCAATCATCCATGGAGCGGTTTACCACTCACGCTAAAATCACTTGTCCCCAACTGGAGTTGCATGTGGCTCCCTCTGACGGCTAAGTATTCATCCTTTTGAATGACAGTCGTGAATTTAGCAGGATCCCGTGCTTCTGGGATCCTAGATTTTGATCCCGAAGCGTCAGACTGTTAAATTTCCATGATTAGATCAGAATCCTTAGTTCTCGGGAGGTCGACATAGTATATTATTAGTTAAAAACACCATTATCACCACGTAAACTAGCTGGTGGTGGTTTCTCCTGAAACGGGCGTGCGTATTCAATTCAATAAAACTTTAATGTCAATTTAAAAACGGAAAATTCCCCGGTTTTTCACAGATATAAAATGCGGTTACTATATCTGTGGTGATGCGAATACGCACAAAGTTTATGCATGTTCGGCAGAAAAAACCCAATATACATGGCGATTCACATACTTTTCTAGGGACGTAAGGTAACAAAATTGCTTCAGCGCTAAAAAAGACAAATATACTAGTGTCTTTTTAACACTGTACTATTATTTGTTTTATACAATTTGCCCCCCATTTTGTTATTTGGCACTATACTATTAAATGTGACAGATTTGCCACCCTTTACTGTTATTTGGCCTATACATTTATTTGGCACTCAAGAGTAGAAGTAACATCTACACAATACTACACACTGATACCTCAAAAGTTTATCTCACTGAATCTGCTATAGTATTTTTTAGATACAGGACTAAAGACATGACTAAAGTTCTTGCGATAGTAATAGCATATAAACAGAAACGATAAGGTTAAACAGTAATTTAATATGCATAAATGGAAAGATTTTTTAATATGCATAAATGGAAAACATAGTGCCAGCAGACAGCAGTCCTGCACACTAACCTATGGAAGGCAGGAAACATGTCGGAGAAGAGATGTCTCAGTTCATCCCTGTCTATCACCCCATTCCCGTCCTGAAACAACAACACTTACTTCTTGGCATACTCAATTAAACACACACCACCCCTCTGGTTCTCCCTTCATCTCTACTTCCACACCCTGCTATCCCCTATATGGGCCGTGGGTTCGCTCCCACTGTGCAACCTTTGTCTCTACCAGTCTCTTTTTATACATCTTTTCATACATTACATAGTTTTTTATAATAATAATATTGCTACAAAATATAAATTGTAATGTGCATTTATTCTAATACAGACAACTTGCTGTTGACGACAAACTCACAGTTGGTACAGGCTCGTGGAGAATTACTATGATCACATCACATGAGTCAGTAATTAACTATGCAAATAAACATACTCTCGCTGTAATTTAAATACAGTGATCTAAGAACTGCATTGACTCACCATGTCATAGTATTCAAACTTCTGCCGTGCTTTTTCAATCTGTTTTGCCGTCAGATCCTAAATATGGATAACAACTGCAGTAAATCACTGATCTAGAATTAACTATCCATTAAAAAGTGTTTAACTTTCATTCATAAATGATTAGTAGAAAAGCATGTAATATGTAGAGAAAAGTATACTTATTGTATAATATACAATAAGGTGGTCAAGTCTATTAGTTTAGAATGTATAATTAAATTGCAGGCTACTGTCAAAAGATGTAAATACAGTAAGGTGTGCAACTGTATGACAAGGAGTTATTCATGCGTTATATTTCAGATTATATGTTTAATATATGTATAATCATAATTAACAAGAAATCATCTAGTAGCATATACAGAAAATCAAATGTAAAAGAAAATATAAAATGTAGTATGTCCTACAGACACATTAATACATACATACAGATAATATGACACATATCTTATCAACTGGACACGTTTTTAAAGATAAGACCATTTGCCTGCAACTTTAGAAATCTTCATTATTTTCCAATTATGACTTCTTTACACTAATATACATGATCTTTGACTTTCTGTCAAGATCTTTTTGGCACAACAGTTCACTATTTGGGTCTTTGACATTTGGGTCATTCCATAGGAAATTAACCCAAAAAGACCAAAATGTTCTCGACCTCTCTGATTTTTTTGTTGAGCTTGTACTGAAATTTACTTATGCCAAATGTGAGACTTGTGATTGGAGTAGTTTTACAGTTATTACATATTAATGATTAAAAAAATAGCAAACAGTTGTATTACCTCTTATAAATATGTAGACATAGCCAGGCTTGTTAACAAATGCAAATGCATTTGAATGCGCATTTGAATGCGCATTTGAATGTTAAGCATTTGAATGCGCATTTGAATGCGCATTTGAATGCGCATTTGAATGCGCATTTGAATGTTAAGCATTTGAATGTTAAGCATTTGAATGTTAAGCATTTGAATGTTAAGCATTTGAATGTTAAGCATTTGAATGTTAAGCATTTGAATGTTAAGCATTTGAATGTTAAGCATTTGAATGTTAAGCATTTGAATGTTAAGCATTTGAATGTTAAGCATTTGAATGTTAAGCATTTGAATGTTAAGCATTTGAATGTTAAGCATTTGAATGTTAAGCATTTGAATGTTAAGCATTTGAATGTTAAGCATTTGAATGTTAAGCATTTGAATGTTAAGCATTTGAATGTTAAGCATTTGAATGTTAAGCATTTGAATGTTAAGCATTTGAATGTTAAGCATTTGAATGTTAAGCATTTGGATGTTAAGCATTTGAATGTTAAGCATTTGAATGTTAAGCATTTGAATGTTAAGCATTTGAATGTTAAGCATTTGAATGTTAAGCATTTGAATGTTAAGCATTTGGATGTTAAGCATTTGAATGTTAAGCATTTGAATGTTAAGCATTTGAATGTTAAGCATTTTGATGTTAAGCATTTGAATGTTAAGCATTTTGATGTTAAGCATTTGAATGTTAAGCATTTGAATGTTAAGCATTTGAATGTTAAGCATTTGAATGTTAAGCATTTGAATGTTAAGCATTTGAATGTTAAGCATTTGAATGTTAAGCATTTGAATGTTAAGCATTTGAATGTTAAGCATTTGAATGTTAAGCATTTGAATGTTAAGCATTTGAATGTTAAGCATTTGAATGTTAAGCATTTGAATGTTAAGCATTTGAATGCGCATTCAAATGCCTCCATAATTTTTTTAATGCATTTGAATGCCTATCTTAAACATTTGCATTTGAATGCGACCCACAAACATTTCATTTGTCAAATGCACAACCAAATGCACAATATAATGCATGCGTAATTCTCTGAATAAATATTATTGTTAGATTCACTTTCACAAGTTCACAACATGCCACTGGAAAAATTGCTCTGTAGTGAGCAGTACCCTCAGCAGATTATAAAATCATTGTCTGACCTGTGAATCCACTTTCACAGGGTACTGTTTGAAAAAGTGCTCTATAGGTCAACTGGTCAATGCCTCAGCTGTTATTCATACAACATGAAAAGACCAACTGGTCTATAGGCTGATGGCTTCAGAGATTACCTGTTCATTGAAACAATGCAGACAAATTACTCCCTTGTATTGTGTTGGCACTGTTGGGGTGGGTTGGGGTGGTAGCTCATTGGGGGAGTAAACATTGGCAATGCCAGCCCTGAATATTTATAGCCAGAGAGAGAGAGTGATTAGTAGTAGCTATAATTATCCACCAGGTTATCTTCCCAGTGACCCCACCAGTGGACAGTCTATTGTCTTGGGTTCCCCTTCCATTCTGGCCTTCCATTGAAGGATTAGCCTTTCATTCCCTGCCATGGTTCCCAGTAAACTGTTGTCTATTCCTCCCTCCCATTTCCACCACCTCTGCAGGCCTGGAACTGTGTGACTCAGTGTATGACTCTACATACATGTTCATGTAGTGGGACTGGTATGTAGAGGTACTTAGTGGTCTCAAGTCTCAAGTGGTTATACTCCAAATTCTTGAAATGATTTTGGGTTTTTTATGTTGGTAATTTTTGGTGGAATCATATTCCATATGCGAATGGCTCGGGATAAAATTAAAAGACCATAGCATTTATACGTCACCTGGGGGCTACGTATTGTCCACGGGTTCGAGAGCGGGTTAGTAGGCCTGGAGGGAGGGGGTGATCTCAATAATGTTATTTAGAATTTTGTAGACGTTTGTGGCTTGTTTAATGATACGTCTTCATTCGAGGGTTGGTCATCCAAGGGCAGTAATTAGATCTGCTGGATTTGTGTTCTGTCTGTAATCATTTTTAACAAATCTGGCAGCAGAGTGTTGTACTCTTTCAAGGCTTTTAACTTGTGAAAAGGTGTGAGGATTCCATATGGGTGAAGAGTACTTGAGTTTTGGCCGGATTAGCATGTTGTTGGCTGTTTGTTTAACTTCGGGTTTACATGGGCCAAGAGTTCGTTTAATCATGCCTAAAAATTTAGAAGATTTTGAAGTTATGTCAGTGACGTGATTTGTCCAGGTTAATTTGGAATCCAATTTTACTCCGAGATAAGGGTGGCTGGATACAGTGGATAATGGCTGGCCAGAAAGCGAGTACTTGTGTGGGCTGGGCTTAGTTTTGTTTGTTATTGGAAGGTGGACACATTTAGATACATTAAATTCCATTTGCCATTAGTCTGACCATGTTTGGAGTTGGCTTAGGTCAGTTTGGAGAATTTCGTGGTCGGTTTTGGAAGAAATTTTACGATATATAATACTGTCATCTGCAAAAAAGCGTATAGAAGATTTGATGTTCCCATTTATGTCATTTATGTAGAGTAAGAAGAGGATAGGTCCTAGAACTGAACCCTTTGGGACACCAGATGTGACATCTGATGGTACCGTTAACTGAGACTCTCTGTTTGCGGTTGGATTGAAAAGATTTGATCCAATTTTGAGTGTTTCCAGGGATTCCGTAGGAGGTAAATTTTTATAGAAGACGTAGGCGAGGCACTTTGTCGAAGGCTTTGGCAAAGTCAAGCAGGATTGCGTCAATTTGGGTTTTGTTGTCCATAGCAGTCATCTAGTCGTGGACTGTCTCAATGAGTTGAGATTCACAAGACAGTCCCGACTGGAATCCGTGTTGGAAGTGGAGAATGATGTTATGCTTGTGCAGGTGTTTCCACATATTGCTTAGGATGATATGTTCCATTACTTTACAGAGGATGCAGGTTAGTGATATGGGTCTGTAGTTAGCCGGGTCAGATTTGTGGCTCTTTTTTTGTATAGGAGTTACTAATGTTTGTAGCCAGTCGTTAGGAAGTTTACCTGTGTTGTATGATTGTTGGAAAATTTGGGTGATGATGGGAGCTATCTGCTTTGCAGTTTCTTTAAGGACTCTGGCTGGGAGTTCATCTGGGCCTGTAGCTTTGTTCTGGTTTAGATTTTCCAGCTGCTTTATTATGCCATCTATGCCAATTTCGAGAAGGGGGATGTTGGGGTAAGTAGAGGGGGCTACTTGGGGGATGGGGTGCTTTTCTTGGGAAAATACAGAGCTAAATTGGTTGTTGAGGGCATTTGCTTTATCACAATCATTTATTATTGGCTGGTCGTTTACTCGAAGGGTGGGAATACCAATGTTTTTTCGTTTATTTGACTTAATAAATGACCAGAATTGTTTTGGATTAGTTTTCAGGCTGTCTCCAATGTGGTTGTTAACAGTCTTTGTAAGATTTTGCTAATGCTTTAGTAGCTTGCTTTCGGAGTTCCTTAAATTTTTCCCAGTCACTGTTTAGTCCAGTTTGCTTTGTCTTTTTGTGGCTTTTGTTACGTCTTCTCTGCATTCTAATTAGTTCACGTGTTATCCAGGGGAGGTGGGGTTTAGCTTTTCTGTATCATCTAGGTATGTTATTGTTAATCAAGGTAGTCAGACGTTCGCGGAAAAAGGTCCAGTTTATGTCTATATCCTGTGAGTTGGGGTCCATGTAGAAGTACTCACGATTTAGTTTGTCTGTCGTCTTTGATTTGTCCCAGTCTGCTGATGTGTAACTATAAACTTTGTGGGGGGTTTCTTGTTGCGAAATGGGTTTGAGTTGACATTGAAGGTCACGGATTCGTGATCGCTCATACCAGGAGTGGTATGGGTGTTGATGATAATGGAGGGATTTGAGGTGAGTATGAGTTCAAGAATGTTACCAGAAGCGATACGTGTGGGGTCGTTTAACCATGTTTTGCAGCCCAAAGTCGTTAGTTATTTCTAGTAGTTTGTTATGCTTGCTGGCAGTGCTGTTATTAGTGGTCTGGTGATTTGTCCAGTTGATATCAGGGAGGTTAAAATCTCCAGCTATGACTACATTAGGGGGAGTTTTTTGTGATCTATATAGTTTAGTTAGGGAGTCATGGAGGGCTTCAAGGGATTAGAGGTGGTCATTTGGGGGTCGATAATAAGATGCAAAGTATATGCATTTGTTTCGTGCAAAGTGAATTTTTTTCCAAATTATTTCACAATTTCAGTTTAAATTTTGGAGGGGTTCGGCTACAATGTTGTCACGGAAGGCTGTAAGGACTCCACCGCCATGGACATTCCTGTCCTTTCTGTTGGCTTCATAGTTGGGTGGTAGGAAAGAGTATGTAGCATAGTTTGCATCTAATTTAGTTTCAACTAGAAATATGATGTCTGGGTTATTATACTGAATAGTTGCCTTTAGTTGGGTTGCTTTTTCTATGCTCTTAACGCTGTTGGTGTTTATCAAAATTCATTTAAGTGTGTTTCCTTGGGTTTTCTTGTGACGTTCGAGGGTTGAGGTGTTTTGGGCGTTTGGGGCCAAAATTAAGCCTGCATTTTGTGATGTATGGAGTGTTGGGGTACTACGCATAGAGCTGTCAGACCGGGTGTTAGTAGAATTGGATTGCTCATTTCTAGATGGAGAAGTGGTTATATTTGGAATTCCACAATGGTCACAGAGCCAGAAGGCACTTTGATTAATCAAGGAGTTGTAGGATGATGGGGATACACCAATACAATGTATGTGGTGCCATTGATTACATTCTTCGCAGAGGATAGCCTTGTCTCAGTTTCTGACAGGTTGATGACAACTTCCACAAGGACAAATTGGGCGCCCATATGGGCCAGGGTTTGGGTGGATGTCGCCTGGGAGTGCGATCAGTCTGCTGAGGTACAGATGTGTAAGAATGTCTGGGGTATCAAGGTTAGGGCATAATATTTTGGTTTGATTTTGAGATTTGATCGAGATACGCGTTGACAAGTTCCAATGATGGTTGCTATTAGAAGAATGACGGTGATAATTTGCGTAAGCCCAAGATTCATCCGCGTGGAGTGCGGGACTAGGTGAGGCGAATATTTCCTAAAAGGAGATCTGAATTGGAATACATTTTGTAGCATGGTTTTCTGAAAGTTAGATCCAAATGCAAGCATGTGGCAACTTGAAGAAAAAGTAAGCTTACTAATGAAATGCTTAGCGATAAAATGAAAAGAACTCACCCGGACGGCGCCGGCAGTGGAAGTCCGCCATCTTGGAAATTTTGGTTCATGTGTTGCGGTAAAGGGTGTTGTTTTGATTAATTGGACGGACTCATACCATCCCGACGCATGCGCACTAGTAATTGTGGTTACAATAATGTACCACAGTATTTATTAAATAAATTAATAATGTGTTTGTATACATTACGTTGTTTTTTTCCCAAATAAAACTAATTGTTAATATAAAGGCAAAACACCTGAAATTAATTCAAATGCATTTGCAAATGTGTATCTAAAACATTTGCATTTGAATGCAACCCCAAAACATGGCAAAACTGGCATTTGCATTCGCATTTGAATCAAGTGAAACATTTGCATTCAAATGCGTTGACATGCATTTGTTAACAAGCCTGGACATAGCCCCTAAGTTCCCCCTAATAGCTATACAAATTTCTTATCTTACCACCTACGTCACAGAAGGTATGCTTAGTGGTCAGATTATGCAATATTTGGTTATGGTTTTACAAAATACTGTATCCATCAGATGAGTGAATGATGAGTTGCCTAGCATGCTGAGTAAACTACACACACACTAAAATTAAGCACAAAATACAAGATGTATATATAAATATATATGTATATATATATATATATATATGTATATATATATATATATATATATATATATATATATATATATATATAAAGCCTATTAATAAAACAAAGGAAAGTGTATATACTTACCGAAGGAATAACTATTATCTCGACCAACCCACACGTGCTTGGAGCAGAAAGGGTGCAGGAACACACTGAAAGAAACCTGATCACCCCTATGTCACTACATTGGAATCTCCCACAACAATTAGTGGGAGATCCCATAATGAAAATACAGGGTGGATAGAGCAGCAAAATCAACCTGCAATCCATAAGTGGCAGTTAATGGGAGACCTGTGCTCAGGGAGACATGGCAAGTAAAAACAAGTAAAAGTGGCAGTTAATGGGAGACCTGTGCTCAGGGAGACATGGCAAGTAAAAACAAGTAAAAGTGGCAGTTAATGGGAGACCTGTGCTCAGGGAGACATGGCAAGTAAAAACAAGTAAAAGTGTCGCAACAAGAAACAACTCCTGGAGAGGTGCAAATGTGAAGAGAAAGTTAGTTGAGTTAGTTGTCTCGTGTGACTGTAGCATCTCTTTAGCCACTGCAGACTCTGCATATGGTTCAGCAGGGAACACATTCTCATCAGTGTTTATCACCAGGGATTACACGCCAGTTTTAGAAAAGAAACCATGCTTAATGTCCTCAGTTAGATCATAAATTAAGATAGCAAAGGGCATTTTATTGCTAAAAATATTTGCCATTTTAATTTATTGCATAACATCAGAAGTGCCCAACTTGATTATGGACAGAACATCAGTGCTGTTAACGATTTAACATTTTTACATAAATTGAAGGAAACATTTAATTGAACTGCAGTGGCTAAAGAGGTCGAAGCACCAACAGCTGCAATAGGAATGTGCATCTCAAGATAAGAGAGCCAGGATGGATGGAAAAACCAATAAAGTGCCCTCATCATTTCAAGACAAGCAATGTGTACGAGAGAAAGCACGAAAAGAAACGTTCTGTTTAATTTTATATTCATCATAGTATCCAATGCTAAAGTCAGCTGGATGTGCTTTCTAAGAAAACAATCTCCATCTCGGCTCAGATTTTAATACATAAATTGTAGATTCACAAGTGTTTCAAGTTATGTTGAATTTATAATGTCTGCATTTGACTGCAGTCTGATCAACGCATACACTTGAAACACTGACATCTAAATACAGTTCCTCAACCATAGCACACAGACCCTTGCCCACACACACACGATCTAAAGGCAGCGTACCTCCGAGCTGTTTGAGACGGTCCGGGACAGTTTCTCTCCTCCGCCACGTTTCACAATCTCTGCAAGCAGTGGCAGGTTGCTGGAAGCGTCACCTTCGACAACGTTGAGTTCCCGTGCCAGCACAGCACGATCTTTGTATTCATTGTCCTACAAAGTTTTACATAATTGGCTGTATAAGTATACTAATGCATGGAGGGATTCACACCATCCGCTGTAGTGAGAAAGTCAGTGCCAGAGCCAACAGTGCAGGTGTGCAAATAACAAAGTCAATCATTTCATTCTGTCCATCTCGCAGACAATGTATAATTCCTGCTTCTATTTCTGAGAACAAACTATATGTAGAGAACATAGTCAACAAAATTGCCCGATATTCTCTTTTTCAAAATTGTGGAACAAGTTCTGAACTTTCTAACTGCAAGATGAACACCTTCGCATTCATAAGATTAACAACCAAATTCATAGTTGTCTTCTTATATAGCTACCATGTTGTGGATTAAATGTCCAAATTAATTCGCCTTTGTGATTCAAATGGATGGCATACCTCATTCTGTTTTGGATACAAGATGCAAATTAAATTAATATCAATATAGCATACCACATCGTATGCCCAAGCACAATCAATGTTACAAATTAAGATGTTACAAATAATTTTTTTTTATATATACCCTTTGTATCACAGAAGCATTTATATTTTGTAGGACACAGCTGTAGTATATATAAATCCAGTTGCTTCTACTCACAATTCCTACTTCTGGTTCAAACACAGCTAAACTGTATTTGAGATTGAAGAATTGTAGGAATTCCTGCACGAGAGATGTGGCAAGTTGACCTGTAAGGAGAGCGATATTCATATTTGCATGAAGCACTGCATACTACTTAGCAATTAATTCATAAAATTGGTACAGCTGAACTGACTACTTGCCTAAGGCACAATGATTCAATGAGAAAGGAGCTATAAAATGTGTCTTTCAGGAAAGATACTAAAGGATTAGTGAGAGAAATCACATTAATAGACAGTTTCAGCCATAAGTTTTTTCTCTATGTATGGTTACTTCTGTAACTTATAGGCACTGACGACAGCTGACTATTCCAGTCATATTTTCAACTTATGATAAAACAATTGCATTTCTAAATTTATCTATCAGATTAACTCTGCCTGGAAACACAGGTTACCTTCTTTGGTACTGATGAATTTCTTGAGCTGTTGGTTAAGTAGTGGGGTTTTATTCTGAAACAAAATCACACGAGTGTTGTATTGGGTGTGCAGGTGTTACACTGCCAACAACACTAGAGAAAGGACACATAGATGGATGACAGGTTAGAAAGAAAACCAAAGGAATTCCTTGAACCCTACTCTCCCAAACTAGCACAACATCCCAAACAGGTTGGGATAAACTACTAGGCACAAACAACTTTAGATTCTCCAGATTTGTCATTGTAAACTTGCCATTTGTGGCTTCCTTTCTGGTTGTTCTGAGCACATATGAGTGTAGTGTTTACTGAACCGCACATCATTGTCCTTGCACCTATATTCCTGACAATATTTTATTTTCTCAAGCATAAAAAGGCTAACTCTAGTTACAAAGTGTTAGCTAATGGCCAGCAATCACACAGAAGTATGACGCACAAAATAACATTGTCCCATAAAACGAGAGTTGACTGATTATACCTGAATAGTGTCTTGTTCCTCTAATGCCAGGAAGACACTGGCTCGTAGCTGAGCCTGCAATAAATACAAAACAAATCAGGTAATAAAACTGAAAATTATAAAATCAACCACATGGGGACTGTTTTATTTCTTCCCTTTCAAAGTTGATCTTTTAGTTTTTTATATTATGAAATACATGCTAATTAATTATGGTTGATCAGAAATTTCACCATACATTTTTTAAAGCACTAAGAATTATTTTAATAAATAAAGAATAAAACAAAATAAAATTAAGAACCGTCACAATTTATTTAGCACAGTTTAATGATTACATATGGCTTACTATTTTTTTTGTATATACCCCTCAGGTAGTCACTATAATAGTAAGAATAAATGGACTTTCTCAAAAATATGTGCAAAAAATAGTTATGGTGGCTTATAAACACAAAATGTGTGGCGAAAATTAATTATTAATATTTTTTAAATTGCTTAGTGGAAGTTAGTTGCAGTTATAAAGGCAAAATGTTTCACATGCATGATTAGTAAAAAAGTATGGTGGTTTCTAAAATGCAAAATGAAATTTGGTGATTTATATGTGACAAATATTCTAGCTAGGACTTAGGCTTATCTCTTCTTCTACCTGGTACAAGTCAAAATACATTTCACCATGCATTCTTGAAACCGCTAAGAATTAAACAAATAAATAATAAAACATAATAAAATTATGAAACCATCACAACTTATTTATCCATGTGTTTATAATTAAGCACATTTTAATGATTACACACGGTTTAGTATTTTTTACTTTCTACACTCCACACACCCCCTTGGGGGTAACATACGAGTTTGTGGTACACATGCAGAAGTTACATATAAAATAAATTTTTTTTTTTTACAAAGTGACTTCTGGGATACCTTAGGGTTCGGTATTAGGACCATTACTATTGATGTTATATACAAATGACAAACAAAGTCTGATACATTTTTATTTGCAGATGACATCAAGATATTTAGAGCTATTACAGATAAAATGACCAGGTCATCTTACAACATGACCTAAATGTCTTAGAGCAGTGGAGTGATAAGTGGTTATTAAAATGTCATCCTGATAAATGCAAACATGACTATTGGTAAAAATAATGTTGGGACAATCAAATATTTCATGACACTAAACAACACCAAGCATCTGCTCAACACTGATTAACTTATATGTTTATCTAATGTATCAACTTAATTGTAGTTGTTTATTTTATCTTTTTATTAATTATTTATTTATTTTATTTTATGTATTTATTTAACTTCTTGACATAATTAATTCATTTAAATCATTTAGTGAACTTTTTATGTAACTTATGTTTACCTGTCTTTTAATCACATTTTATTTTAGCTCTTCAATTTATTTAAAATTATTTAGCATTACCTTGTTAGCGCCTTTGAGCAGGTTTTTAACCCGGATACACGGCGCATTATAAATGTATAATAATAAATAAAATAATAAATAACACAACTGAAAAGCAAAGACTTAGGAGTCACTGTAGACAAACAGACAAAGACAAACCTCACAAAGTTGTAAACAAAGCAACAAAGATGAAATAATAATTTGCAGAACTTTCCAATTTATAGGCAAAGATACATTTATGCCATTATATAAAACAATGGCAAGAACCCATCTTGACTACGCCATAACAGTAGGGTACCCATAAAACAACATCTTGACTACGGCATAACAGTAGGGTACCCATAAAACAACATCTTGACTACGCCATAACAGTAGGGTACCCATAAAACAACAGCCAGCTGAAAAGGATGAATGGAAGGGAGTCTTGTTATTTTAGTTGGGAGTAAATTCCAGGCTCTTATAACCATGGGATAGAAGGAACATTGCAGGCATATTTTAACATTAATGAAGTGGCTAGCGCTCCAGACCCGTAACCACAACTGTACAACTATTGGTCCAGCACTCTTTCCGCTTTGTATGTGCAGCAAGCTTGTGCGCATATTCCCGGCAGCATATAATGTGTGCATATAGACGGTCAACAAATCATTAATAAACCCAGGTCTGGACTTATAGCAACAGCCTAACATTAATCATGATGTATTTATAAGGCCTTGTATTAAATTGTACACGTTTCAGTGTTATATTACCTCTTGGGCTTGTTCCCATTTTCCATGGTTGTTAAGTAACATTTTGTGAAACGGAACAATTTCGAGCTAAATTTTTTATTTATAATGTTCACTGGGCAGTAGTTAACCTAAGAAGATAGAAGGAAGATGAAGGAATAGAGAGAAGAGATTGGCATGAAAAACACCTAAAGATGAAAGTAGCCAGAAGCAGAATGAGATGGGCAGGACATGTGCAAAGAATGGGTGAAGGAAGACTGTCAAAAAGAGCATGGAAAGCAGATGAGGATGGCAGAAGAAGACCAAAGCTGCGATGGAAGATTGTGTCAAACGAGATCTTGAAAGGGCAGGTACGAAAGGCCAAGAGTGGAAGACAATTGCAGAAGACAGAGGGAGATGGAGAGTATTAACAATGAAAGTGAAAGAGGCAACTGAGTGACTTGGACCCCATCCCGCAAGGGAGCAAGGGGAAGAAGAATTTACAATGTCCACTGGGCGATAAGGCGTGTTCAGACAAGACATTAGTTCAACACAGCGGGTGTTCCTATGCAACTTATCCGCAGGTGGATCTGCCTACTTTTTTAAAATGAAACGACCCCCTACTAAAATGTAACAACCTACTCTAATTTTTCCCAAAACGCCGTTGGATTCTAGCGTTTGAGCCACTAAATCTCGTAACTCTGTATCTTCGTCTGCCGACATTTTCTCGTTTCGAAGGTGCTAAACAATCCGATACCGATGTTACAGTTTAGAACTGTACGTATGTTTCAAATCTAATGGTTTATTGTTGGGCTTCGTTATTGCTAAGTGTCTCATATATTCATATCTGGAATAGCCATAAAATAAGATGAATAACAAAACATAAATAAAATACAAAACCTATCTCAGTAATGAATTATCCTTGATGCTTCATTCTGTATGGCGGACTCTCTTGTATCTTAGTTATTTAACCTGTTACCTCTTTTAATTTATTCTTTTAAACTGTATTACTTCATTTTAATGTATTTTACTTACTGTAGCGCCTTTGAGCAGGTGTTTCACTCGGATACATCATCATCATCATCATCATCATCTCAGCCATAGTCAGCCCACTGCAGAGCGAACGCCTCCCCAAGCTGGTACCATTTACTTCTGTCCTGTGCCGTTCTCATCCATGTGATGCCAACAAGCTACAATTTCATCTCTCCATCTAGTTTTTTGTCGTCTCTGACTTTGAGAACCTGTCATTGGTCTCCATTCTGTTGTTATCTTTGTCCACCTGTTGTCCTTAGTTGTGGCAAGGTGTCCCACCTATCTCCATTTCTTGATTTTAACTTGTTTTGTGATATCCTGGATTTTAGTTTGCTCTTTGATCCATGTGCTAGTTTTTCTATATCTCTTGATATTTCGTAGCATACATGTTTCCCTGCTTCTTTGTGTTGTTCTAAGTTTTTGTTCCATTTTTTTTCATTGCCCAAGTCTCTGCACCATATGTCATAGATGGCAATATACATTGGTCAAAGACTCTACATTTCAGGCATATTGGCATGTTACTCTTCATAATGTCATTAAATTTTCCAAAGGCACTCCACCCCGTTTCGGTTCTCCTTTTAACTTCTTCTAAATGGCTGTAATCCGTTTTTACAAGTTGTTTTACGTATATGTGCCTGTCGGTTGTTTCTATAATATCATCGTTAACTTTAATTTGTTTGACTTTAGCGTAACTGTTGAACATGACTTTTGTCTTTTTCATGTTGATTCTTAACCCAATATTGTTTTCTTTCTTTGTTGAGGTCATTTAACATTTCCTCTAGTTCTTCTGCATTGTTTGTGATAAAAACAATATCATCAGCAAAGCGTAGATGGCTCAGATGATCACTGTTTATGTCGATTCCCTTTCTATCCCAGTCTAACCTCCTGAAGATACCTCCTAGGGCAGCATTAAACAATTTAGGGGAGACAGTGTCCCTCTGTCTTACCCCTCTATCTACATTGATCTTGTTGCTATCTTTGTGGAGTCTGACGGTTGATGTTCCCTGGTTATATATTTTGTTGATGATATTGATGTAGGATGAATGTACACCCTGGTTGACTAGAGCTTCAAGAACTGCTGGGATTTCAACACTGTCAAAGGCTTTCTCATAATCGATGAAACCCAGACACAATGGTTGCCTATATTCTTCATGTTTTTTGATGATCTGGTTAATTACATGTAGGTGGCCAGTTTAAAAAAAAAAACTGCTTTTGAATCCTGCCTGTTCTCTAGGTTGGTTGAAATCTAGGATGTTGGTAATGCAATTTGTTAGAACATTGGTGAATAATTTATACAGATTTGAGAAAAGGATGATGGGTCTGTAATTTTTCAGATCCTTAATATCCCCTTTCTTGTGTAGTAGTATGATGATGGCATTTTTCCAGCTTCCTGGAATCTTGTTTGATCTGATGCACTGGGTGAAGAGTTCAGCAAGCTGTTTGCATATTATGTCCTCTCCCCCCCTTCTTTGAGGAACTCTTTTAGGACTTCAACTTCTCCTGGTGCTTTGTCTTTCTTCATATCTTTCAGGGCCTTTTTGACCTCATCTCTTGTGATGTCTGGTATTTGTTCCTCATCTATGTTGATATCGGGTTTTGGTACTTTCTTTTTACTGGAATACAGATCTTGATAGATACGTAGCGCATTTTGAATGTTTAATAATAATAATAAAATAATCTTCATACACATTGCTCCGGAGCACTATAGAGTTGGGGTTATTGAAAACCTGCTTATACTTCTTATTACTCTTTACTTACTGTTGGTGCATAAGGCCACGTTACAAGATTTTTGGGCAACCAAAATAAATGTACGGTTCAATAACTCCAGTACAAATGTACACAGGAGAGCAAAACTATTTTAACAAGGGATGTGCTAACATCAGTAGATGATATATATTTAAGTGAATTATACCTACAAGTGTACAAGAATTACAAAGGTTAAAATCATAGGTAGGGCCTAGTGACATGAGTAAGTTTGAAGAATAAACTTTGAAATCAGCCAGACAGCATTAATTAATAAATATGTGATTACTTTATTTAAACACAAGGACTGGACAACTGATTCTATAATTGTAAAATTTTTCAAAGTATCATGTATAATACACATATAGTAAAATTCAAAATGCATACAGTCATGTCTCATTTATTTGTTCTTCGATAGTCCGTTTTGTTCAGTAATCCACATGTTTTTGTGGGAACAATCTGGACACCCTGTAATTATTTCATTATTCCGTGGTTTAATAATCTGCATGCTTTGTTAATCCAGCAAAACAGTGGGGACTCAACGTGTGCGGATAAACTAGTAAATGTACAGAAGTTTTTCAGTTTGTATGAAACAGTTTATGCAACCTAAACAAATATCAATTTATAAAAAATTATGGACAATCCGGTGTGAAAAGTATGTGTATATCAGTCAAAGGGTTACTACTCTGTAATTCCCTTGGTTTGTTGTAGTAAAATTATCTAGTGTGATTGCTGCATGAAGACTTCATTCACACATGTTCAACACTGTCTACTGCTGAGTTTTAGCTGAGTGAACTGTCTACTGCCGGGTACTCATTAGCTGAGTGAACTGTCTACTGCCGAGTACTCATTAGCTGATTGAACTGTTTACTGCCAGGTACTCTTCAGCTGATTGAACTGTCTACTACCAAATACTCATTAGGTGAGTGAACTGTCCACTGCCAGGTACTCTTTAGCTGTGTGAATTGTCCACAGCCAGGTACGCTTTAACTGAGTGAACTGTCTACTGCCAGGTACTCTTTAACTGAGTGAACTGTCTACTGCCAGGTACTCTTTAGCTGAGTGAACTGTCTACTGCCAGGTACTCTTTAGCTGAGTGAACTGTCTACTGCCAGGTACTCTTTAGCTGTGTGAATTGTCCACAGCCAGGTACGCTTTAACTGAGTGAACTGTCTACTGCCAGGTACTCTTTAACTGAGTGAACTGTCTACTGCCAGGTACTCTTTAGCTGAGTGAACTGTCTACTGCCAGGTACTCTTTAGCTGAGTGAACTGTCCACAGCCAGGTACTCTTTAGCTGAGTGAACTGCCTACTGCCAGGTACTCTTTAGCTGAGTGAACTGCCTACTGCCAGGTACTCTAGCTGAATGAACTGTCTACTGCCAGGTACTCTAGCTGAGTGAACTGTCCACTGCCAGGTACTCTAGCTGAATGAACTGTCCACTGCCAGGTACTTTAGCTGAATGAACTGTCCACTGCCAGGTACTCTAGCTGAATGAACTGTCCACTGCCAGGTACTCTAGCTGAATGAACTGTCCACTGCCAGGTACTCTAGCTGAGTGAACTGTCCACTGCCAGGTACTCTAGCTGAATGAACTGTCCACTGCCAGGTACTCTAGCTGAATGAACTGTCCACTGCCAGGTACTCTAGCTGAATGAACTGTCCACTGCCAGGTACTCTAGCTGAGTGAACTGTCCACTGCCAGGTACTCTAGCTGAGTGAACTGTCCACTGCCAGGTACTCTAGCTGAGTGAACTGTCCACTGCCAGGTACTCTAGCTGAGTGAACTGTCCACTGCCAGGTACTCTAGCTGAGTGAACTGTCCACTGCCAGGTACTCTAGCTGAATGAACTGTCCACTGCCAGGTACTCTAGCTGAGTGAACTGTCCACTGCCAGGTACTCTAGCTGAATGAACTGTCCACTGCCAGGTACTCTAGCTGAGTGAACTGTCCACTGCCAGGTACTCTAGCTGAGTGAACTGTCCACTGCCAGGTACTCTAGCTGAGTGAACTGAGGCAACAACAGGAAATTTATTTGAGCTCCTCCTGCCTTGTAATAATGTTAAATATTTTGTGTATAATTTTATAGATTCTAAGCAACACGATTATGATTGAATTTTAGTCTTACCAGCATAAGAGTAAGCTACATGTTATGCTCTTGGCTTAGATAAGTGAAGTATGCATCTGAAGAGACCTTGGAAGTGTTTTAGTTGATTTGCAGACAGACCAGGATATCTTTGAAATCCATTTGAACACCAAGGTATGGGCTGTATTCTGCAGGAACTCTACTAACGGAAAATTGAAGTGTGTTGAAAATGGATATGAGAGACAAAAGTGCTTCTATAATGAATATCTGATACATATATTCTGTGTTAAATACAGGGATATATTCCACCACAAAACGGTTGGTTTATGGAGCCCTAGACGGAATTCCCAATTCCAGCATGAACAACAAATCACCATAATATTACGATATCAATTTTTATATTACAAAACACATTACATATAATACTTATACAAATTATAGGTGCTTAGGTCATCTAAATGATGCTAATTATTATGGGTAATAAAGACTAATTTGAGAAAGCAACAATTCTTCACTATTATATTTTACAAAATATTACAACATGTGGAGTGACTAAACAGGAAACAAATCAGACAAGGGAAACCAAAATCCTAATATAATATATATATATCATTAGGACTATGCAATTAGACATTCAAAAGCTGCTTCATGAAATAGTGTGAAGACATACAGATGCACTATCAAACTAATATTAGTCACAAGCACACAAACAAAACCTCCCACAACTGTTTTTTGCATAAATCATACAAATGTGTCCTCCTCACAAAACACATGTACATGGTAAAAAAAAAATTTAATGAGTAATTGTCAAGGCTTAGAAGGATGGTGCACAACAGTCGACATCCAATGTGGGTTACATGGTGGCGGCACCGACCCATTATACAATGCATATCTAAACAACAATAAGTTAATATAAAATTGTACGTATCATTTATTTGAAAAAAATATATTACAGAAACATATTATTTATGTTTGCAGGTTTAATGACAAATTTTTTTTTGCCAGTTTGTTTTGTGTATTGCACAACTTACAAGACATCCTAAAGTAGAATGAACAAGTCATGAATGACACCAAGAGGCTTGAACCACACCACTTCACACCAAGAGGCTTGAACCACACCACTTCACACCAAGAGGCTTGAACCACACCACTTCACATCTTACAAGACATACTAGAGTGGAATGAACAAGCCATGAATGACACCAAGAGGCTTGAACCACACCACTTCACATCTTACAAGACATACTAGAGTGGAATGAACAAGCCATGAATGACACCAAGAGGCTTGAACCACACCACTTCACACCAAGAGGCTTGAACCACACCACTTCACATCTTACAAGACATACTAGAGTGGAATGAACAAGCCATGAATGACACCAAGAGGCTTGAACCACACCACTTCACATCTTACAAGACATACTAGAGTGGAATGAACAAGCCATGAATGACACCAAGAGGCTTGAACCACACCACTTCACATCTTACAAGACATACTAGAGTGGAATGAACAAGCCATGAATGACACCAAGAGGCTTGAACCACACCACTTCACACCAAGAGGCTTGAACCACACCACTTCACATCTTACAAGACATCCTAAAGTAGAATGAACAAGTCATGAATGACACCAAGAAGCTTGAACCACACCACTTCACATCTTACAAGACATACTAGAGTGGAATGAACAAGCCATGAATGACACCAAGAGGCTTGAACCACACCACTTCACACCAAGAGGCTTGAACCACACCACTTCACATCTTACAAGACATCCTAAAGTAGAATGAACAAGTCATGAATGACACCAAGAGGCTTGAACCACACCACTTCACATCTTACAAGACATACTAGAGTGGAATGAACAAGCCATGAATAACACCAAGAGTGGAATGAACAAGCCATGAATAACACCAAGAGACTTGAACCACACCACTTCCCACCTTACAAGACATACTTGAGTGGAATGAACAAGCCATGAATGACACCAAGAGGTTTGAACCACACCACTTCACACCTTACTAGACATACTAGAGTGGAATGAACAAGCCATGAATGACACCAAGAGGCTTGAACCACACCACACCACTTCACATCTTACAAGACAGTCAGTCAAAGTTTCAGTCTAGTACATTACAATGTTAGAACTTGGTAGTCCAAATAAACATCATATTCCTCTGTGTTTCTGGTTCATGCACATCATACTCCACATTGCATATTCTTAGAATACAACTGTTAAAAAAAAACTTCACAAAATTGATTGATGATTCATCTAACTGCATGCTCTCTCTTTGGAGATAGCATTGCATCTCAGTACTGTCAATTCAATAACATATCATAAGGTGTAATTATATACATGTACACATATTTACACACAAAAGCAAACTGATTTCATAGAAAATACCACATTAGACGGATTGTAGAAAACACAGTTTTCCAACTTGTCCATTCTAAGCATCCTAACTATTTCAACTCAGTCGCAGGAAAGGTGTAGGACCAAGGAGGTCTGTCCTCCCCTGTTCCGTATCCTCCGTGATCACTTCTCTACATAGGGATGTCGAAGTAGCTCTTCCACCGACGGTCGCTGTTTTGGGTCTCGTGTCAGACATCTCTGAAAGTTACATTTGTAATGACATTCATCATATTCCAAACAGTACAACTGTTCCACAACTTTAAGGCTGCTTAAATTTTAGATAAATAAGTTTCAGCTACCACTGTGATTGGCATGACAATATATTTAGCATAAGCATTAGTTGTCTTGTTTGATTGTCAGTAATTACTTGAGTGAGCGTACGGAGTATACATCTGAGAAGGTGAAACGACGAAGGTACTTTTCTTAAAAGGACTTCACCAATAGTCAGATCTTTTCATTTGAACAACTCGATATTTATTTGAGAAATAGTCAACTATATTACTATTGATGCATAAAAATGACTATATATATATAATATATAATTCCATCACTAACTCTTGTGAAGTTGCTTATTTATGCAGCTGAATGAACAAGTTATGAGTGGAATGAACAAACCATGAATGACACCAAGATGCTTAAACCCCAATACTTCAACTTGTATGACAACGTTACTATAATACAAAAGTAACTAATCATACAAACGCAATAAGGATACCACACACATCATTTCTTTTTGTTGCAGTTATTAACAGTGTTCGTCTAACCACTCACAGTTTTCAATAACATAAGACAACTAGTTTGCTGCTCAACCTACCTTGAGCACATCGAGCAGGTTCGGGTCAGTGATGTTGGCGAACTCAATCGCATGGTTTGGGTTGATGATGGCCTGCATCTTGGCAATGAAGTTGGTGATGTGCTGGAATGGTGTGTGGCCATAGACAAGACTGTAGAGGATGCAGCCAAGTGACCACACGTCACTTTTCATGCCGATCTGCAACATGTCCTTGCACTCCAGTCGTTGTAAGAGTAACGTCACAATATTGAACAACTTCAGTAGTTTACCAGACATGTTAAGTTTTACATTGACGTTTCACGAACCATCCACACTGAGCCAATTGCAGTTTCCTTGAAATTCTCTCCTCTGATGACCCATTTTCAATTAGAAGTCTTGTTTGATTAACTCACATTATCTTTCCAATATTGCCTTTTTAATTTAAAAAAAAAATAAATGATTTCTCACCCAGATGACAATTTTATGAAAACAGATTATTTACAGAACTTTATCACCCATCATAGGTATATGATGAACTCAGTTACTGAGTTGTGAAGTAGCAGATGCTGCAACGCCATTCAAGGAACCAAATACATTATCTAGAATTGCACTCAATATAATTTGGATTTAATAATTTGGAATGCTAACTTTTTGGTTACCATTTCCCCAAATGTATACCCACTTTCTACGGGATCAACGAAAGGGTTAACAATTAATTTGACAAATACAACATTGGTGCAGTGGCCTGCAGTAGATGCTAGACTTGACATTGTGGACGGTGGCCTCTCTATGACACTGGGTGCCTCTCTATGACACTGGGTGCCTCTCTATTACACTAGGTGCCTTTCCAGGAATGAAACCAAGGCAAATGTTAAGCAAATTAACACTCTGACCACTGACCTTGATGTGTGGCCTGATGTTGCCACTTGCGTCTGTTCGTGACCCGCCACAAGTGTCAACGATGGCCTCAGGACTCATGTAGTTGACAGTGCCAATCTGCTGGTCACGTGTCACACTCGTCCTTTCCTGCTGGATGGCGCTCGCGATCCCAAAGTCAATCAACTTGACATCACCAGCCACCAACAGGAAGTTGGCCGGCTTCAGGTCGAGATGGATGATACCTGTGGGAGGTGATCACTTGGTTGTTATTCACTTCACATGTTGTTGTATACTGGGTAAGAGTCTTGTGATAAAACACACTTATGTCAGCGGTGTTACAGGTTTGTTTTGACCTTGTAAAAAGAAGGTCATTATCCCCTCACCCTCGGGGTACCTTATGTAGCAGAGATACATCTAGTTTCCTTTGAGAACTGCTTTCTGTGAACATGACGGCTTTAAAGGTAAGTTCTTATATAGCACGCTATCCAGTCGGTAGGACCACTCAAAGTGCTTTACAGTTTATACAGACATGTCTATTCCAACACTAACTGGACTTCTCTGGGAAGTTTTCAGCCATGTCTGTTCCAACACTAATTTGACTTCTCTGGGAAGCTTTTAGCCATGCAGCAATAATTATTACAGCACAAAGATGATTCATTCACATATACCCACCATTGTCTGTAGCTAGGTAGCTGAGTGAACCGAGACAACGAGGAATGAACAAAATTGCCCAAACTTTGAAACGGCAACAAAAGGATTCGAACCATGGTCCTCTTGATTGATCGTGCAACATTCTAACCATTGTTCTACTGGCCCCACATTCACATTGCAGTACTTTACCCTTCTGATTCAATCCATTAGAGACACAGTGCTTACCCTCCCTGTGCAGCACGCCAACAGCATTGAGCATCTGAGTCCAGTAGAAGCGGATGACTTCTGATGTCATTGACCTGTCCTTGGCGTGACGCTGGAAGAATGTTGACATGTCGGTGTCACCGTGCTCCAACACCACATGTAACTGGTTCGTGTCCTTGTGGTACTCACTGAAACACACAGACGGACACTGTCACTGAAAGACCAAGACCATAATTATACAATAGGTTAAATCTTTATGCCGAGTCATATATGCAGCACAGATAAAGCATTTGATAACTGACACTTCCACTGGATATGTGTCATTGATTCACCTTCATAGTACAAGGCACAGTCACCCGGAACATTTGATAACTGACACTTCCACAGGATATGTGTCATTGATTCACCTTCATAGTACAAGGCATAGTCACCCGGAACATTTGATAACTGACACTTCCACTGGATATGTGTCATTGATTCACCTTCATAGTACAAGGCACAGTCACCCGGAACATTTGATAACTGCCACTTCCACTGGATATGTGTCATTGATTCACCTTCATAGTACAAGGCATAGTCACCCGGAACATTTGATAACTGACACTTCCACAGGATATGTGTCATTGATTCACCTTCATAGTACAAGGCACAGTCACCCGGAACATTTGATAACTGACACTTCCACAGGATATGTGTCATTGATTCACCTTCATAGTACAAGGCATAGTCACCCGGAACATTTGATAACTGACACTTCCACAGGATATGTGTCATTGATTCACCTTTATAGTACAAGGCATAGTCACCCGGAACATTTGATAACTGACACTTCCACTGGATATGTGTCATTGATTCACCTTCATAGTACAAGGCACAGTCACCCGGAACATTTGATAACTGACACTTCCACTGGATATGTGTCATTGATTCACCTTCATAGTACAAGGCACAGTCACCCGGAACATTTGATAACTGACACTTCCACAGGATATGTGTCATTGATTCACCTTCATAGTACAAGGCACAGTCACCCGGAACATTTGATAACTGACACTTCCACAGGATATGTGTCATTGATTCACCTTCATAGTACAAGGCACAGTCACCCGGAACATTTGATAACTGACACTTCAACTGGATATGTGTCATTGATTCACCTTCATAGTACAAGGCACAGTCACCCGGAACATTTGATAACTGACACTTCCACTGGATATGTGTCATTGATTCACCTTCATAGTACAAGGCACAGTCACCCGGAACATTTGATAACTGACACTTCAACTGGATATGTGTCATTGATTCACCTTCATAGTACAAGGCACAGTCACCCGGAACATTTGATAACTGACACTTCAACTGGATATGTGTCATTGATTCACCTTCATAGTACAAGGCACAGTCACCCGGAACATTTGATAACTGACACTTCCACTGGATATGTGTCATTGATTCACCTTCATAGTACAAGGCACAGTCACCCGGAACATTTGATAACTGACACTTCCACTGGATATGTGTTATTGATTCACCTTCATAGTACAAGGCACAGTCACCCGGAACATTTGATAACTGACACTTCCACTGGATATGTGTCATTGATTCACCTTCATAGTACAAGGCACAGTCACCCGGAACATTTGATAACTGACACTTCCACAGGATATGTGTCATTGATTCACCTTCATAGTACAAGGCACAGTCACCCGGAACATTTGATAACTGACACTTCCACAGGATATGTGTCATTGATTCACCTTCATAGTACAAGGCACAGTCACCCGGAACATTTGATAACTGACACTTCCACAGGATATGTGTCATTGATTCACCTTCATAGTACAAGGCATAGTCACCCGGAACATTTGATAACTGACACTTCCACTGGATATGTGTCATTGATTCACCTTCATAGTACAAGGCATAGTCACCCGGAACATTTGATAACTGACACTTCAACTGGATATGTGTCATTGATTCACCTTCATAGTACAAGGCACAGTCACCCGGAACATTTGATAACTGACACTTCAACTGGATATGTGTCATTGATTCACCTTCATAGTACAAGGCACAGTCACCCGGAACATTTGATAACTGACACTTCAACTGGATATGTGTCATTGATTCACCTTCATAGTACAAGGCACAGTCACCCGGAACATTTGATAACTGACACTTCCACAGGATATGTGTCATTGATTCACCTTCATAGTACAAGGCACAGTCACCCGGAACATTTGATAACTGACACTTCCACTGGATATGTGTCATTGATTCACCTTCATAGTACAAGGCACAGTCACCCGGAACATTTGATAACTGACACTTCCACAGGATATGTGTCATTGATTCACCTTCATAGTACAAGGCACAGTCACCCGGAACATTTGATAACTGACACTTCCACAGGATATGTGTCATTGATTCACCTTCATAGTACAAGGCACAGTCACCCGGAACATTTGATAACTGACACTTCAACTGGATATGTGTCATTGATTCACCTTCATAGTACAAGGCACAGTCACCCGGAACATTTGATAACTGACACTTCCACTGGATATGTGTCATTGATTCACCTTCATAGTACAAGGCACAGTCACCCGGAACATTTGATAACTGACACTTCCACAGGATATGTGTCATTGATTCACCTTCATAGTACAAGGCACAGTCACCCGGAACATTTGATAACTGACACTTCCACAGGATATGTGTCATTGATTCACCTTCATAGTACAAGGCACAGTCACCCGGAACATTTGATAACTGACACTTCAACTGGATATGTGTCATTGATTCACCTTCATAGTACAAGGCACAGTCACCCGGAACATTTGATAACTGACACTTCCACAGGATATGTGTCATTGATTCACCTTCATAGTACAAGGCACGGTCACCCGGAACATTTGATAACTGACACTTCCACTGGATATGTGTCATTGATTCACCTTCATAGTACAAGGCACGGTCACCCGGAACATTTGATAACTGACACTTCCACTGGATATGTGTCATTGATTCACCTTCATAGTACAAGGCACAGTCACCCGGAACATTTGATAACTGACACTTCCACTGGATATGTGTCATTGATTCACCTTCATAGTACAAGGCACAGTCACCCGGAACATTTGATAACTGACACTTCCACAGGATATGTGTCATTGATTCACCTTCATAGTACAAGGCACAGTCACCCGGAACATTTGATAACTGACACTTCCACTGGATATGTGTCATTGATTCACCTTCATAGTACAAGGCACAGTCACCCGGAACATTTGATAACTGACACTTCCACAGGATATGTGTCATTGATTCACCTTCATAGTACAAGGCACAGTCACCCGGAACATTTGATAACTGACACTTCCACAGGATATGTGTCATTGATTCACCTTCATAGTACAAGGCACAGTCACCCGGAACATTTGATAACTGACACTTCAACTGGATATGTGTCATTGATTCACCTTCATAGTACAAGGCACAGTCACCCGGAACATTTGATAACTGACACTTCCACTGGATATGTGTCATTGATTCACCTTCATAGTACAAGGCACAGTCACCCGGAACATTTGATAACTGACACTTCCACAGGATATGTGTCATTGATTCACCTTCATAGTACAAGGCACAGTCACCCGGAACATTTGATACCTGACACTTCCACAGGATATGTGTCATTGATTCACCTTCATAGTACAAGGCACAGTCACCCGGAACATTTGATAACTGACACTTCAACTGGATATGTGTCATTGATTCACCTTCATAGTACAAGGCACAGTCACCCGGAACATTTGATAACTGACACTTCAACTGGATATGTGTCATTGATTCACCTTCATAGTACAAGGCACAGTCACCCGGAACATTTGATAACTGACACTTCCACTGGATATGTGTCATTGATTCACCTTCATAGTACAAGGCACAGTCACCCGGAACATTTGATAACTGACACTTCCACTGGATATGTGTTATTGATTCACCTTCATAGTACAAGGCACAGTCACCCGGAACATTTGATAACTGACACTTCCACTGGATATGTGTCATTGATTCACCTTCATAGTACAAGGCACAGTCACCCGGAACATTTGATAACTGACACTTCCACAGGATATGTGTCATTGATTCACCTTCATAGTACAAGGCACAGTCACCCGGAACATTTGATAACTGACACTTCCACAGGATATGTGTCATTGATTCACCTTCATAGTACAAGGCACAGTCACCCGGAACATTTGATAACTGACACTTCCACAGGATATGTGTCATTGATTCACCTTCATAGTACAAGGCATAGTCACCCGGAACATTTGATAACTGACACTTCCACTGGATATGTGTCATTGATTCACCTTCATAGTACAAGGCATAGTCACCCGGAACATTTGATAACTGACACTTCAACTGGATATGTGTCATTGATTCACCTTCATAGTACAAGGCACAGTCACCCGGAACATTTGATAACTGACACTTCAACTGGATATGTGTCATTGATTCACCTTCATAGTACAAGGCACAGTCACCCGGAACATTTGATAACTGACACTTCAACTGGATATGTGTCATTGATTCACCTTCATAGTACAAGGCACAGTCACCCGGAACATTTGATAACTGACACTTCCACAGGATATGTGTCATCGATTCACCTTCATAGTACAAGGCACAGTCACCCGGAACATTTGATAACTGACACTTCCACAGGATATGTGTCATTGATTCACCTTCATAGTACAAGGCACAGTCACCCGGAACATTTGATAACTGACACTTCCACAGGATATGTGTCATTGATTCACCTTCATAGTACAAGGTACAGTCACCCGGAACATTTGATAACTGACACTTCAACTGGATATGTGTCATTGATTCACCTTCATAGTACAAGGCACAGTCACCCGGAACATTTGATAACTGACACTTCCACTGGATATGTGTCATTGATTCACCTTCATAGTACAAGGCACAGTCACCCGGAACATTTGATAACTGACACTTCCACTGGATATGTGTCATTGATTCACCTTCATAGTACAAGGCACAGTCACCCGGAACATTTGATAACTGACACTTCAACTGGATATGTGTCATTGATTCACCTTCATAGTACAAGGCACAGTCACCCGGAACATTTGATAACTGACACTTCAACTGGATATGTGTCATTGATTCACCTTCATAGTACAAGGCACAGTCACCCGGAACATTTGATAACTGACACTTCCACTGGATATGTGTCATTGATTCACCTTTATAGTACAAGGCACAGTCACCCGGAACATTTGATAACTGACACTTCAACTGGATATGTGTCATTGATTCACCTTCATAGTACAAGGCACATTCACCCGGAACATTTGATAACTGACACTTCAACTGGATATGTGTCATTGATTCACCTTCATAGTACAAGGCACAGTCACCCGGAACATTTGATAACTGACACTTCCACTGGATATGTGTCATTGATTCACCTTCATAGTACAAGGCACAGTCACCCGGAACATTTGATAACTGACACTTCCACTGGATATGTGTCATTGATTCACCTTTATAGTACAAGGCACAGTCACCCGGAACATTTGATAACTGACACTTCCACTGGATATGTGTCATTGATTCACCTTCATAGTACAAGGCACAGTCACCCGGAACATTTGATAACTGACACTTCCACAGGATATGTGTCATTGATTCACCTTCATAGTACAAGGCACAGTCACCCGGAACATTTGATAACTGACACTTCCACAGGATATGTGTCATTGATTCACCTTCATAGTACAAGGCACAGTCACCCGGAACATTTGATAACTGACACTTCCACAGGATATGTGTCATTGATTCACCTTCATAGTACAAGGCACGGTCACCCGGAACATTTGATAACTGACACTTCCACTGGATATGTGTCATTGATTCACCTTCATAGTACAAGGCACGGTCACCCGGAACATTTGATAACTGACACTTCCACTGGATATGTGTCATTGATTCACCTTCATAGTACAAGGCACGGTCACCCGGAACATTTGATAACTGACACTTCCACAGGATATGTGTCATTGATTCACCTTCATAGTACAAGGCACAGTCACCCGGAACATTTGATAACTGACACTTCCACTGGATATGTGTCATTGATTCACCTTCATAGTACAAGGCACAGTCACCCGGAACATTTGATAACTGACACTTCAACTGGATATGTGTCATTGATTCACCTTCATAGTACAAGGCACAGTCACCCGGAACATTTGATAACTGACACTTCCACTGGATATGTGTCATTGATTCACCTTCATAGTACAAGGCACAGTCACCCGGAACATTTGATAACTGACACTTCCACAGGATATGTGTCATTGATTCACCTTCATAGTACAAGGCACAGTCACCCGGAACATTTGATAACTGACACTTCCACAGGATATGTGTCATTGATTCACCTTTATAGTACAAGGCACAGTCACCCGGAACATTTGATAACTGACACTTCCACAGGATATGTGTCATTGATTCACCTTCATAGTACAAGGCACAGTCACCCGGAACATTTGATAACTGACACTTCCACAGGATATGTGTCATTGATTCACCTTCATAGTACAAGGCACAGTCACCCGGAACATTTGATAACTGACACTTCCACTGGATATGTGTCATTGATTCACCTTCATAGTACAAGGCACAGTCACCCGGAACATTTGATAACTGACACTTCCACTGGATATGTGTCATTGATTCACCTTCATAGTACAAGGCACAGTCACCCGGAACATTTGATAACTGACACTTCCACAGGATATGTGTCATTGATTCACCTTCATAGTACAAGGCACAGTCACCCGGAACATTTGATAACTGACACTTCCACTGGATATGTGTCATTGATTCACCTTCATAGTACAAGGCACAGTCACCCGGAACATTTGATAACTGACACTTCAACTGGATATGTGTCATTGATTCACCTTCATAGTACAAGGCACAGTCACCCGGAACATTTGATAACTGACACTTCCACTGGATATGTGTCATTGATTCACCTTCATAGTACAAGGCAGTCACCCGGAACATTTGATAACTGACACTTCCACAGGATATGTGTCATTGATTCACCTTCATAGTACAAGGCACAGTCACCCGGAACATTTGATAACTGACACTTCCACAGGATATGTGTCATTGATTCACCTTTATAGTACAAGGCACAGTCACCCGGAACATTTGATAACTGACACTTCCACTGGATATGTGTCATTGATTCACCTTCATAGTACAAGGCATAGTCACCCGGAACATTTGATAACTGACACTTCAACTGGATATGTGTCATTGATTCACCTTCATAGTACAAGGCACAGTCACCCGGAACATTTGATAACTGACACTTCCACTGGATATGTGTCATTGATTCACCTTCATAGTACAAGGCACAGTCACCCGGAACATTTGATAACTGACACTTCCACTGGATATGTGTCATTGATTCACCTTCATAGTACAAGGCACAGTCACCCGGAACATTTGATAACTGACACTTCCACTGGATATGTGTCATTGATTCACCTTCATAGTACAAGGCACAGTCACCCGGAACATTTGATAACTGACACTTCCACTGGATATGTGTCATTGATTCACCTTTATAGTACAAGGCATAGTCACCCGGAACATTTGATAACTGACACTTCAACTGGATATGTGTCATTGATTCACCTTCATAGTACAAGGCATAGTCACCCGGAACATTTGATAACTGACACTTCCACAGGATATGTGTCATTGATTCACCTTCATAGTACAAGGCATAGTCACCCGGAACAGTCAGAGAAATTACCTCACCGCCAGTGTACTGTATCTATAGAAAGATACAGGTTGTCCAACTTGTCTTAACCCATCTAGTCGAAATGGCACACACAGCACATGTTTAGTCTACTTACAAGGGCACATCATGCATTGATTTTCTTACCGAACACACAACGTGTGGGTGCCACATCAACAACATGGGATAAAAATGGTGCAACCACTTGAAACCTTTTATATGTACAGTAAACATAGACTTGGTGGGTTAACAACTACACTGACTGTACCTGACACATGGCCAGGCATGTATTTGGAAAGTAACAATCTAGAGGTGTTTGGGATTTCCACTAAAATAGTCAGTACTGCATCAACATTCAGAATGTTGTAATGATTACCATTACTTATATACTGCAAATCTTATGTGTTACAATATTACAATGGAGGGACTCCAAGACTGATTTCATTACGTACAAATCCAATATATTGTTTCCCTGACAGCTTTGCTATTGTTTCATAATCAACATACAGTTGCTAAAAAGGATATAAAATTATTAATTGAATATTTCATCAATTCTGTAACCAGTATAGTATTTAGCCTATATACAATATGGATGGATGCAAACCATTAAAAGTATGTCTGCTTGTTATTATAATCAATGTTATATAATATAACCTATATTGATTCTTTGATTGATCTTTTCTTCCCTGATGTGTTCTAATGAACCACAATTATTTTATCCTGGTATGTTTATGAATATCAACCTTTCCAGTCAGCATGCAGTATAAACATCATATTCGTGGCGAAACATTTAAATTAAATAGATAATTAACTAAAACACATTTGGGACGGTCAGTATGTTAGAACAGATATAGTTTATACACTATATAATAAATTTACGATAAAAACATTCCAACTTTGTACTTTTAAATACAAGTTAAAGTGTTGAGCACAAGCCAAGACATCACTTACAAGTCGTAGAGTTTAATGACCCATCTAGTGCTGTGCTGCAGACGCTGTAGGAGTGCGATCTCGTTGCGGTATCCAGCCACGGTAACCTCGTCCGTGCCCTCCAAGTCAACACACTTGAGGGCTCGCAGGTTGTGTTTACAGTCAAGAACCAGATAAACCTGAAGACACAGGCAGTGTATACAATCACTTCTACTGACCGAAGTTTGTTAAATGTACCTCAGTTAGCAAATTATATATATATATATATATATATATATATATATGAACATTTTAGTTTTGACTGGCTGTTCACGTCACGCACCACACCAATCATAGTTTAGCTGTTATAATCTGTATATGGGTTCATATATCAAGTATATTGACTACCGAGCAGAAAAAAGACATGCCATGCCTGGACGATTCTAACAGAGTCCAGTAACACCATAAAAGTGATTCATCAAGAACTAACCATGACAAAAGCACCAAAACGGTCTGAAGCAGAATCCGAGATGTCTACTTTACTCTGTGGTAAAATAACTTTTTACTTTTGATATATCACAGCAATTATTTAAAGTATCATGCACACACATTAAACTTATGTGACAGAAGGGAGTGGTGTATAAAAAGATAGGGAGAAATAGGAGATTGGGAGGAAATTTGAGATTTACAGGGAAGCATAGGTACATAAGGAAGAAGATATCCTTGTAGTAACTTACCTTGCAGGACCCCCCACGTCCTATCACCTTGAGTTTTGTGTACAAATTGCCGTTGACATTAATCACCTGCAGCGGAGCCTGACAACAACCAAAGGTCTAATTACAGACTGACACACTTCTCACTTCAGCAACATAGCTGTTTGGTTTATAATGTTCTCAATGACATTCGCTTAGATGAATATCCTAAGGTGGAAGCAACCTCAACAGTTTTCAATTGTAGTAACATTGTTGATTTATTAATCTAAAATTAATTTGAATTAACATATATGTATGGTGAAAGATTGTTCTACTAACAATGTATATGACATATGTATGAATTCTGCACTACATACCAACATGACCACTGGCACTAAGATGCTAATGTATTTAATATATTTTATTTTATTGAAATTTCCAACATCAAAGTTTTGCAAGAAAAGTTGTGAGCTAGTAAGAGGAGACAAAGGAGACCAATATCTTGATCCTACATTCCACTTACTCCCATGTGTCCTTGGCTAGCACTGGGAGGAACAGGGAAACTAGGCATCGCTATGGGTGGTTGTGTGGGTACAACAGCTTGCTGGGGCTTGGGCGTTGCGTGCTGACACCCTTGAGACACCATCACCCCGCTGTCATTGTCATCACCATCACCAGCATCACTATAACCTCCATCACTGTGTGTCACTTGACACGTCAATGCACTCTTTGCTATACGCAAGGGCTTGCCCACAAACCTGCGCCACAACATAAAACGTATGGTCATAATTCAACACACACCTGTAAAGGTTATTCTTATATAGCACTGTTATCAGTCCTTAGAACAGCTCAAAGAACTTTACACTTCACCCCCTGGCAAACTTATTTACTCGAACACCAACTCGACTTCTCTGGGAAGCATTCAGCTATGCTGTTATTACTGCATGAAGACTACTCATTCATTTATGTCTCCCACTTACTACAGCCAGGTCATTTATACAGCTACGTGAACTGAAGCAACATGGAGAGAATGAAATAGCCCAAACTTTGAAACAGGAGCAAGATGACTGGGACCCTGGTCCTATCGAATAAGAGTCCTGTGACAGGGTAGTAACCAACATACAATATGGTTAGCTCACTATTCAGCAGTAATGCCAGATTGCCTGCATAACTATGGTCAGATGCAACCAACCAGCTGTGATCGGCTGGCCACCCAAGATAGATAACACGAAACCATCCACCATGGCTTCATATTACAAATTTGGCAACTGGATACAAAAATAAGCTTCCAACAATATCAAGTAGTAGGAAGTTGTTTTATAATAAAAAATCACACCAACTACTACCGACTTGATCATCAAAGGGAACAACTGTAGTGTACTTACTCAGTGCCTTGATGTTTGTCAACAAGTCACAGACACTACAGGTCATTGAGACTTGATCATCAGAGGGAACAACTGTAGTGTACTTACTCAGTGCCTTGATGTTTGTCAACAAGTCACAGACACTACTGGTCATTGAGACTTGATCATCAGAAGGAACAACTGTAGTGTACATACTCAGTGCCTTGATGTTTGTCAACAAGTCACAGACACTACTGGTCATTGAGACTTGATCATCAAAGGGAACAACTGTAGTGTACATACTCAGTGCCTTGATGTTTGTCAACAAGTCACAGACACTACTGGTCATTGAGACTTGATCATCAAAGGGAACAACTGTAGTGTACATACTCAGTGCCTTGATGTTTGTCAACAAGTCACAGACACTACTGGTCGATGAGACTTGATCATCAAAGGGAACAACTGTAGTGTACATACTCAGTGCCTTGATGTTTGTCAACAAGTCACAGACACTACTGGTCGTTGAGACTTGATCATCAAAGGGAACAACTGTAGTGTACATACTCAGTGCCTTGATGTTTGTCAACAAGTCTCAGACACTACTGGTCGTTGAGACTTGATCATCAAAGGGAACAACTGTAGTGTACATACTCAGTGCCTTGATGTTTGTCAACAAGTCACAGACACTACTGGTCGATGAGACTTGATCATCAGAGGGAGCAACTGTAGTGTACATACTCAGTGCCTTGATGTTTGTCAACAAGTCACAGACACTACTGGTCATTGAGACTTGATCATCAGAGGGAACAACTGTAGTGTACATACTCAGTGCCTTGATGTTTGTCAACAAGTCACAGACACTACTGGTCGTTGAGACTTGATCATCAAAGGGAACAACTGTAGTGTACATACTCAGTGCCTTGATGTTTGTCAACAAGTCACAGACACTACTGGTCGTTGAGACTTGATCATCAAAGGGAACAACTGTAGTGTACATACTCAGTGCCTTGATGTTTATCAACAAGTCACAGACACTACTGGCCATTGAGACTTGATCATCAGAGGGAACAACTGTAGTGTACATACTCAGTGCCTTGATGTTTGTCAACAAGTCACAGACACTACTGGTCATTGAGACTTGATCATCAGAGGGAACAACTGTAGTGTACATACTCAGTGCCTTGTTGTTTGTCATTGTCAACAAGTCACAGACACTACTTGATCATCAGAGGGAACAACTGTAGTGTACATACTCAGTGCCTTGATGTTTGTCATTGTCAACAAGTCACAGACACTACTGGTCATTGAGACTTGATCATCAGAGGGAACAACTGTAGTGTACATACTCAGTGCCTTGATGTTTGTCAACAAGTCACAGACTCTACTGGTCGTTGAGACTTGATCATCAGAGGGAACAACTGTAGTGTACATACTCAGTGCCTTGATGTTTGTCATTGTCAACAAGTCACAGACACTACTGGTCATTGAGACTTGATCATCAGAGGGAACAACTGTAGTGTACATACTCAGTGCCTTGATGTTTGTCAACAAGTCACAGACACTACTGGTCGTTGAGACTTTATCATCAGAGGGAACAACTGTAGTGTACATACTCAGTGCCTTGATGTTTGTCAACAAGTCACAGACACTACTGGTCATTGAGACTTGATCATCAGAGGGAACAACTGTAGTGTACATACTCAGTGCCTTGATGTTTGTCATTGTCAACAAGTCACAGACACTACTGGTCGTTGAGACTTGATCATCAGAGGGAACAACTGTAGTGTACATACTCAGTGCCTTGATGTTTGTCAACAAGTCACATACACTACTGGTCATTGAGACTTGATCATCAGAGGGAACAACTGTAGTGTACATACTCAGTGCCTTGATGTTTGTCAACAAGTCACAGACACTACTGGTCGTTGAGACTTGATCATCAGAGGGAACAACTGTAGTGTACATACTCAGTGCCTTGATGTTTGTCATTGTCAACAAGTCACAGACACTACTGGTCATTGAGACTTGATCATCAGAGGGAACAACTGTAGTGTACATACTCAGTGCCTTGATGTTTGTCAACAAGTCACAGACACTACTGGTCGTTGAGACTTGATCATCAGAGGGAACAACTGTAGTGTACATACTCAGTGCCTTGATGTTTGTCAACAAGTCACAGACACTACTGGTCGTTGAGACTTTATCATCAGAGGGAACAACTGTAGTGTACATACTCAGTGCCTTGATGTTTGTCAACAAGTCACAGACACTACTGGTCGTTGAGACTTGATCATCAGAGGGAACAACTGTAGTGTACATACTCAGTGCCTTGATGTTTGTCATTGTCAACAAGTCACAGACACTACTGGTCATTGAGACTTGATCATCAGAGGGAACAACTGTAGTGTACATACTCAGTGCCTTGATGTTTATCAACAAGTCACAGACACTACTGGTCATTGAGACTTTATCATCAGAGGGAACAACTGTAGTGTACATACTCAGTGCCTTGGTGTTTGTCATTGTCAACAAGTCACAGACACTACTGGTCGTTGAGACTTTATCATCAGAGGGAACAACTGTAGTGTACATACTCAGTGCCTTGATGTTTGTCAACAAGTCACAGACACTACTGGTCATTGAGACTTGATCATCAGAGGGAACAACTGTAGTGTACATACTCAGTGCCTTGATGTTTGTCATTGTCAACAAGTCACAGACACTACTGGTCATTGAGACTTGATCATCAGAGGGAACAACTGTAGTGTACATACTCAGTGCCTTGATGTTTGTCAACAAGTCACAGACACTACTGGTCGTTGAGACTTGATCATCAGAGGGAACAACTGTAGTGTACATACTCAGTGCCTTGATGTTTGTCAACAAGTCACATACACTACTGGTCATTGAGACTTGATCATCAGAGGGAACAACTGTAGTGTACATACTCAGTGCCTTGATGTTTGTCAACAAGTCACAGACACTACTGGTCGTTGAGACTTGATCATCAGAGGGAACAACTGTAGTGTACATACTCAGTGCCTTGATGTTTGTCATTGTCAACAAGTCACAGACACTACTGGTCATTGAGACTTGATCATCAGAGGGAACAACTGTAGTGTACATACTCAGTGCCTTGATGTTTGTCAACAAGTCACAGACACTACTGGTCGTTGAGACTTGATCATCAGAGGGAACAACTGTAGTGTACATACTCAGTGCCTTGATGTTTGTCAACAAGTCACAGACACTACTGGTCGTTGAGACTTTATCATCAGAGGGAACAACTGTAGTGTACATACTCAGTGCCTTGATGTTTGTCAACAAGTCACAGACACTACTGGTCGTTGAGACTTTATCATCAGAGGGAACAACTGTAGTGTACATACTCAGTGCCTTGATGTTTGTCAACAAGTCACAGACACTACTGGTCATTGAGACTTTATCATCAGAGGGAACAACTGTAGTGTACATACTCAGTGCCTTGGTGTTTGTCAACAAGTCACAGACACTACTGGTCATTGAGACTTGATCATCAGAGGGAACAACTGTAGTGTACATACTCAGTGCCTTGATGTTTATCAACAAGTCACAGACACTACTGGTCATTGAGACTTTATCATCAGAGGGAACAACTGTAGTGTACATACTCAGTGCCTTGGTGTTTGTCATTGTCAACAAGTCACAGACACTACTGGTCGTTGAGACTTTATCATCAGAGGGAACAACTGTAGTGTACATACTCAGTGCCTTGATGTTTGTCAACAAGTCACAGACACTACTGGTCGTTGAGACTTTATCATCAGAGGGAACAACTGTAGTGTACATACTCAGTGCCTTGATGTTTGTCAACAAGTCACAGACACTACTGGTCATTGAGACTTTATCATCAGAGGGAACAACTGTAGTGTACATACTCAGTGCCTTGGTGTTTGTCAACAAGTCACAGACACTACTGGTCATTGAGACTTGATCATCAGAGGGAACAACTGTAGTGTACATACTCAGTGCCTTGATGTTTATCAACAAGTCACAGACACTACTGGTCATTGAGACTTTATCATCAGAGGGAACAACTGTAGTGTACATACTCAGTGCCTTGGTGTTTGTCATTGTCAACAAGTCACAGACACTACTGGTCGTTGAGACTTTATCATCAGAGGGAACAACTGTAGTGTACATACTCAGTGCCTTGATGTTTGTCAACAAGTCACAGACACTACTGGTCATTGAGACTTTATCATCAGAGGGAACAACTGTAGTGTACATACTCAGTGCCTTGATGTTTGTCAACAAGTCACAGACACTACAGGTCATTGAGACTTTATCATCAGAGGGAACAACTGTAGTGTACATACTCAGTGCCTTGTTGTTTGTCATTGTCAACAAGTCACAGACACTACTGGTCGTTGAGACTTTATCATCAAAGGGAACAACTGTAGTGTACATACTCAGTGCCTTGGTGTTTGTCATTGTCAACAAGTCACAGACACTACAGGTCGTTGAGATAAAATTGCTGATTTGTGGCTTTAGTGATGTACTGGATCAACTAACATTTGCAAAGATTTACATAAATCAAGAATTAACAATTCTGATAACAAAATGTTAGCATTGACTGGTAGGTAACTTTTTACACAAGCACAAGGCAGCGAAGGCAAGCAACAATCTAAACAGTGGTCATTAGAATGCTTACGAACCACACTAACCTCTTGGTCTTGGGGATGTTTGCATCAGACCCAACGTTGGAGCCTGTGTTACTCATGGCTGATGACTGCTTGCTCGCTGAGGAGTCAGTGACAGCCTCGTTGTGACACTTGTCTACAACCACCGGGGAGGTGTCGGACTGGTCAGTGGCTGGCCTAGAGTGCTTATCAGTGGCCGCGTTGTACTTGTCAGTGGCTGGCTTTGAGTGGTCACTCTCATCAGTGGCTGGCTTGTACTGGTCAGTGGGTTCCCACAGCTGTGGCCTAAGCAGGGCTGTTGATCGGTCAGCAAAACTCACATCATCCTCAGTCTTAGCGCAGGGCTCTAAAAAAATAAAACATATACTTTCTCACTGACAATATAATTAATACAACTAATCTTGCATGTAAACATACATGATATATAATTTTAAGAGAATCAAGTCACTGTTTCAGAAAATAATTTCTTTTCAGTTTGGAACTAGTAAAACTAAAACCCATACGTGGCAAAGCAACGGTTTTTTTCTTTGGCCGAGGGGTGTCTTCTGGAAGAGGTTTCATGTAGAAATAATTGTCATCATCATCATCATCACTGTCTTTCTCGCCCTCTGTCAACTGTGTCAGTGATGTCCTCTTCAGCACCCGCATTGGCTTGCCTGTAAACCTACAACCAAACTTTGGTAAAGAATAGAACAGATATGGCACAAGTCGATGGTTCGATAATCCGATTTTCATTGATTCTGCAGTTACTGCCTTTTGCGTTTGTACGGTAGTACAGTGGGCATTATTTCTACTGTTGTATTTTTTAATTCAAAGCTGCCTACACAATTCATTTGGCCCATCACGAATCAGCTTCATTGATGTTCAAATCTTTAATGTGTGAATAGTTTAAGTAATATGTGCAATCGGTTTAATAAAAGTGTGCACTTACTTTTGTTATATCATCGAAAAAACTAATAATTAGGGTGGGGGTCGGTCACAGGGGGTGACCTAGTGGCGGAGTGACCCCCACCGATATCATGTGAATTGTATTGAAGACAGTAGTGGTACAGATAGTACTGGTAGTCGGTAGCTGATAGGCATGAGATACTAATTATGTATAAACACTTCTGGGGGCCGGCATGCTTGCTGAGATTATTTGATGTATCTTATTTTGATGATGTATGCTTGCCTGATTTCATGCTACTTAATTAATAAATCTAAATGTCATTCCTTGGCCTATTTCAATCTACACTGGACTTGTGTTGTTATTTTGCATAAAAATACTTTTGCTGTCTTTTGCAAAATTTTGGTTTGGTCAAACTGAAATGATTTTAATAGATTGGTAGACTGACACTAGGACAGACAAGGGATGTTGTAAGTAGACGGGCATGCTGCCACTGACAAATAGGGACAGACAAGGGATTGGCATCAGGGTTCAAAATTAACATCAGTTCCTTGGTCCGTTGGACAGAAAAAAAATGAATTTACTGGCCCTGCGGTCCGATTATTCGCACGGGTCATTCATTGTGATAATATGGTATTATTGCTGCACGCATTGCGCAATACGAAACTGCCGAAAGGCTGCACATGACTGAGAGGCGGAAATTTTCACAAGTACGGTGTCATTGATACACGTGACCTGATTGGTCAAAATTTACAGAGATCACGCATCCTGGCCAATCACAGTGTGTCTTACATGAATCTCCTCCTTGTCAGCCATGTTGATATTTCTGTGAAACACAAACTTACTCAAATAATTTTTCCGGATAATTTTGTAGATTTGTTCGTGTAAATACACTTACGTACATGGTGACGTACATATTAACTGTAAAAAACTAGCAACCATCCATAGCGTTCTAGAGTAAAGTCTACCATGTCCTTGTCAAAGTTTGGCTTTATGGGATGCGAGCCGCCACGCCCTAAAAAGCGGAAAATAGACGAAGAGAAGCGTAAAGTCAGTCGATTGTATGACAAAGATAAACGTTAAAGGACATTCAAACATTCCTGGTTGGTGGAATTTTCTTGGCTAATATATGACCCAAATACAAACAAGATGTGTTGCTGCATATGTCGGTCTACTTTTGGTCCTCTTGCAGTAAATAAGCTGCCTGATCGTGGGATATTTCGGAAATATTCCATTCCATAAATGACATATTAATCAAAATGTAAAATTTTATGAAATATAACAAATTAATAAAAATTAATAATTTTAATAAATATTACACAAACTTAAAAAAAAATCATCCTTGACCCAACATTCCCAGGACCAGTAACTTTTCAGCAGGACCAGCAACTTTTTGAATTTGCTGGTCCTGTGGACCAGGAACATATTTTCATTAGACGCAAACCCTGACGGGCATGCTGCCACTAACAAATAGGGACAGACAAGGGATGTTGTAAGTGGACTGGCATGCTGCCACTGACAAATAGGGACAGACAAGGGATGTTGTAAGTGGACTGGCATGCTGCCACTGACAAATAGGGACATACAAGGGATGTTGTAAGTGGACTGGCATGCTGCCACTGACAAATAGGGACATACATTGGATGTTGTAAGTGGACTGGCATGCTGCCACTGACCACTAGGGACAGACATGGGATGTTGTAAATGGACCAGCACACTTCCACTGACCTCTTGAACTTTTTGCTGGAGCTGAGCAGACTTGGGGTTTTGCAGTCAGAAGTGCTGTGACATGATCTCAGTGTAGTGTGACCATCATGACTCAGGTCAGAAGGCAGTAGTCCCATGTCCTGGTTGCCCGATGTGTCAGGGAACACCCCTCTGAAGAGCATACATGATATCAAAATGACAGCTCATCAATACACAGGCCAAAATACCAATATCTTATTATAATTATTATGGTGAACGATCAATATGAATTATTATGAGGTGTAACTCTACACAGCCCTGTCTAGGCCTAATATAGGAGAGGTTTATTTTCAGAGTTTTCCTTCTCTAGAGTTAGTGAGTCAATGACAGGTTTTCACCATTTCTCTGCATGGAATCTTTACTTCCCCTGGCATAGACACCAGGTAGAAAGGACCAACGGTATCTCTCCCGAAAGACACAGGTAAAGAGGGGTGAATGAAATTGCCCAAGCTTCGAAAGTTCACTTTCATTTGGAACAGGCAATCGTTACTATGGCAATGCCCTGTCCAAGAATCCCAGTGATTTCAATTGAGACAAGTAAAATATTATGCACCATGATTATTTGTGCCGTAAACATTCAGTTCAATATTTTCTAGCATATTATGCGGGAACAATTAAAAAATAAACTGACCTCGATACTTTCTTGGCACTGCTGAAACTGACAGTGCCATCGTCATAGTGAACCTCTGCCCGCTTTGATGTTGTTGTTCTGGTGCTGCTTGCTGGTGTCAGAGAGAGCAGGTGTGGATGCTGTGGTGTTGGCATGGTTAATCCATGCTTAAACCTAAACAATTGACAACTATAATTACATTTCTTTCTGCGAGATCATAATTATGGCTCATCAAAGCTACTCAATGACACATTGTGCAAAAATTATAAATTGTATCAATAGCAGGGATTTTGTCCAAAACTATGCAGAATATCTCAATGGAAAAGTTAAATTATATAATGTTGTTCATGTGAGGTAGGATTGTCACAAGTAGAAGCAGCTGACTGTACCTAGGTTGAAGCAGAGCCCTGGCATCACTTGTGGAGTCAGCTGGCTGTGACACGGGGGTCAGGGCTGTTGGCGAGGGGATTCTGAAGAGTTTTAAACCCAACCCCACGGAGTGGTCAGTGGTCTTCGCTGGACGTTCATTGGGCACTGTGGCACTACTGCTGCCAGGCTGTGTGGCTGGACACACACTGGCTGCCTTCTTCAAGCTGCTGGAAGTGTTGCTGACCACTTGGCCAGGTGGTTGATAGTGTTCATCTTTGTTGTAGCCAGACTGGTAGCTGATGGGGTGGTCCGTCACATTGTACACGTTCTCCTTGTTCTGCCCACTGGCATTGTCTCTCACTGAGTCCAACGACAAGCATGGTTACAAGCTAAAAGGATGCTTACAGTGTGGCCTGATTAATTCAGTCTAACCTATAGCTTATGGCTGGATCGATTAACATCACTTTCACATTGTGAATTGCTGTTACATTAGTGAACCCGTTTTACACATTACTGCATACTGAATGTAGTGAAGCCACAAAGACTTGTCTTCAAGAGGCAGCATCTTTTCAAGTCAGAAGCCCTGAGATAAATTCCACCTTAAACAAACACTTGTACTAGTTGTTACTAATTCAGTATGTTGACTCAAGTGAGACCACCTGCAGTAGTATAGTGTGGTACCAATTTTTTGCAGCATGGCTAAAGCACACCAAGCTGTGGACAGGTGCTAATTCACCCTCTCAATAAACAATGACCACAAAGATCATTGCCAGTCACAGCATGCCTTCTAATAATATTTATGGCCTAAGGAACTACAAGCAGCTGTGGACACTATCTCAATTCAATGAGCCCAACATCAGCTCCAAGCTATCTACTCTGTATAAGCCTGTAGTCTGTTTTAGAGTGTTTATTTGATTTTAAGTGGTTATTTTGCTTCTAAAGTACTTCTAAAGTTGGTAAGGATTTAGCTGTATTTTTCAGCATATAAATTTTAGCACTGGTAATAGACTGCTGACAGTGTTTAGGTGAACCTATATTACAATTATATTACTGGAATATATAATGTTCTACCAGCCTAAGATCATATATCTGTTAAGACTATACATACATCAGATAAAAAAAAATCAGATAAAAAAAATCATGATTTTCCAACCCTGAGGATATGTGAAAATCGTTATGTCCACCATCTTGTGAACACAGTGCAACCCATATAAATGATTCTACTCTCATGCGAGTACAGCATACACAATCTACACACTGTTGGGCCTATATGAGTAAACACTGTTATCCATAGCAAGACTGTGAATCTGTAGAGATAGCCGCTCACCATCACCAATAGATGACTGTGGGTGTTCGAGGCCCGCCTGACCAGCCTTCAGACTCCTGACAGCTGAGTCCAGGAGCTCACCTGGCTGGGCATCTACATCTCTGCCTTTCTGAAGCAGTCGCAGAGCCTTGCTGCGATTACCTGGCGACAACACACAACACATCAGAACTATTTTGTTTGGCAGCAGACATGGGGTCAATTCCGCTTTGACAATTCCAGTTCCAGTCAATTCCAATTCCGCCTTGCAAAAATCAATTCCAAATTGTCAATTCCAATTTTTTTAATCCTAGGCTAAGAAAAAATTCAAATCCAATTTGTTTTAACAGTTTTATTTGTACTTGAAATCATGTGTGCACAATCATATTTAATCAGATATGATTAACACATTAACTATTGTTCATTCAACGCATATAAATTATATATATATATATATATATATATATATATATATATATATAAATATATATGTGTGTGTCAGTTTTGCTAACTTTAAAAATGGCATTCAGCCATTTGATATGTACTTTCTGCTGCGACACCTCTCCTGGATTTTTAGTAACCAGACCAGACATTTTGGACAGCCCTGGACATTGATATTTCATCAAATTTACTGTAAACTTTGAGTTTTCAACATCCTAATCACTAACATGTATTCTCCATGGGGAAATAAACCTTGTCCACTGAGAAAGAAAATGAGATAAGGCCTGAATGGTCTGACTTTGGTTTTACTGTCTGTTACAGCAACTTAGTATTTGTTTTTTATGCAAATGCTTGATTATATTGTTCTTGTTCACAATGTTTCAATAACAGAGTAGATAGTATGTATGCTATAATGTTGACAGCTTCCTGGCTGTTACCAGATTCAGGGTGACATATCGAAAACCGGTTCCGAAATTGGAATTGAGGGTCAATAATCAAGAACAGATTTGGGGTCATTCACATTATATCAATTCCATTAGAAGTAGAACTATTTTGTTTGGCTGTAATCAAGAACAGATTTGGGGGTCAATCACATTATATCAATTCCAATTCCATTAGAAATAGAACTATTTTGTTTGGCTGTAATCAAGAACAGATTTCGGGTCAATCACATTATATCCATTCCATTAGAAGTAGAACTATTTTGTTTGGCTGTAATCAAGAACAGATTTTGTTTGATAGTAGTCAACAAACACATCATGGTAAAGCAAAATATAACTACAATTAAATATTTATTATAAGCTATCATTGGGGCAACCAGAAATTAGCCTAAATGGTTAGAATAAACAAAACAGTCAGTGTTTCATGTTTGAAAAAACATGTGAACAATAAATCGCCCTCCAAATCGCTGGGGCGACCAGAAATTAGCCTAAAAGGCTATTATAAACATTCATCGATGTGATGTGAAATAATTGAACCACATTAAAATCTCACCTTGAGACACTTCAAATTGAGCTGATGCTACATAAGGGAGGGCGAGACTGCGGCCAAAGTGACGGGCATGGGAGAACATCTCCCGCGCCTCCTCTGCACTGTTCAAACTACAAGAAACAGTGTGGGCATGTATCAGCATGTAGACAGTTTAATGCATCCCGCTGACAGAAAGGAGCCAGTAAAAATATAAGACAAAATGATAAAGATGACATCTTGGTGAGATAACTCCCAAGCTTTCATAGATGTTTCTCTCACAAAACGATAAAGATGACATCTTGGTGAGATAACTCCCAAGCTTTCATAGATGTTTCTCTCACAAAATGATAAAGGTGACATCTTGGTGAGATAACTCCCAAGCTTTCATAGATGTTTCTCTCACAAAATGATAAAGGTGACATCTTGGCGAGATAACTCCCAAGCTTTCATAGATTTTTCTCTCACAAAACGATAAAGATGACATCTTGGTGAGATAACTCCCAAGCTTTCATAGATGTTTCTCTCACAAAATGATAAAGGTGACATCTTGGTGAGATAACTCCCAAGCTTTCATAGATGTTTCTGCCAACTTCTTCACTGAATTCACATACATCACTAATGCAGCAATATTTCTTTCTTTTTTGTCACCAAATTATTATTATCTTACTATTACAAGTAATTGTACAACATCCCTGCAATCTCTGTTATGATGTTGTCTGCTTTGAAACAACTATTAAATGTAATAGATAAAAAAAATCATCGAATATTCAGGGTGCTGCTAATTTTTGGGGAAAATGTCTTCAAACTACCCAAATAAGTAACTGTGAAATTCGATCTCTGTAGTTTGTGAAATACGACAACAAATTATTACATTATTATTGACAGAACTGCAGAAAATATATACACAGATGCTAATACAAACCATTGAAGATAATCTAACCTACCATTTCAACTTGGCAAAGTTGATGAGAAGGTGTATGTAGCTGACGTTGTCCTTGGCCAAGTTGTTTGGGATGCCCTGCACATACACCACAGGTTAGTTGTATGACAATGTCAGAGGTTGGGTAGAATTATATTGATAACCAGATAGACTATCAGCACAGTCATGATAACTTTGTGATTTTGGTTAAATACTTTTTTAAAAGAAGGCTTGACCTATTAACTAATGCTGAAGTCATTTTCAAAGAAAGTGAACTAATAACCGATTGGCACTGAATATCAGGTACATATTTTTATTAGACATCTAACATAAATCACTCACCTAGATATATCAAACTATTGTAGGTGAGCAATTTGTTAGCTTAATTTTACCCTTCTAGTGGCGTCATCATAATCATTAAATGTTGTCATGATACTTGGCGCAGAGCTTACACAAAACATGTGTTACCACACTGCACCGGCCAGCGGTCGTGCTCACGAACATCACCACCTAACATCCACAGGTTGTCATCTGCACACTGTTGCCCTTATTTAACCACCAATTGATGCTCAACAGACCTGGGGTCAATTCTTAATTTAAATTGAATTGATCAACAAATTGTGTGAACTTGAATTGAAAAAATCTAAGTTGATTGAATTTGAATTGAAGCATGCAAAGAGAGTTGAATTGAATGAATTTATCAATTTGTTTCAAACGGTACATTTTTGCTATGTAAATTTACACATATAAGCATCAGAATATAGTACAATTTAATTACTCTTAAGACTGACTTCTACTTAAAATGATAGGGTGTGATGAGCTTATTTTGAAGTAAATAGAGATTGTAGTACCTGCTCTAAAGAAACTTACAATAAATTATTGGTCTGCCTGCAGATATATGAAACCATGCCCTGTGTGGGGCAACACAACAAAAGGTAGTAATTGACATGCTAATTGAGCATGTATTTTCTGAAGTCAAAAACTTAACAGCCTACAGTTGTACATGTTGTTTGAGTAATGCCTTATTCATTGTTTGTGCATTGTGTACTGCTCTATGGCTTATACCAGATATACTAACAGTTAGAATAAGATGCAAATAACTTTAGTATCAAATACTATTGCTATTACTTTTGAACAAATCAATAAAATAATTATTGTACCGAAGATTGGTAGTTGATTAGATAATGCTTTTAGTTTTAACTGGGCAGTGTTTACACTATGTTGTCAGTTGCAAATGCCGATTTTGCATTAGTTTTGTCAAAGTTGGTATACTATTTAATAGTATCTATACAGAGTTTGATATGTAATGCATGTATTAACCAGACCTGGAGTGAATCCGATTCCGGAAATTAAGACCGATTCCAATTATAGAGTTTGAAATGTAATGCACTGATGATAAATTTCTGCCGATAGACAGTGCTACTATTACAATCTTCCACTATGCAGAACAGTGTTAACTAAGTAATGCTGCTAATTTGCGAATTGAAATTGAATTAATAAAAATAAACTGAACCTTTATAAATACATGCAAATTGGAATTGAAAAAAAAATAATTTACCCTAGGTCTAGTGATCAATCATTCCCTTGATGATACGTATGATGGGGACAACTCACCTAAAATCATATGCACTCTGTTATCATAATAAAGAATAACGTTTTCTTTCCTAACTTAACCTTGACATGACCTTTAAACTTGACATGACCCACCCTGATGGCCTTTGCATAGAGTCGAGACAGGAAGGTGAGACAGAGCGTGTCGTCCTTGAACTTAGCGTTGCATCGCATGAATTCTGTAAACTGCAGCCAGTCTTCTGGCGAATTTCCACTTGCTTGGATCGCCTGCAGCCACCTGGCATGAGCTGACAGACACACACAAGAACCACTGGAGGTGCAACAAGGTAGGGCAAAACTGATAACAGTGCCTAAATTCATCAAAGGGCTCTATGGAATAAGAAAGCTTAAAATCTTAATTTCTAGGAAGGATCAGCTTCTTTAAAAGGATTGTACATGCAAATGATGTAGATGCAACTTAAGTTCATTAAAAACATATAAACTTTGTGAATGTTTTATGATAAAACAAAACAAATTAATTGGTATTGCAAGAGTATTTACACAAGTGATTTTGGTCTGATTATGTTGTAGAAGTAGTGGTGTCATATAATATAATCAGACCAAAACCGCTCGTGTAAACAGGCCCTAAGATTCACAAACTGCCAAAAACATGTCCCCAAACCTCACCTGTTATTTCACCTGTCATGTTTGCAGAAGTGTCCTTTGGTTCGACTGGTGTAGCTGGTGCGACTGGGTGGCTCTGGCTCCCTGGGGTAGCCATGTTCAAACAATACAGCTGCTTCTGTAACTTCTCTACAGGTTCATCTGATGTCATCATAGCAAACTGTAGAAAAAATAACTTCATGGTCAATTTGTAGCACTATGTCAAAGTTACTTTCTATACCAGAGATTCTCAAGCCTGAGGTTTTCCAGGGGGTTCGACCTGCTCTTCCACACAGAGGTCTGTTGGCTCTCATGGGGGAATGGAATGTCGCAGAAAGATGAGATCACCAAATTCTTTGACCGCGTCGGCATGGAGCAGTCTCGAAAATGTTTTGTAAACTCTTGGACAAAGGTGGCTCTTGAAGCTGGTATGCTTGAACGACATCGTTTTCCACCTGAACTCATTTAACAAGTCATGGCGGGTTCATCACAGTGATTGATATCGTGGACAACATACAAGCAAGCAAAATCAAAGAAGGACACCTAAGCGCGGCAAATCAGGATGAAGAAATGGGACATAGAATTTTCATTCAGTGTGAAGGTGCAATCTCTATAAGACAGCATGCAGGAGGACGAGTTGAATTTCGTGAATGACACCACTGCACATTATGCATTTGAAGATCGTATCCTGCCAAACTGGTCTAAGATGAGTGAATCATATCCATATGTGGCTGAAGTGCCCATGAGGGTATTGCTGATGTTTCCATCTACATATCTCTGTGAACAAAGATTATCGGCAATGTTCTGCATGTAAACTAAATTAATGTCATGCCCGAGAGTGCATGAAGGAAGACCTCCACGTTTCCTCATCCAAAACTGTTCCCGAATCGAGGTTTGGTTTTGACAGTGTTGAATGGTATTTCGTCTATAATTCTATTTCACCATGATGAGGTACCTGGCTGATTGTTTCAAGACGCAGTGAGAAAAAAGTTGGGAACCACTGTTCTATATTGATGGCATCCGAGGAAAAGGTATAAAGTAAATGACTTGTGTACAATGTAAAATGTCAAGACATTACAGTATATAATATGGTTATTGGTGGGGCTGAAAAACAATCAAAGCCAAGAAGGTCACTAAATATTGAGAAACAACATCTTGTACTACATACATATATTTATGCAATAACCAACACAAGTCCGATGTAGGAGAGAAATATATATATATATATATATATATATATATATTTATAGAGTATATATATATATATATATAGAGAGAGAGAGAGAGTATATATATGTGTATATATAAATATATATATATAAATATATATATATAAATATATATATATAAATATATATATATATATATATATATATATATATATATATATATATATATATATATATATATATATAAGGCAAGCTCTTGTCTAAGCTCGAAACACAGCTCGAAAATACTCTAGCCACATTTATATGTGGCTAACATAGAGTCCTGAGCTTAAATGGAAGAAGAAGAAGAAGCTTAGGCTAGTATGAAGCATTGAAGAGAGGGACAACTGTTCACCAGAAGAAGAAGAAGCCTGTGGGGGACCATTTCAGTAATATTGTTTTAATGTTAGTTTTGTTAGGTTTAGCTGTTTGTTGGGAGCCTTTGCTTTCTCGTGGTAGTTTCCAAGTTCATCTTTAAGAATGTCACTGTTTGGACATGTTTCAATGTTTGTTTGGCTATGAATGTTACCAAATGTGCAGAATTGTTTCTTCTTCGCATTAGAGCAATTCCGTCAAATTTGAAGACTGTATTCTCGTGCATGAATAGTCAAAGAAGGCAAATAAATAATAGATAGTAGGTAGAATAGATAGACTGCGGGCACTGATTTTCATGGGAAATTTTTTTGCGCATATTTGGGAATCCACAGACAAATTTGGGAGTCCATATTTTTTAACAAATATTATGTACAGCACTCAATAATCTGTTTCCCAGACCATTTTCTAGAGGCACTACGCTCACTATGCTGTGCATGAAAGGCTGTAATAGTATGTGGTGCCACACTGTATCTACCAATCAGAAGCGAGCGCCTCCATTCGGCTCATAACAAAAGATTATGGTGAACCTTTGATTAGTTTCTTAGTGTTTTAGTTAGCACTGAAATATATTATTCAAAGAATGTTGGATCGGGACAGAGCAGCACTGTTGCGAGGTGCGAGGTGCTCACAGGTATTTTTTAACAAACAGAAGCGAGTATTTGATACTATATCCGCCCCGGAGATGATTCAAGATGACAGTGCACATGCACGTTGACGGACAGTTTAAATTGAAGTATGTTTGTCCATTAGATAGTAGAACTAGTAGGATAGGAAGAAAGATCCAGAAAAGAAAGACTAAATATTAATGATATGTTTAAAATTAAAGTTTGTGATCTTTAAATCAAAGAGTACTAGACTTAGTCAGTTAAGTTTTGAACCTGACCAAAGTAAGGAATCTGCGGTGCCGGTGATCTTGGCCTTTCGGCCTGTTTTGGTGATCTCGGCCTGATCAGTGGTGATCTCGACCTCGGGTTGCGATACATAAATAAGAGTTTTTATGCCATAGAAATAATTATAATTGTAGTATGTACTTATTGTTCGGTATCTACGATTGCTGTATAAAAATAGTGTTTATGCCACTGAAATAATTATAGTTATATAATTTACTCAATATGTCCTCAGAATGCCCATATTCTGCCTATAAACCTTTCAGCAGAAATGTGCGAATGAAGGTTTCTGTTAGTCTCCCCTTCCTGAGAATGGTGTCTACCTTTCCCTTTGATCAAGTTTGTGTGAAACAGCATTGGCTGCTTTCATTTGTGCACAACAATGCAACTGTTTCACTCCCATTCTAACAACTGCAATCCAGTAAATCCAACAAGAGTCTTTCTTTTATGGGCATTGACTTTATGTGCTTTGTGCATTGACTGGATTGTGAAGTGTATTCACTGATGTTGGATGGTTGTAAGATTTTACTGAGCTATAATGTTAATTTTATTCGTTTGAACAAACAAATTAATTTTTTTTATTGATTATGCAATAATTAACCACAAGTTGTGGTGTCCGAAGTACGTAAAAAATGTATGTCTGACACCATACACCATGCTGATTGGATTCAACTTTTTAACAAAATATCAGTGTTTATGTAATTTATGTGTGATGTTAATAAACATTATCAATGTCATAGCCATTCTTAATCCTTATAATTGGATTAGCACAACATTTGGAACTAATTACACTGACTAAACCCAAATTCAATTGGGGCACAACAAAAGACCATTGAACTAGACATTGAAAACCTAATACAGTGGGTAAATGGGTTCGAAGCAGCAATAACCAATCTAAAACTTTATAATATCACTAGCCTTTGCTCTCTGACATTATTTCCTGTAATCTGGTGGGCAGTGGCCATCTTTCTTTTGCCATGTGCGGATTGTCAAATTATGCCCAGCCACTCTTTACTGCCTATGCATGGACAAATAGTGGAATTACTAAGGCTGAGAGTAATGCCACTGTCTCTGTGAATTACAGTACACCAAGCTTAATGTGTTTCTGGATACAATCTTCCTGCATTTGAAGGCTAAGTATCCAAATTTATATCAAGACCATGATTTCGGCATTCTGGAGTTCTTAAACAGAGATTCCTATTCTCAAACCTCCACCTGTGGGAAGAAGAGATATTAAGCTGGAATATAGGTGACAGGGAAGAAGAAATGTTAAGCTGGAATATAGGTGACATGGTTGTTGTAAAGTTTGAAGGAGCAGATTTCCATGGTGATGTCACATATTTTTTTTACTATGACAAGTGAAAAAATCAAGGTGAATGTTGATTGATGCACCAACTGTTGTTGGCAGTCCTGGCAGTTTGTTCTCATGCATTTTATCTAAGGTCTTGTCTCTCATTGTCTGGACAGTAGACAGCATCATTTTTATTTTAAATGTCAGCCAGGGCTGGGTCCAATTATGTAATTGTAATTGTAATTGATTACAGCAAAATCATGTAATTGTAATTGTAATTGATTATGGTTTCAAAATGTTGCTGTAATTGTAATTGTAATTGTTATATTTTGTATAATTGAAATTTTATTTCAATTACAATCAATTACAATCAATTACAGTACTTTTCATATCACAAACTACCTGAACGAATTGTCAATAAAAATATAATTTAAGTCTCACATGAGTTGAAAATCAAGACTACTAATAACACCTGCTTATATATTTACATTTAAGTCTCAGTATTCACTGTCTGGTGGGTACTGGTCAGTGGTGCTAGTGGTGGGTAGCCTTAGCAATTAGCCTTTTCAGTAAGTTGGTAACAGCCAGGAAGCAATAAACAATGCACAGACATTCAGTGAAACATTGCAGAGTTAGCAAGCCAATTACACCCCTTGTGTTGTGGTGGGTTGGAGACAGGTCAGGTGGCAAGGACCATTTATATGGCCTCTCTTCCCATTCCCAACTCACACAAAGCAAAGGGCAGACCAATTAAGAATGTCAGCTTAGAGCAGGAGCTACAACCTCAAAGTAAACACATCAAACCCTATTATTAGTATTTTCCAAAGAAAAATTAAAGAAATGCGCACGGATAAATGTCTGCATTGGAATATGTCCTGTAGGATTATGTCTGGATATTGCATTGTATTTTTATATAATAAAAATATGTTTTAAACAGCTATCTTTTTATTTAGTATAATTCAAAGTCACAATTCAACAAAATGTACAAACATTACCGTTATATTTGTTTATCAATTGTGTACAAAATATTGAAATTAAGCAAAACGCGCAAAAATACATAATTAACAAATGCTGAATATATTTGGTTCCGCATAATGTAATTGTAATTGAAATTGAAACAGTGTAATTGTAATTGTAATTGATTTAGAAAATTATGACTGTAATTGTAATTGAAATAAGAAATTTAATGTAATTGTAATTGATATAATTTTGTGTAATTGGACCCAGCCCTGATGTCAGCATTCATATAGAAGATTCAATCTTAGTTCAAAAGTGTGTTTTGTCATTGTAATTACCTTATTTAGAAAATATAAGCATCATTTTATCTACTTGTTATGTTGTATTTCACACAGATACGTCCGACACCAAATAAATGCACGTCCAACACCAGACAAATTATTCTCTATTTCTTCAGTGTACCATTTTATTGGATCTAGTCAAGAGATGACCTATCAGCATATAACATAAAATTTCCAATATGCCCTCACACATAAGAGATTTGAACATCACCTTACTCAGGTGAAAAATTCAGGTTCGTGTGAGTACGTCCGACACCATGCATGTTTTTCACTGTATGTCTAGAATGCTTATAGGATGGAAGGAAGTGTATATATGACAATGATGTCAAAGTTGGTTCCTGTAATATGTGGCAGTGAAAAGTTACGTTACTTTCTATCCTAGCATGCAGTGCACAGCTAATGTGTCCGAAATGTATGTCCGACACCATGGAATTGCCCATTAGTGTGTATCCTATCCACATTAAAATTAATGCATTATACTAATATGACATTTTCTTTTATTGCTTGTATATTATTAGTCTTTAATATTAGTGTGTTCCATTACCAGTAGTCTGTGATGTTATTGTGCTCCATTAGTCTTTTATATTAGTGTGTTCTATTAGACATGCTGACATTATATGTGAGGTCGCAGATCCAGGATTTTAATCATGAAGACATTTTCATTTGTAAAAAGCAAGCATGTATTGATTAATAAATAAAATGTCTTTATATTTGCCTGATTTCTTTCTTTTTTGGTTGTATTAATTATGACCAAAACATGTCCATACAATGTCATTCAGTATATGAATAACATATCATGTATATGTAACACAAATTACTATGAAGGGTGGAGACTGCAAACATAGTGAACTACACTTAAAATAATAATGAAACTAGGTTTGCCTAACATACAATGCTATTTGATTTAGACGAATTATACATCGAGACTACCATCTAGACTATAGCGTGCGACGATGGGCGATAACAAGTAATGTTAAGTCTTAAGACGTGCAAATATTCCACAAATTGTGCCAACATCATCACAAATTTATGTTCAGTGCATGAACAACAAATAAAAACTTTAAATAAATTTGTGACAAAGCTTTTTGTGACATAACGCTCCAAATTTATGACATATCTTTCTTTGGTTGGGGGCAGCCGTGGCCTAGTGGTTAAGGTGTTGGACTCTAAATTCGAGGGTTGTGAGTTCAAGACCCACACTGGGCACGGTTCGTTTTCGAAGCTTAGGCAATTTCGTTTACCCTACTTTGCCTCAGTCTACTCAGCTGCAAATGAGTACAAACACTGTTTGGAAGGTACCTGCGATGGACTAGTGGTTAAGGTGTTGGACTCTAAATTCGAGGGTTGTGAGTTCAAGACCCACACTGGGCACGGTTCGTTTTCGAAGCTTAGGCAATTTCGTTTACCCTACTTTCACTTTGCCTCAGTCTACTCAGCTGCAAATGAGTACAAACACTGTTTGGAAGGTACCTGCGATGGACTAGTGTCCCGTCCAGGAGAGTCAGTATAACTGCACTCTAAGTTGCTTCGCACTACAGAAACCAGGTTTAAGCACTGGCCATATAAGCCTTCATGGCTTCCTAAGGCTAAGACTAAGGGTAAGGGTAAGCCAAGGCCAGGGCAAGGCGTAATGCCTGGGCCGGGGAATGACTTTACCTTTACCTACTTCTTTGGTTCACTTACTCCAAACAGCTCCTTCTGGGGCTAAAATAGGAGTGTAGGACATATGTGACCTGTCCATACGCCTATCGGCAACATTGCGGAGAAGTGGCATAAACACTATTATTTATGTATCGCAACAGGAGGACGCGATCACTAAACAAACTGAGATCACCACCGAGCAGGCCGAGATCACAAAAACAGGCCGAGTTCTCTATCCTCTACCAGAATGACATGGAAGCTATATACTGTTACTGTAATGTTTCTATGTTATCTTGACATATGCGTTATCAGATATTTAATCAACTTACCAGTATTGTTCAGAGGTTTGTAAATGGTTTACGTTTTACGTTTAAAATTAGAGCCATTCTTTATATTGCGCTCTGATTGGTCTAATACCAGCCATCGCCGATTTCCGGTTATTTGTTACGTTCATGACTACTACGCGTCGCCACTATACTCTCTTGTCTGATACGACGCCCACCATGTGGCGCTTAATCTACAAAGGGGGTCCTGACCCCTACTAGATCCACCCGTCATAAAGATGACTCAAAGACGTAGGTAGTACAAATAAATATATAAGGAAAATAAATGTTCACCAAATATTTATGGAACTAAACTTTTAAACGTTAAACATTCTTACCGATTTCAGAGAGACGATTTCAAGAAATAATTAAGTGAACGCCTTCCTTGATGCCTTTGCGTCAGCGCTCGCCCCCAGAGTGGAGCTAGGGGACAGCTACTCAGCCAAGGAATAAGCCCACATAGAAAAAAATAGTGGCACTGTAACTTTCCAACCATCTCGATCGGCGTTAAGTACCCTAGCATCGAGACCATGGGTACTCCGACCTTATATTTTGATGTCGCGTAACGCATCATCGACGTGTTGGGAACTGTCGGTTATTCACACTTTAAGCTGTCATGCTCACTTGATGTTTACGTGTTACGCTCTATAGGTTTTGCATGCACATGTTTACTTGCAGCATAATAATTATATGTACGTGGCGTTGGTATGATTAATCAATCGCACAGGACTCAAATTGTTGTAATTGTGTAACTGTTATGATTTTCAGGATTTGTATTATTAGTTTTCGTAAGTCGAACTTGTAACAAAACAGTCATTGTTTCGTAAGCAAACATTAAATGTCCAAATATTTACATATTATGAGAAATCTAATCACCACTAATTGTTGATTCCAGAACTAGTAATAGTTTGGCCTCATTTGGAATATTCCATATACGCACGGAGGCCATATCATAAGAAGGACAGATATGCCAGAAAGAATACAACGAAGAGTAATTAAGCTGATTCCAGAATTGCGAGACCTTATTTATGAAAGCGCTTACTAGAGTGTAAAAGGGTCTAGTTCGTAAACACTATATAGGCCAGGACCTCAGTAAGAGGAGACAAAATACAAGTTTTAAGAATATTTGCATTATTATGAAGATATTTAAATAAATATCAAACTTGAATATGGCAGTAGAACCAGATGGTACGAAGCAGCATTAGTTAAGGAACAGTGTAGTTTGGATATCATAATATGACTGCCGATATGAGAAAATACTTATTCTCACAGAGGACGATGCATGTATTGAACAAATCAGGTCCTATCTAATTATTTTGTTAATGCTAGCAGTGTGAATATATGCTTAGAAATATAATTGACATATATATATATATATATATATATATATATATATATATATATATATATATATATATATATATATATATATATATATATATATATATATATATATATATATATATAATATATATATATATATATATATATATATATGAAATATTTGCTGGAATCTCAATAAGCCAATGTCCACTCGCGAGTTGCAGCTTGTAGCTTCGAATGGCAGCTAGCCTTGTTTAAAATGAGATAATGTTATTGTGAACAATGCATACTACAGTGTGGCTTAACAACACTAGAGACCAGGAGATTAAGAGGAGATCAAATACAATGTTTTTTTTAATATTGCGTAGTTATGAAGAAACAAGTTTATATAAATATTTTCTTCAGACTCAATATATGTAGTATGGAACAAAAGATACCGATTGCCGAAGTACATATTATAGGGTTAGTAAAACAATAGTGTATCCTGCTTTAATAAAATATGACTTTTGATGTGCATTTAGAACTTTAATACACGCGCCATTTATAACTGCTTCTAACTACTCAACTACGTATTACACGGATGCCATAAATAAAGAAGGATTTTGGAGAAAAAAAACGGGTTTAATAATTATTTGATTTTTATTAAAAATACCTGCAGCAATCGTGATAACCAGCTTGCGTAAGCAGCTGACATTTACGCCCACTTACACCGCTTTTCGATTGTTCTTTGTTATATCCACCATTTGTTTCTGGATTTCGCAATCTGACTGCTCGATGTCGGCCTTTGTCTTGAGCTGCGTGCCAATACGTGCCAATACGTGCCAATACGCCGCACGCTTCGAATGCGGAGGGGATCCTGTTCTGGGCCGGACGCTATATATGGAAGAAGGAGTGCCATCGCATGTCCACATATATTTATTTATATTGTTTTTGGCCTTTGGACCTATAAGAGTGCCTATAAACTAACCATTTGCAAATATAATCAAGAATATCACGCAAATGGTTTACTGGGAATCTGTTATAAAAGTGCGAAATTCTGGTATAATTTAATTTTTCGTGAAGGCTGACAGCAGTGTTTGCAATTTTAACCAGTCAGCGGCGAGCAACCCCTTAACCCCCCAACGCGGCTGTGACGTAGGCTGTACATATCGCGTGTATTTTTAACGTTGTTGAGATGGGCAGTTACATTTTTATTTGCTTTTATATTGGATTTACACGCATTAAAAAAATCTTACAATGCTCTACTGTGCAGCATTCGGATGTAAACATGATTCAGCGAGGTATAGAGAGTTGTCTTTTTTCGATTTCCTCTGGAAAAACAGACAGTAGTGAAGCAATGAATTCACAATTACGGGCGGGCTGGTTGGAAGCCAACGCGATATGTTAGACTTTTAGATCGGGAGCCCAGAGCTTTTATTTATGTAAACGACGCCAAAAGGTTTTACCCCATGGAGTGAAGGAACCACCACCCCCACCCACCGATATCTAAAAAATGCGTTGCTGCCGGGTCTGGGCTGGAGTGGTTGTGGTTGTCCATCAAAGGGGGCAAAAAAATGTATTTATGGGAATGACAAGGCTAAAACAGTGCCAAATGCTCCGTTGGGGGTTCCCTGAGTATGGAATTACCAAATACAAGCAATTTTAGGTGGGAAATTCCCACTGTCAGCAACCCCCAATGGGTGCGAAAAAAATTGAGATGTCGGGAGTGGTTCCTTCATGCCAGGGGGGTCAAACCTTTTGGCGTCTTTTACATAAATAAAAGCTCTGGGCTCCCGGTCTATTTGTTCTGTGTCACCCTTTGTTCGACCCATTTTGAAGAGTCGAGTTTTTAAGTTGATATATTTTCATCAACTAATGGGTCAAGATCCTTCAAAACGTCGGCGACGGAGAACGTCTGAAGTGGTACCGACAGTCTTCCAGCATGTACCTCAGTCGAAGCGAAGGCTTCGATACAACGCAAACACTCAATCAAGAGAACTGTTAAATCAGAACGCGAGGCAGTTAGTAAACAATGAATGAATGGACTATCTTGCTAAATAAGTTGATTTTAGACGATGTCCAAACTTACTGGCAAGTATGTGATTAAAATTGTCTGTCTACGATAAGGCATTTAAAGTTGGAGTTGTGGGAAACCTAGTCAGCACTCTTGACGTAGGATTCTAAATAAATATGGTGCTGCCCATGTAAAAAAGATTTTCGGTGTTCAACGACGTATATATAGTTAACCACTTGCGTGATATTCTTGATTATAGTTGCAAATGGTCGATTAAAATTAAATACCTTTGGTTTCACTTTAACCTCAGTGGCCACACATCTAGTTTTTCCGTTTCCGACCCCGCCAGGTCCCAACGCACCTACGTTCTACAGTAAAACAAATGCATCATATAAACGCAATCTGAGTTGCTCGCTGACGTGTCGTCTTTGCAGCCAAACAAACTAATTGGAATGGAACGCAGTGACCACAAGCATTTTGCGGCGAGACAGGTCCTCAACGTCTCCGAGCAGGGGTCCAAGTTTCTTGGTCTTCCTCCGTTCTTCGGCAACATGGTCAGCTTCACGGTCAGCTTCACGGTCAGCTTCACGGTCAGCTTCACGGTCAGCTTCACGGTCAGCTTCACGGTCAGCTTCACGGTCAGCTTCACAGTCAGCTTCACGGCTGAATATCGTATGCTGCGTTTCACTGCGGATTACACAAAGATGGCAATTTGTTTACTCTCGATAAGCCAATGGCTTCCTTGTCCACTTGTTTACTCTCGATAAGCCAATGGCTTCCTTGTCCACTTGTCATCTGAGTGTTTTACCTTTGATGACAATCTTGTTCAATCTTGTTATTTTTTATGGCACAGCCTTATTTGAGCAATTAATAAATATTACACGATTCATTGAAATGTGGATGTTCGCGCGCGTATGCGTGAGTGTGTGTGCGTGAGTGCATTCGTGTGTGTATCATTCAAACATTCACAGTTGTTTTTTTTGTAAGAATTCGGGGAATGAGTCCCCTTCAGCAGTGGATCCAGGGGGTCTTAGGGGTTTCAAGACCACCCCCCCATGACATGACTACGACTGACTAAGACCCCCCCTGCCAACAAGCCTAGATCCATCCCTGCCCTTTAGTAACTAAACATTAAAAGCTTAATATATGAAGCTGTGAACGCCTTCATTGTTATGCACACTGTGTATAAGTATGTATAAGTGTGTATAAGTATGTATAAGTGTGTATAATCCAATTAATGTAATAATAGTGACATGCACGAGTGACACTTGCTTTTCGATCCCCACATTCTTTGGTGTAACGTGCCCCGTATGATGCAACAACTCGCCCCGTTACAGTCGACCGCGCATGGGAAATGTCATATCTAACTACCTAACTGCAATATGGAATACCAATGGTATGGTATATTTTATTAACACAAATAATACATTTAATGTATATGTTGACAGAAATAATGCATCTAACAACAACCGGCCCCGGTCACCCCTACAACTAGCCCCGGTCTCCTCTACAACCAACCCCGGTCTCCCCTACAACTAGCCCCGGCCTCCCCTACAACCAGCCCCGGTTTCCCCTACAACCAGCCCCGGTCTCCCCTACAACCAGCCCCGGTCTCCTCAACAACCAGCCCCGGTCTCCCCTACAACTAGCCCCGGTCTCCCCTACAACCAGCCCCGGTCTCCCTTACAACCAGCCCCGGTCTCCCCTACAACCAGCCCCGGTCTCCTCAACAACCAGCCCCGGTCTCCCCTACAACCAGCCCCGGTCTCCTCAACAACCAGCCCCGGTCTCCCCTACAACTAGCCCTGGTCTCCCCTACAACCAGCCCCGGTCTCCCCTACAACCAGCCCCGGTCTCCCCTACAACCAGCCCCGGTCTCCTCAACAACCAGCCCCGGTCTCCCCTACAACCAGCCCCGGTCTCCTCAACAACCAGCCCCGGTCTCCCCTACAACCAGCCACGGTCTCCCCTACAACCAGCCCCGGTCTCCCCTACAACCAGCCACGGTCTCCCCTACAACTAGCCCCGGTCTCCCCTACAACCAGCCCCGGTCTCCCCTACAACCAGCCCCGGTCTCCCCTACAACTAGCCCTGGTCTCCCCTACAACCAGCCCCGGTCTCCCCTACAACCAGCCCCGGTCTCCCCTACAACCAGCCACGGTCTCCCCTACAACTAGCCCCGGTCTCCCCTACAACCAGCCCCGGTCTCCCCTACAACCAGCCCCGGTCTCCCCTACAACCAGCCCCGGTCTCCCCAACAACCAGCCCCGGTCTCCCCTACAACTAGCCCCGGTCTCCCCTACAACTAGCCCCGGTCTCCCCTACAACCACCCCGGTCTCCCCTACAACCAGCCACGGTCTCCCCTACAACCAGCCCCGGTCTCCTCAACAACCAGCCCCGGTCTCCCCTACAACTAGCCCCGGTCTCCCCTACAACCAGCCCCGGTCTCCCCTACAACTAGTCCCCGGTCTCCCCTACAACTAGCCCCGGTCTCCCCTACAACCAGCCCCGGTCTCCCCTACAACTAGCCCCGGTCTCCCATAGGTTGGTTCTCTGAGTAAGTTAAGCAGTCAGCTGGCGGTCGGCTTGGAATGTATCCGCGTAGCGTCCGGAGGCTGCTTCCAGGTAGCTTACCGGTGGCAACGAGTCCCTTGGTGGAGTGCCGACTGTCGGGTTGAATGGGAAGAAATGGGTTCAAACAATATTTAAAACAATACTCGGAATATGGAACGTAACTACTAATTGTAATGCGATTCACCAGCCGTAAATCCGCATCACTGGTGAGACTATTGCCACTCCTGGTGGAACAAGCCGTACAAACGTGGAATTGAACTTTAGCCTAGTTGCCGCATCGATCACCCGATCAGTGACGATTTCGGTTCGGCAAATGTACGAAATGGTTTAAATCGAAAAAAATAGAATAGCAAAATTAAAGTATAAAAAATGTATTCGTGAAAAAAGCGAACCGCAAAATGTTAATCGTAAAACGTTAATCACAAATGCATGGACTATTATAATTTCATGTTATTGATTAACGCAATATTTCACATCTACGACCATTTTAATACAATACACACGCACATAAGCGCAAACACGCTCACACGCTCACATGCTCACACGCTCACACGCTTACACGCTCACACGCGCACACGCTCACACGCTCACACGCACGTAACATTGACCGATATCACGGGAAAAAATGGCATGTCCTTGTAATGGGTGGTTCAATCAAGATATGCCCTACGATATGTGCAGATACTGTGACTTTGAGTAACGGGGTAGAATCAAGGTTAGAATACATTCAATGACGTTACAATAATGACGACAATGCGACGGCCTTGGTCATTGACAAGTACATAGGTTGGCAGTACATATCTTTTTGAATGAACTCTCGCATAGTTTCGTTGGCCACGACGAGCGAACGTTTCGCCGCACATAAGGTGATCCTTGCGAGTAGTACTGTCTTTGTAGACTTACCTACATTTTGGGCCAACATTCTTACAAACATACGCCACCTTCTACCCAGCTGTATTCTGTCCATTAATGATTTGAAACCAGCTACATCTGCCAAATTGAGTGATTTCCCAGCGACGCATCTGACTGGCTGATGCAACCAGGGGTGTTAACAATATCACAACTGGTTAAACGGTGATAAGGTCGGCAGTTAATAATTATATAGTACGAATTTTACGAGGTTATATCTACTTTTTTATAATTTTCATCCACATCAAAGCGACACTTAGATAACCACAAATTGTCGCTCTCAGCTTTTACGTAAAGCAAAATATGCACTGCTACGAATAAGGCCTACACCTATCTCGTTTCAACTATCACACAATTAGGATACGACAGAATACTCGTTAGTTGTATAAAATGTAATTTATAAACACACATGTACATTTGTTGATTTGTAAAACATCGCCACTGTTCAAGAACTGAAACAGCTGCCGGCTGCGTTGATAAATTATATTAAATAAATAAGCCAAATATTATTGACCGGTGTACATGCATAATATGTTGCACACTTTTAAGCGAGCAAAATGTGTGTGCAGTCATTAGGATGCCGACGTCTGTCATCTCCAGAGAGCGGCAAAGTTGACTAGATTTCCATCGTGGTATCCCGTGATGCAATGCAACGGGATGTTGGCCTGGGCATACTGGTGCAGCCGATTTAATAAGGCGTATTTCGTCATATCCTGACTGGCAGCCCAAGCTGTCGTCTGCTGCGTGCACCAAATGGCACTGAATTTCACCAGTCCTTTGTATTTATACGCCTGGACATAGGTGAGGCCGCGACCCCGTTGCACTTGCTTTTTAAATTCGGTTTTGTACTGTTGTGGCGTTAATCCCATGCGTACCCTGAATTCGCCGACGTCCAGTTTGTCGTATATTGCTGACACGTAAAGCTTTTGTCTGTAGAGTGTCACAGACTGTACAACGAGACGAAAGCCTTCACTTAGATATTTGAAGAACTGCTCCTTGTGCCTCTGCGGACTGTAGCCAATGTACGTGACCCACTCAGGCCACGAGTCCCGCACGAATATGACGGCGTAGCGCAGTCGACGTCTGTACACGTAACTCGCTATGTGAGAAAGGCGATATCCTTTCGAATCTCGTATCCGGAATTTTCGTCGGTATTTTGCCGATGTCAAACCAACGAAAGCCCGCCATTTTGTTCCGTCGTTTTTTTTCCACACTGTGTTGAAGAAGACATCGCCGTGTTCCTTGTGCACGTCGAGCCACGTCAGTCGGTACTGCCGCGCGGAAAATTCTTTGATCACGTGATGCATCTTCTCCTGCGGGACCCGGATCATCACGAGGTTGCGTCCGTCAGCCGACACGGCGTCCGGAGAATGGGTCTCCTGGTGACGGACAGGTCTCGAACTGTTACTGCGACTCGTCCGGATGCGTCGGTTAACGACGCGGAGAGCGTAGCGCATCAGGTCGTTGATGTCGTTACTCGCCAGGCGCGTGTTGGTCAGCACCGCCCATGCGTGACCGCTTCGGTCATGCGTGAGCACACTCGTCGACCCGTCGAGGATGCCGCCATGCCACCACGTGGCGCCGCCATCTTGCACGACGAAGCCGACGCCGTACCAGGCTCGTCGCGTCTCGTGGTCGGGCCGACTCAACATCAGACGCAGCGTTTCTTTTTGCAGCACCCCGCCGCCGCTGGCTACCTCTGGCGTCGTCCCGTTCAACGAGTCGAGCATGCGCAGCAGGTCGGACGCTGACGCGATCCAGCCACCCGATGAATCCATGTTTTCGAGGCAGAATGCGCCGTATGGGGGAGCCACCATGCCGTCCTCGGGGTACACGGACCTGACGCCGCCTGCCGGTCGGTCGGAGTAGTAGGTCACCTACAGTGAGCCAAACAACGTGGTTAGATTTATCAGTACAGCAGGCAGTCACTCTCCATTGTATGTTAAGTTATTTATTTGGAAAACAAAAGTGTATATTCATTTATTGTTCTAAACAAAGTCGTTTTAATGTTAGCCTGTTGCTGTTTGTCGTACGACGACGTCAAATTGCAGTAGGCCTTCACGTTCGTGATTCTCAGAGCTACCAAGTCTCACGCCTTTGGCTTCCACCTCAGTTGGCTTCCACACACGCTCTGACGCTACATGTGGACCTCACTCATATTGGCCGTTTCAATTAATAAACAAGATTATTTCCATGCACGTGTTGATATATGATTATTTCCGTTCGTGCACTAATAGCGTACTACGAGATATTCTTATCAATGACGTCAAGCGTACGCGCCTCTTATATATTCACACATGATTATCAACAGACAGCATGCGTGACAGCACCCATGTCTCTTTGCCAGAGTGATCATGATATGGACATGGTTGGCACGTGTTACGGGCGCTGGTTCCGCGCCTCGTTGGCATAGTGACTGTCAAACTGGCAACGGACCTCCCATTGACATTTGACCCACAAAATACTTGCTTAAGAAAGTCTAAGAGGCTACACGGGCGTACAGCCGTGCACATACTAGTAGTAGTAGTAAACCTTGAGCGTGCTGAAAGTTTGCGTCTTCTGAGCATTTAAGTGTTCGGGGTCGGTTAAAATGCTAGACGTCTAACATGCCATTTTTTTTTCGAAATTATTAAAGACATAATTATACATCATTATATATTAGTCAATTTATTGACGCGTTCCGGTGTAAGAAGCGCTGCTCCCGGTAAAAATTTAAATGACTAGAAGGACTGCCACACGGTGTCATGTTGGGAAACTAGACCCCCTTTTTCAGTGTTTGGACTCGCTCATAATGTCACGCATGTTGCTGTTCTCAAACAACTACCCTATGATAGCTGCTGTACTAGTTCCACCATTATTCCATCTATCATTTGTTATGCATTTCCTAAATTTTAAGCGGTTTTTTACGTTCGGGCTCAGGCAGTGCATGTGTTGATACTGGATAATGAGTATAAAATTGTGGCGACGTGACTTTTTTGTGTCCGATTGAGCCGTTACCTCCGACAGGTCGGCGTCCGCCTGCCTGGTGCGGGCCAACTTGAGCCGGTGTATGCCGACCGTCCAGAGTGTCTGCCTCATGAAGACGTCGTATGGCAGTCCACTTATCCTCTCAATCACCCGACCAAGGACGATGTAGCCGAAGTTGGAGTAGGCAAAACGCGTTCCTGCAGCAATAGACAAACATTGCACAGACGACAGACGACAAGACACATTTCACTAAACTTCGCTCCATCTAAACAAACCTTTCTCGCATTTCCTATAAATAAGAGTAAACGTAGACAACATGACAACATACGCATTATAATAATAATAATTATTATTATATCAGCTGGAAATGCAGATTTATAGCTGTTTCTTACATGATCAAAATTATACACGAGTGACAACACACAACCGTGAAACCCACGCAACGGTCAGGAGCCGAGTGAAATATCGGGTCAACATCGTGTAAACAGTATCATCATTTACATGTCAGATTGTCACCTGGTGTGAACTGCAAAGGCTGCTTCATCATATACTTGATGACGGTACGTTGGTCAGGTGGTTCGGCCACACCCATGGCCCGGGCCACTCCTCGCCAGATCACCGGGTCTCCGGCCACTTTCTGGTCCCATCCGGCCGAGTGCTGAAGCAGGTGCTTGACGGTGATTGACAGCAGCCGGATGTCGCCGTCTACTGGTGGACGACACTCCCGCAATAGACCTGAAGAGAATTTCAAGCAGAGAGCAATTACGAATAATTTTTCACGAATATGTTTTATACCGTGGTGTAACGTTCGTCATTCGTTTTAAGAGATATGTGCCCATTTGGAAGAACTAAATATAAAGGGCTGAAATTATAGAAAGAACATTTGAAAAGATAATATTTCCTAACGAAATATGGACTCTGAGCTACGCCAGATTGCACGTCCTTTAGCACTATAAAGCATAAACGGCAACCACCCTGTAATTCAAGAAGCTACTAAAGACATATATCTTTGTTTTTTTCACTTAATGGGTTTTACTGCTGTGATATTGCGTTTTTAATTATCTTATTACATAGTATCAATCCTATTTATTTTCTGTAATATTAGCGTTTTATTTCCTATTTAATATTTATTTTAATTTTATTTTATACAAATGCAATATAATCAGTAAACATTTTCTTAAAATAATTTACACACGCGAACATTCTGCATAATTTATAACATCTTATACAGCGCATGTATCATTATTGTTATTATCACTGGGCTCCCCATTGTTATTATCACTAAAATCTACATACAGGTTTTATCGTGTGAATTAATAATGTTTGTACACACCTGTGAACGGACAGTGGCCCCGGGTTTGACGGTGTTAAAATAAAGTTGTTTTATTATTATTGTTATATTTATACGCCATTTTTATTGTTGATGAAGGCGACCTTTCCCGAACATAACATTTGGCATGTTAACACATCAACCATCTTCTTTTAGGATACTTCCCAAGAATTTCAACTGTTTAATTTTTTTAAGTTGTTGTTCCCTCAATATTAACGTTTGCCTTCCCGCTTATGACCATTGCTACCGTTATCACTTTTCTATTTTTGTCTTCCGAACTTGCTGCACCATCCTGGTCATCTACAAGCGCCTTGCATCACCATTCACCGCCTCGTCGGCTCCTTCCACTGCTTCCTTCACAGTGGCTTCACTCACTACTGACTGTTTGAGCAGTGCAGATAGTGAACAACCGTGAACAACCGTGAACAACCGTGAACAACCGGCTACTCTTTTCACCACTGTTTGTCTCTGATTTACATACAGTTCTTTGATCAACCGTCTCTCTATCAAATTAAATTACATGAACTTACCCTGTGGACCGAATACCTTAGCATCAAGACACAGACGACCGTCATCGTGAAGTTTCATGATGCCGATAGCCGTGACGACCTTTGACACGCTGCCGATACGGAACAGTGACCACGGTGTGACTATGCCGCGGTCTCCTGCCCGTCCGTAACCTGTTGTCAGCCGAAACAAAACGTTGAGCTACCGACCGACCGACCGACCGACCGACCGACCGACCGACCGACCGACCGACCGACCGACCGACCGACCGACCGACCGACCGACCGACCGACCGACCGACCGACCGACCGACCGACCGACCGACCGACCGACCGACCGACCGACCGACCGACCGACCGACCGACCGACCGACCGACCGACCGACCGACCGACCGACCGACCGACCGACCGACCGACCGACCGACCGACCGACCGACCGACCGACCGACCGACCGACCGACCGACCGACCGACCGACCGACCGACCGACCGACCGACCGACCGACCGACCGACCGACCGACCGACCGACCGACCGACCGACCGACCGACCGACCGACCGACCGACCGACCGACCAGTAGATAACATTGGAAATACTGCGACTAGTTTTAATAAAATGTGGCATTATCCGCTTCATCGCTGAATCACCATTCACTCTTGGTTAGAATCTTTCAGTTTGAGAAACGACCGTATTTTATAAACATGTTTGACGTGATAATAGCGAGTGTTTGTTGCTGCACACTAACAGTCAGCGATCCATAACGATCACGCATAGCGAGATATCATCGAAAAAGCTGTCCTGGATTGTTCTGTGCAAAACAAAGGGTATTTACTTTGTCAGTAATTTTAGTCAAGTCCCACCTAGTTAGGAATCTTGTTTGTTGTGATGCGTCTCCCATTATCTACCACATGCCAGCACGCAAAAAGTACTTTGTTTGCAAAAAGGTACCTCCGTTGCCTTCGCAAACACGCGAAAAGAGGTTCAGCGTCCGCCGTGAAAATACTTCCTATGCTTCCAGAGGGCAAGCTGAGAACTAGCTTTGGGCAGTGCCATGTCATTTTATGAAAGAAAATACCTTACGACAGGGGTTCCCAAACTGTGGTCCGCGGCCCTCAGGTGGTCCGCGGGAAGGTTTGAGATGGTCCCAAGGGATATCGCAATGTCTACATTAATTGTACGTAAAAAATGTCTTTAACCCATTAGACACCGCAAATTTAATTAAGCGTGTGCTGCTTTTCCCCAGGCAACTGAGACAGATTCTGAAAATTATATATAATATATTTTGATTTAATAAAAATGCACATCTTCAACGGTATCGATATTTTTTGGTAATGCAGTGGGCCTCAGTGGCTTTAGCAGCCCCATGGGTGGGCCTCAAGGAAAACAGTCTGGGAACCACTGCTTTACGACACTGATAAATGATGACAGCTATAACTGCTAGCATTGTCACTGATGGTCGCGTTGCTGGTTTCAGTGTCGCGCGCAGAATACTGAACGGTCTTGTAAGACAATCACAGCTATTTTCTTTAAAAACATAGGTTCGTTTACAAGAAAAGACAATAAAATAAATGTTAACGCACTCACATACACAAGGTGTTATGTTTCAACATGCACGCACCAATGCCCGTCTTCGTTGTTGCACTCTTCTTGGGCAGAATATTATTATAAACCCCAACATTCGTATGGGTTGTGTATGTTATTCTGACAGCTAACCTCACTAAAATACAATCTTAATCCGGGCATTTTGAACCAATAATATCGCCAATTTTCATTAAGAATCACCCCCGTGGGATATTCGAACGATTGTCTTAGGCAACATGGAGTCGTCGATATGGAATCATTGTCATAATCATTGGGGTCAGTGGCAAGACTCCATGCCCCTAAATTACCCAAGTTTTAATATGTTGGCAAACTATGTTTCTGTCATATCAAATCATTGTCAGGGGATAAAAGTGAAAATGGTGAAATTAAGTACCGAAATCCGTCGAAACCACCTCTCAGGAACAAGTAAGAACTGACAGCTTCGCGTAGAAACGATCCCCTTGCATTATGAGGTCGATCCTATACGCCATTGGCAATGCATGCAACACATTTGTACTCGCTATAGCTAATTCACACGTCCTAATAGCAGTGTCTGGACGACATTCCATCGGCGACGACAGCAATTACCTTTGTTGAGGAGTTGCCTGCCGTGGAGGCTGACGGCCACACAGGCCCCGGGAATACGCCGCTCCTTCATGTAAGCTTGCATGATCTTGCATGATGGCATCGAACTTGCGCTCCTGACTCGCCCACCCGTCTCCTCCTGGAGACACAAAACATCAAACATATTCTGTAGTTCGACTAAGCCTACTTCCGTTGTTGTATGTTCGGAACACTACCCGTCGAAAACACTGCCGTATTGTTTTCAGCGTGAGCCTACGTTCAAAACCCTACCAAGTTCAAAACAGTGTTTTCAACGTGATCGATGGCTTAGGCAACATCGAGGAATAACGCAATGCCTACATTAATTGTATGTAAATTTTTTTTTACTGAAGGTTCGCATCCGCCTTTTCGCAAATCAGGGTCAAGTAAGGGGCCACGGTTTTTATGCATGGCCATGTCTTAAATAATATTATTATTTAAGATAGAGGCTCCCAAACAGGGTCTTGAGATACCTGGGCCGCCGTGTAATCGCAGGTGTTGGTACATTGCACAAAGCTGGGGGGGGACAGAAGGCAAACATTTATGGGGGCCTTGAACTGAGAACATTTTGGAACCCCTTGTTTGCGGGACATCGAATGTCACCTATTCTGTCTCCTCCATTTAAGGTAATGCATGTGCACAGTTCAACATTACTAATGTTATTGTTCGGTTCAGTTGTTAGGGTGCAGCAGGCAATGTTTCTGTAAGGCAACCAACCACACAACTGTGCTTTGCTAAGTTATTTTCTTCTATCAATTGGAGATGATATGGCGTCTCATAGACGCGCGAGCGAAGAGCCGCGGTCGAGCGAGTGTTGTCGCCGAGGCGTGAAAGCCGGCGCCGCAGTCACGCCGTCGTGCGTTGGATAGAGACGGATAACGAGATGTCACCATCATAGGGGCTGATTCAGCGCCCGCCCGCCCGCCCGCCCGCCCGCCCGCCCGCCCGCCCGCCCGCCCGCCCGCCCGCCCGCCCGCCCGCCCGCCCGCCCGCCCGCCCGCCCGCCCGCCCGCCCGCCCGCCCGCCCGCCCGCCCGCCCGCCCGCCCGCCCGCCCGCCCGCCCGCCCGCCCGCCCGCCCGCCCGCCCGCCCGCCCGCCCGCCCGCCCGCCCGCCCGCCCGCCCGCCCGCCCGCCCGCCCGCCCGCCCGCCCGCCCGCCCGCCCGCCCGCCCGCCCGCCCGCCCGCCCGCCCGCCCGCCCCGCCCGCCCGCCCGCCCGCCCGCCCGCCCGCCCGCCCGCCCGCCCGCCCGCCCGCCCCGCCCGCCCGCCCGCCCGCCCGCCCGCCCGCCCGCCCGCCCGCCCGCCCGCCCGCCCGCCCGCCCGCCCGCCCGCCCGCCCGCCCGCCCGCCCGCCCGCCCGCCCGCCCGCCCGCCCGCCCGCCCGCCCGCCCGCCCGCCCGCCCGCCCGCCCGCCCGCCCGCCCGCCCGCCCGCCCGCCCGCCCGCCCGCCCGCCCGCCCGCCCGCCCGCCCGCCCGCCCGCCCGCCCGCCCGCCCGCCCGCCCGCCCGCCCGCCCGCCCGCCCGCCCGCCCGCCCGCCCGCCCGCTGATGACGACAATGACGATGACAGCGATGACGATGATTATAATGATGGCAGTAGTGGCAACGGTTGGTTGGTTGTTGTTTAAGGTTGTTGTTGTTGTTGTTAGTAACTGAATGAAAGAGGCGATCACGTATGCTCTACCCTGTGACAGCGTGTCAAGCGACCACTAGCATCCTTGCAATGCCAAACACGTCATTACGCATAGCATAAAAAGACACACATAAAAACGATAACATATTGCTACAGGTGTGGACACCAGCGGGGGTTGTTCTCCGCCAGTCACAGAGACAACGAGCGCTGAATAAAATCTCAAACAATACGGGAAAGAGTCGGCATCGCGTCGTTGGAGCGTGACGTCTAGGGGGCGATTAGGCTGTCAATATCCCGTCGAGCTACTGTCGTCTGCATAATGTAGGAGTGCACACATTAAAGGCGACGAAGCAACACGTCTCCCGTTACGCAAATGTAAATCGTTGGTCGTCGTCGTTTCATAAACTCGCCGCTAACGTATGTACTCGCGTTTTGCGACTCGTTATTGACTGCGTCGCTGAAGCGATGTCGGTAACTTCTGGGGATACCGCGTAGCGTCAGTCAGACTGACTTCACTGGCGTCTGCTGCCTGCACACAAAGGCGACGTCGCCAACAATAACACCAGGCTCGCCGGGCGGTGTCGCAATGCGCTGCTACCCACCGAAAAACTACACTTAATGTTTTACCAAAATGGAATCCTCGTTAGTAAATGCCTTTATGATTCTGAGAAATAAACCGGTCATACGCGACACCAACGCATTCCGCAAGCGATAGAGATCAGTTTCTCGTCTGAAAAATAATGAGACACCGTCTACTTAAAATTCTTGACGTACCATAAATGTTTCTACAACTACCCGAATAGATGCATGAGTAAGATACCTTCGCAACGTATATCATGTAAGACAGGTGTATTTATTGCAAACATTGTGTTAAACTTTTTCTATGACAAACGTGTAGTCGAACAACATTGATAGCTTCCAATTTACGAGAAAAACGAGCATGTTTACACTGCAGTGGCTCGAACACCATCTGGTGAGACTAAACCTTATTTGACACGTGACACGTTTTGCAATTTCTTCAGCATTTGCGAATAAAGAAAATATTTAAATGCAACGACACGCTATACCAGACTTCTTCTTCCCGACTGTCCCATATCACTGGGGCGCCTCGTTACGGAGTTATTGCCCACTTGATGGCTCGCGTCCATCTGTTTTATTTTTCTGACATTCTCTCACGCGCTCTATTTTCAGCACTAGATCTCTCTTCGCAAAATCCCCCCTTCTGCTACTTCTTCTGCTTTCAAGGCATTCTTTACTAGTGTAACCTCACCCATTCTCTGGATTTGCTCTGGCTGTCAGTCTGTTCCCAAATAACAATCTCTTCTCGCAATTCAACTATCGTCGTTCTGCCTTCTAGCTTCACCCTACAGATTCAATTCAACTATCGTCGTTCTGCCTTCTAACTTCACCCTACAGATTCAATTCAACTATCGTCGTTCTGCCTTCTAGCTTCACCCTACAGATTCAATTCAACTATCGTCGTTCTGCCTTCTAGCTTCACCCTACAGATTCAATTCAACTATCGTCGTTCTGCCTTCTAGCTTCACCCTACAGATTCCCCGAACCCAGTTACTATGTGTTATATGTAGCTCCTCTCTCTATATTTCGACCTAGCCCGGTGATGGATTTTGTTGGTGCTTGATATGCGAGCAATATAGGCATCATTTGGAAGATCCAAAGCAGCACTACAGACAACATTAAAGTTATTCAATCATACGATGCAAAAGTGCTCGAAACAATTTACACATCACATAAGTCATACTTTTATAGGGTTTCTTTATGTCGGTAATGGCGAAAAAATTCTGAAGATAGTCTGTTCCCTAATCCCAACAAGTACACACAATTGGTACCACACACCGGTCTCTGTCACTCTATCGTAATTTAGCTGTTTCGTCAGCTTCCAATCCCACGCGATTCATTCCACGCTGCAGTTCTTGTTTGCACAACATTAGGCTATTTAATTTATTATCTTATAACTATTTGATTTCTGGCCGTTGTGTATAACAACATTATCTGTTGTTTTAGATTCAGTTCAGTCGTGTTTTCCAGTATCGGCTGTATTAGTCACAAGTCTGATTTGTGGTTTCACAACAACAATAAAAGAGCGAGTTGTTTGGTCTACGTGTTTTTTAATGCCTATGCACTTGTAGAAGCTCGTTGCTGGCAACTGTTTCGTCTGGACGACATCAGACGCGAGAAGGATGTTTATCAAGATAACTGATTTTGTATGTTGCCAGAAGTGGCCCGGTTCACGTAAATTCCTTGAAGGCATATGAGATAGTGAACAATCAGCTTTGATTCTAGCTTTGCGAAAGAAATTCTATGAAATTTATATTGGCGACTTAATAAGTACCAATAGTTAACATAAAAATAAGTAGTGATCATATACTGATTGTTGTTTATAAAACAACATCTGGTTGCCAACTATTTACACCAATTTCGTAGCGATTTTGGTGAAAATGCTCTTGACTCATCTTGAGTCAAAATATACAAGTATTGTCTCCAGCCATGTACATATAACGTTATGCAAGGGTTGCTATGCCCATGCATGTGACCAGACTTCATTGTAACACCCTGAAGACGAATGAGATACACAGACTTCGTGTCTGAAAAACACGAGTTCTTACACAGACATTTGGCGGAGTCGCATCCGGGAACAATTTATAATAAAGCCTAACCAAGATACGCTGGTATTAAGTGAAGATGTCATCTGCAAATAATTACACTTTCGCAAAACCAGAATCGAAAGGTGAAGGTTCACTATCTATCTCCTATGCCTTCAACCAGGGCAGTGAATTGTGTGAACCGGGTCACTTCTGCGCAAGATACAAAATCAATTATCTTGATAACCATCCTTCCCGCGTCTGATGTCGTCCAGACGAAACAGTTGGAAGCAACGAGCTTCTACAAATGCATAGGCGTTAAAAAACACGTTACACGATGGAACGCTGGATACTCGGTAGATTATGTGACTTCCACGGAGCGCGCAATCCATTGTTTGTTAAGTGGACAAGAACACGCACTGACGCCGCCTAATACAAAACGTGTAGCCACGAAAGACGCTTGGAAAAACTGCGGTTAACGACCGCGTGATTTACTGCCCGCCGGTAATGACCCTGTGCCAGGGGTACATATTGCACGCGGGGGTACCTTATTGCATAATGCCATCATCTGTTAATTTATTGCCATAAAGTGTTGACATTGCTCCTCCGCTGTGCAGCCACGACACGGTGTCTTCTGAACGCGGCGGAATGTTCGCAGCCTGCTCGTGAAATTGGGCTGTAACTTACTATATTCACACACTTAAACGCAAGCTCTTCCTCTTCTTTTCCAACTTGATCCTAAGCGGGGTGGAGGTCACGTCATTTAGCGGGGTGGAGGTCACGTCACTTAGCGGGGTGGAGGTCACGTCACTTGGTTTGTTCCGCTTCTCGACATTCTTCTTCTCCATTTATCGTGATCTTCTGCCATTCTTTCCCACTCTCGGCTGTTCACCTCTGACCTTTCGAGATATCTCTTACACTGTCACTCCATCTTAATGTTGGTCTTCCTCCTCTCCTTCTATCATTCTCTTTTGTTTTCCATGCTCTCTTTGTTAATCTCTCGTCAGTCCTCACTCATGTTGTGTATGTGCCCAACGCAG
>OY759270.1:35228280-35243280 GCA_963662155.1 Lamellibrachia columna
TATATATATATATACAGAGTATATACAGAGTTGTATATATATATATATATATATATATATATATATATATATATATATATATATATATATACAACTCTGTATATATACAACTTTGTATATATATATATATATATATATATATATATATATATATATATATACAGAGTATATACAGAGTTGTATATATATATATATATATATATATATATATATATATATATATATATATATATACAACTCTGTATATATACAACTTTGTATATATATATATATATATATATATATATATATATATATATACAACTCTGTTGTATTCAATACTGCACCACCAAGCGTAAAATGTACCCCAAAACCGGTTTTACTTGTATAAAAAATATTATCTGAGAATTTATTCTATTAAATAGGATGTCATTGTCACATTAATAATTTGTATAATATATATATATATATATATATATATATATATATATATATATATATATATATATATATATATATATATATATATATATATATATACAACTCTGTTGTATTCAATACTGCACCACCAAGCGTAAAATGTACCCCAAAACCGGTTTTACTTGTATAAAAAATATTATCTGAGAATTTATTCTATTAAATAGGATGTCATTGTCACATTAATAATTTGTATAATATATATATATATATATATATATATATATACAACTCTGTTGTATTCAATACTGCACCACCAAGCGTAAAATGTACCCCAAAACCGGTTTTACTTGTATAAAAAAATATTATCTGAGAATTTATTCTATTAAATAGGATGTCATTGTCACATTAATAATTTGTATAATATATATATATATATATATATATATATATATATATATATACAACTCTGTTGTATTCAATACTGCACCACCAAGCGTAAAATGTACCCCAAAACCGGTTTTACTTGTATAAAAAAATATTATCTGAGAATTTATTCTATTAAATAGGATGTCATTGTCACATTAATAATTTTACGAGACATCTAGCAATAATTATTATGTGCAACCCCTTGGCCGATGGAGCAATTAGTACAATGTCATCAGTACACATGAGATGATTAACAACTGTATCGCCACTGCAGCATCCAGTGCAGTGGGTAGTTTCATCAGTAACATGCTTAAATCATTCACACACACACACACACACGCACGCACGCACGCACGCACGCACGCACGCACGCACACACACACACACATATATATATAAATATATATAAAAATATAAATAAATGTGTATATATATATATATATATATATATAAATATATATAAAAATATAAATAAATGTGTATATATATATATATATATATATATATATATATATATATATATATATATATATATATATTTCAGACATATAATGTGTGATGATCTGTCGGATGAAAATGATATAAAATCCAAAAAAAAGAGTCTGTGTGGTAGAAGTAATATTCTACTCAGGACATTTTACTTTTGTTCAAAAAAGGTGAAGGACAAACTGTTCTCATCTTATTGTAGTAATGTGTATTTATGTTCCTTATGGGCTAATTATAGAAAAGCCGCTATGCAGCACTTTATTGCTTCCTATAATAATGCATTTAAGATTATGCACAGCCTCTCTATGATGTGTAGTGCGAGTCTCATGTTGTTAGTTCTGGCAATAACTGTTGGTAATACTAGATTTAGAAAATGTGTGTCCAGTCTAACGTGCAGGATATTTCCGTCTACGAACAACATTGTTCAGAGTATTGAATACAATGATATGTATGACACCTCTGTGCTGCGCATAAAGTGGATACGTGCAATTTGTACACTTTTGTAAAAAAAATTAAATTTTTATTAAATTTTTCTCATTACTATGGACATAATGCATATGGCATGCACGCTTTGTCTTAAATAAAAGATTGATTGTTGCAATAATTTATAATGAATTATTGTATTATTCTGTACCAAAAATTCATAAATCTGACACGTGAACTGCAAAATGTCTCCAGCCTTAATTTAGCGTTCCACGTGGATTCAAATAGGTTAAACGGCTATTCATGCCCGGTGCGGGAGAACGTTTCGCTCGCTTGCGTAAATATTCGACAGTGTATTTCTTAATGATGCCATATGGTTTTGTAGAACTGCGAAGTGAATCATTTATCATGCATACATACCAACATACATACATACCAACATATATGCATGCACGCGGGCGCCCACGCACACACGTACATACTGATTAAATGTCCATAATTGCCACAACACCTACAGCTATTATATTTAAAAATCTTAACAAATAGATTTATAAATATTATCCACATAACATATTACAAATATGTGTCTATTAGCAAGTTTATTTAATTAGAGCAATAGCGGTGTTATCTTTAATATGTTGTTTCTAGCAAACAAATGAGAACGTTTGATGTCTCTCCACCAGAAAGGAGGGAACATGCCCCTTTCCAACACCAATAGACGCTCATATATCGTTTTGGTAGACAGGCTATGCTTGAACAAATTATTATGCTATATGACCGCTATAATTTTAAATATAATTACTTTAATTGGCGTTTGCCTACTGCTGCTAAATGGTGTGTAACGGGTAAGGCACACATGGCTTGCGTATCTGAAATGATTTAAGACATTAACCTAAGTGGCTATTAGTAGTTACCGACATCAAACAATGACCGTCCATCAACAGCAATCGCCGACGGCGTTGGTATTTCTGCTCGTCGACACAACCGTTCGCAGGCGCTACATGGTTCATTTGCCTTCTTAGCTACACGACACTAGGCACCATCGTGTCTTCATTCAAACCGACGTTCCAGCAAAATGGCAAAACATTCCGTGCATACCGAGGGAACATTAGAACTATTTTATCGCTGATTTACTGACGTTCTAGGGTATGGTTTAAAACGTACCAATATGTCAGGTGAATAGACAGTACTTGAGTAAATACCGCATACTACGCAAGCAATGGAGGACCATTCAATTGGACGTCGTGGTATTTTATTGTTGTTGTAGATAGCGCAAAGCATTAGCACGTATCTTTTCGCCAGATCAAGCAACATATATAGCTGTGCATTTATGTGCGCTCGTGTTCCATGCGAGTGTCAGTTTAAATCTAGTCTCGCTAGCGCGTGCCTTGACGATCTCTGGTGAGAAGGACAAATCGCCAGATCCAACAATAATTAACACTTCGGTAATTAATCCAAGCAGAGGTGTGAAAGCATAACAGATATTCAAATAGCGACCACACTACATCGAGTCATCATGTGAGTTAGTGCTAACAAGTAAACTATTATAAGACGCATTTCCCACGCAGTTTGACATTACCAGTTTTCGCAAATGCACTAATAAATATTTGTATCCAACTGTGAAGGCCCCATATGGCTATGTGACGTTATTTTAGCAGCCTCGACAGTACTGGTATCGCTCGTGTGTGATAATATACAGTATAAACACATATCTAAAGATGAAGCGTCTAGACATTCGGCATAGATAATCGCTCATGTTTATCAACAATCAACACCTACCGTCGGCGAATCGAGCGAGCAAACAGACGACGATAGCTGCCACCCCAACATGCATTTTGGCGGCGCGCCACTCAGTCAGTGTAGCTGCCCGTTAGACGCGGTCATGTCTCCTGTCTCTCGTAGCGGTCGGACTACAACGCGCGTCGTTGTGCCATCACAGGAAACAGCTCGACACGCGCCGCTGATGTCGTCTGCACGCACCCCCACTTGGCGGGAGACGGTTTCTGTAGCAGCGCCGCCGACCGAAAGATATACGAATCCGGTGTCGCCCCGATATACACTGTAGTCGCCTGGCGATCAGCAGCGATCTTTCTCAAGGTTGACGCTCTGAGCGGCTTAGGACGCCACAAAGGACATCAGTAGCCGATGGCTGATATGTATGGCGTTTGCGCAGTCAACCAGAACGCCGGTCAACAACTGCGCTACGTTGTGCTACTAATTATCGTTGGTGTTGCGATAAATGTTGTCCGGCAGGTGTCGATCAACTGCGACGACGAGATAACGGCATGCTCAATGCACCGTCAGTGTCAATACTGTTAACTTTCCCTGCACATCGCAGTTAGCGGTTCTCTGGGAAATAGACCACATCAGGAATGCTGGCCATTTACCACAGTAGGTTAGCCGGGCCTCGCTGTGTGATCGAGCGCGTGTTCAAGGCCGTCGACACTCGTAACCAGCCTTACATTACAGCGACCGGCCGCACACCACGCAGCTGTTGGACGGATGAAGCGATATGTGTATAGCCGCCTTTCGTGCAGAAGTTCAGAGGTTCAATTCACATCCAAGGCATGAAAAAACAGTTGTAAAACCGAACTGTCAAAACTGCTATACTGTTCATCCTCGATAATGAGTGGTGATACTGAAGTGGTGATCGTTGTTATCAACCCTGGTGGATCAACCCGAACAAACACGGACATTGACTTTGTCCTAATGCCGCAGTAACCAGTGAAATCGTTTGTTAGGAATTCTGTCACACAGATCCGGCATATTCATGTTCTGTTTTTGAACCGATGTCGTATTCTGTTTCGATTTTTTTCGATTAGCAAAACTTCGAATTATTTGTCATTTATTAAACGATAATTCACACCCATTACAGTTCGTCAGACTGGAACACCCCATTTCGGCCAATGCAGTATTTTATTTTATGAAAATCGTTGTATCACCATAGATTGCATACTTCCAAATATATACACTAAGAGCGAGGGTGTGTCAGTATGCAGGAGGTGGGTGGTTTGCCCCCGAAACAGGTGGTGATGGGAGGTGGAGACCCCTGCCACACCCATGGTAATTGAGAGGTTGGTCCTGAAATGTGTGAGATATGCTAGGTTTTCCCACAAGCAGGTTGGAGATGGCAGGTCGAAACACTTACCACACCCATTCGAGTAGCTACGCGCATCAGTGATTTAAATTAAAATATTTCTGGAGTATCCATCAAAGTTTAACGTAGATAGAAAACACCGCTACACATGTATCACGAATATGCTTCTATGGTTACACAAAAGACCCTCCTCAATTCGATTTTTTGAATAAAATAAATTTTTTTCGAATATCAAACCTACCAAGTATCAACTACGACATGCTAGCTCGTTTGTGCAACTTTGTTATGTAGTTTTTTTGTGTGAAATCATCAGACAAACTATGAAATTCAGCCTTGACCCCATAACAGATTTATTGTTTTGGATATCCACTAACGAATAAAGTCAATTATTTTGATGATTTAACAAAACCCGCACCTTATTAATAAACTGACTGCAGATGCTAGCCTACTTAAATTATTCACACACTACGCATTAGGACATCAACAAACTGGATTCGTAATAGGCTAAATCAGTTGAGGATGGAGTCTTAAAATGTTGCCCTTCGCCAAATGGCAGTCTGAACAGTTTGAAATAAAACAATTGTGTCTTCCTGGGTGAGGTCCGGCGTAGCGCATACGGATGACATGCATCATTTAAAGGTTCTAAGCTCTTGCCTTACATCATGTCTTGTCAAAAAGCTTATCTACGAGACGTCGTTTTTCCTATCAACGTTTTGTGAATGAACGTTTGACAAGGCTGAGACACAAACAATACTCGAATATATTGGCCAATTTACTCATCACAATCAAACAAGCAACAACAATATTCTATCTGGTTTTCTGCATTGAAAGAGAGCACATTAATTCAAATTCAAATTAACTTCACTATTTCATTGGCCATTACTCGTGATGCAAACATGGCGATGGAATAATAATTACGCCTCATAGTCTCCAATGTTACGTTAGTTGGCCCTACTTCGTTCTAATCGTTAATATAACGCTGATATTGTAACAACATCAACAAGGGCGTCGCCATGCAGAGTTTGGGTGATTGATACGAACCGCCCATTCCACGACGTTTTTTTGCTTGTTATAAACTATTCAGCGAGATAGGCTTACAAAATTAAGTGACACCGGGTAATCTTTTTGCTCGTTATAAACTTTAGCGGAGAATGTATTAGCTCTTTTTACAACTACTTCTCGCCCTCTTATTTCTTAGCGTTCGCTTTCACAAATTCGATCCTGCTGGTTTTGTTGCGACGCACATGTATAAAACTTTACTATTTCAACATTGATTACAATATTATATTAATGAACACGGGCTTATCACACGGGCGGGTACGAATTAAATACAACTTGAAACATGCCCCATAATCGTCTTGTTCAGTTGAGGAAAATGGCCACTGCTCAAAGGCTAAGACTACACAATAGAACCTCCGCATGAATGAGTGATTTTGAAATGAGAACATCGCATAAAACAAAACACTATATAGTTTAGCACAGCGAATTGGACAATGTTTTATTTACTTTTTTAAACTGCTGTGAAGATTCTTAGCACATTTGGTTTTGGCGACCTTTCAAGACAGACACCACACTTCAGTTGACGTCATACTAGGCGGGCCTACATGTCAACTGCCGGCGGAACTGCTCCACGTGGGCGTGATGTGACGTCCACCGCTGAAGACACAAAATCAATTACACCACGGTAGAGTCAAACGGGCAGTTTGTGTTAATTACAATCAGCAGGAAACAGCGATCCATTATTGTCGCTTTCATCTGTCTGTGCACCCAGTCGCAAGAGAGGAATGCGTTTCTGTCGCTTATTTCACTCTTCTGATTGAAGAGTTAACGATCTAGTTTGCCCACCCACTTTCCAGCATTGCCTATGACACGAGTGTACGAACCTTTCCAGAAATACCCATAAATTCAAGGCAATTTACCCGATAAAACAAAGAAGGCGAGCCACTCGGTATTTCAATAATGTAGATGAATACCACTGTCGATACACATGAGGGTCGAATAAAATGTCCACACTGAACTACATAGAGCGGGTCAAATCAACAGTACAAAACATTATTTGTGATATTGCAGAAATTACCGTGGTCGGTGAATTAAAACAATAATTCGTTGGAATTCACCGATTTATTTTTCAACAATCAGGATTCAAGTATATCGTCTATAAAACTCATCAGCAAAGTAATAGATATTGCACAAAATAGTAGTGTCGCTAGGTAATTGTATTCCAAAGTTACAACATATACAACCAATGCTTAGTTATTTGGACGCAAGTTGAAAGTCGGCGAAATCTTAACGGATTCTCGGACACCTGAAATAGCACTGCCGTTTTTTTTTTTACATCCAGGTGGTTTGTTGAAATCCATTTGTGTATATTGTCAAGTAAACCAAACCCTGGTGATAGGAATGTATGCTGTTGTTGTGAAATGACGTCTCTAGACGCCGACTCAACACCAAAATGTATCCATTCATGGTAGTCTATATACGCTGTTGATTCTACAATGAAAGACGACGTTATCTTAACTTATACACGCCATTGTGACGCGTTTGGTTGACATTAGGTGTTCCGTTTGCAGTGCACGTCGCTTTGACAATGGTCTGTATAGCAAGTGAGCGTTGCCCCTGCTGTGAATCCGTCGCGTCCATTGCGAAAACGTAATATATACCTTGTGCTAATCGCTCCTATACATAACAGGGGATTTTGTTTTAGAAACCTTTCATTTCCTTGTAATTTGCGAAAGACTAGTTTTCAAACCCGTCCAATAACCGACGTTCTAACAAATGCGGGCAATGTGTAGAAATAAATGCCAACTCTGCCTACAAGACTTCAGTAGGAGCACGTGCGGGTAGACCCACAAGTGATCATGGCATCTGGTAGTCTTCGAAACCAGTAATAGGTTCTCTATTGTTGTAAATATAGGCCTACTAATGTATCCTACGACTCAGGTTGGGAAACTAGGTTTTGAAATACGCAGTGAGGGTGACCACCTCGTCAACATCAAGATGTGCCTTTGTTTGATCGAGTTCATTGCCCACCTATTTATTTTAGTAAATACTGCACAAATAGTACTTTTTAAATGTTCAATCCGATATAATGCGAAACATTAAAGGAATGTGCGCATTGTGTTACTCGGACCAATCTTTTGCAAGTAGGGAAACGTACGGTTTGGAGGAAAATTAAACCAGGTTTGCGATTTAAATGCGGACGGCGTCCATGCCGTGACGTCTCATGAGCGCAAGACAGATGACTTACACCTGGCTGCTTCTGTTATTTGTCTCAATTTGTCAGCGTGCAGACTGTCGGGGCGACTGAATGTACAATCTCTGATACGTAGGTTTCCACAAAGCACTGCAGGCAAACACGCCCGACACTATGATTACGTCATTTACGTGGATAGTTCACCTTAATCGACCAACGTTGGTGACTTATAATAGCTATGAAATGTTGCGGATTACGATAATGTTATCACAGTCAGAGTAAAAGATTTTGACACAAAGAACTTAACACATGTAGTCTAATATGGTAACCTGGGGCAAAACGGCCCCTGGAGGTAAGACGGTCCCCAGCACGTACGGCCCCTGGAGGTAAGACGCCCTCCCCCAGCACGTACGGCCCCTGGAGGTAAGACGGTCCCCAGCACGTACGGCCCCTGGAGGTAAGACGCACCTCCCCCAGCAAAATATAAAACTCTGAACGTCCCAAAATCTGGTGCAAAATGAAGCTAGCATATATTAGATACTCACCGCGAAAGCTCAGAAACACGAGATAAATGTAATTAAATCAGTGTTTTTTTTCTGATCTAATATTTTGGCAATAGTAAAATGGTGCAACTCACTATAAAACGATATGAATCATGAACTTAATTGGTGATATAATTAATCAGTTGACATGTCAAACAATACAAAATGGGCAATAGTACGTTGTTGTTTGTATACATCGTGTTAAAACACACGTAGTGCATATGGGGCAAGACGGTTCCTGTGTCTTATCCTGCACGCACATGGTCATAATGTATAAAATGTATTACACGTGGCCATTTATGTATAATTAATTTAAAATAACTTTGTATAATTTACGTTTTGCTAGCGCGTAAGCTGTAATTATGATCGAATCAGACCTGGGGCCGAGTACATTTTCACCAGTAAACTACAAGTATATTGGTGATGGCTGAGTACAAGTACGAGTACATTGGTGATGGCTGAGTACAAGTACGAGTACATTGGTGATGGCTGAGTACAAGTACGAGTACATTGGTGATGGCTGAGTACAAGCACGAGTACATTGGTGATGGCTGAGTACAAGTACGAGTACATTGGTGATGGCTGAGTACAAGCACGAGTACATTGGTGATGGCTGAGTACAAGTACGAGTACATTGGTGATGGCTGAGTACAAGTACGAGTACATTGGTGATGGCTGAGTACAAGTACGAGTACATTGGTGATGGCTGAGTACAAGTACGAATACATTGGTGATGGCTGAGTACAAGTACGAGTACATTGGTGATGGCTGAGTACAAGTACGAGTACATTGGTGATGGCTGAGTACAAGTACGAGTACATTGGTGATGGCTGAGTACAAGTACGAGTACATTGGTGATGGCTGAGTACAAGTACGAGTACATTGGTGATGGCTGAGTACAAGCACGAGTACATTGGTGATGGCTGAGTACAAGTACGAGTACATTGGTGATGGCTGAGTACAAGTACGAGTACATTGGTGATGGCTGAGTACAAGTACGAGTACATTGGTGATGGCTGAGTACAAGTACGAATACATTGGTGATGGCTGAGTACAAGTACGAGTACATTGGTGATGGCTGAGTACAACTACGAGTACATTGATCAAAGCTGAGTACGAATATAAGTACATTTCCATGAGTGCGAGTACTAGTACATCTTGTATGATATTATAGTAACTCTGTATAGTAATAATAACGTATTTTAAAAATAAACATTGTAAATTAATTTATATAATTCAGGAAGAGTTGACTGTGCAATGGCAGCTGATCACACTTTTTATGAGAAAAAAAACAAAAAACTATTTATGTTTGGGCCCAAACTGGCGGTTGCATTCCATTCAAATGTGCAATTTGCATTCAAATGCAAAATTTTCAGGGTATGCATTAAAATATGGGTTAAAATGCATTTAAATTGAAAATACTTTTCACAAAAAAATGTATAGCACAACATAACAAGAGTAAAGAAATAAAGATATACAACCATTAAATATATGTGATATATGAATCAATGAACAATGTTAGGCATGCTGTGGCTAACAGTGACCACAAGTCCACAACTGATGTTTGCTGAGAGGGTGGATTAGCACCTGCCAATGTCCAGGGCTTTAGGCAGTGGTTCGTCCATATAAGCGAAAACCACGGGGGTGAATTATTGACCGTCTTGCCCCATACAGAGGACAGTCTTGCCCCAGGGTTGGGGCAAGATGTTTTTTTGGTACTCTTGCAATTTTTTAAATGCAACTCATCTAGGTTGTCAATTTGCTGATAATAATTATCCAATGGGTAACACACATATCTTGTCTACAATATGAACACATTAAAGACAGGTTATCCTAAGTGTATACCCCTAGAAACGAAAACTTGTAGACCGCACATTGTCAGGTTAACCTGCGAGCGTCGGAACATAAATCGATCCTACGCATGCAGCGTTTAAATACATTCCTGAATATAACTATACGTTTACTTACCACTGAATTATTATTTATTATAGTGTTCCAGACCGCCATATCTTAATATGTGCGTCCGAACCGCCCCTGATATTTTTCGTGTGTTAAGTATAGTCTAATAATGTTGGGCGCTCAATATGCTCGCATAGATGGACGAGGAACAACCTGTGGCCACAATTAGTACTGATATTATCGCCCATTTACTACACGCAACACAAACAAAGTTGTAAAATAAATGTTGACATTTCGAACCGTTCAAAAGCAATATAATATATAAGCATGCCTAAATATGGCTTAGAAATTGTCTAGCAAAAGTATTAGGGGGAATGCGGATAAGATCGCGCACCTAACGTTAAACTACACATAAAAGTGAAACAATGTAACGCATAACGCGAAGAACATTTATTCATGCTTATCTTAGAATTGGTTTTACTGAAGAAGGTTAGTAATTGTAATAATTATAATACAGGTAATTATTGACTGATTAGTCAACTTCTCCAAATTAGCACGATCGTTTGTCTAAGCCTCAAATCAAAACACAAATTACCAATATGGAATGCTAGGGAACTTACATGATCAGGATGAACAATTATTGCGTACGAATTCGATCCAACTTTATTTTATTATTATATAAAATGTACGCCTGCTGCAACACAGCACGAGACAGCACGAGACAGCACAAGACAGCACAAGAGCGCGTGTTCTTGGCCGGTTGTGCCGCGCGCTCTCCTGTCCTACATATAAACCAGTGTCATAAACTTTACATCTTGCAAGAGCAGATAGGATTTTCCTGCATATGCCAAATGTCTAGCTTACAAATAAACAACGAGTTTACCTAGTCTGATTTAGTATCCACAAAAGCATCACAGCGTTAACAACTAGCAAGATTTAACTGGATTGCACAAAACAACAAGTCCCAGATGGCAAGTGGACAAGGAAGCCACTGGCTTATCGAGAGTCCAACAGAGATCTTCATATACTTCTAGCAAGATCTAGGTTGTTCCTGATGTAAAAAATCTTCACATAATTCTAGTAATACCAAAATCATCTGCTGTGCGCGCTCTTGTCGGTTGCGCGCTCTTACCCGCACTTGTGGCGCGCGGGAGCTCAACGGTTAAAACGTTCAACGGTTAAAACGTCGGCTCACAGTCGAGGGAGCCCGGGTTCGAATGTTCTTGCTGTCGTTTCGAAGCTTTGGCAGTTTCGTTCCTCCCACGTTGTCACTGTTAACGCAGCTCATTAAATGAGTACCTGGCTACAGACAGAGGTGTAAATCTGAACGAATAGTCTTTGCCCAGTAATTGTAGCGTGGCTGAGTGATTCCCAGAGAAGTTGAGATTGCGTTGGAATGAACAGGCCTGCCAAGCCAGGAGGTGAAATGTAAAGCGCTTTGAGCAGTCTCAAAGACTGCATACCGCGCTGTATAGGAGCGTACCTTTTTACGTACCCTATGTTGTGATTCAAATTGCATGATGACTTAGAGGATACTGAAATGTGTGGATGTATTCCAAACACATACCGGTATGTACTTACTACTGTTAGCTAGTGACAACCGAGATGGGGTACTGATTAATTATATTTGTTATCAGTAATGGTGCATTAATTAAATTAATCCAACACTACACCACTATTATATATATATATATATATATATATATATATATATATATATATATATATATATATATATATATATATATATATATATATATATATATATATATATATATATATATATATATATATATATATGCCCACTGCCAAGTGCCCACTAGGCCACTAGGCCACCATCAACTTATCACCCTTTGACCGTACCAGTGGACATTCTATTGTCTAGGTCTTCCCTCCTACCTGAATGACCTGCCCACTGCCAAGTGCCCACTAGGCCACTAGCCCACTACCCAGTACCCAACCCAGTTGGTAATTGGTATTTCTCTCCAGTCCTAATTCATTCACACTAATTGTAAATGAATTAGGACTGGGGAGAAATACCAATTACCAACTGGGTTGGGTACTGGGTAGTGGGCTAGTGGCCTAGTGGGCACTTGGCAGTGGGCAGGTCATTCAGGTAGGAGGGAAGACCTAGACAATAGAATGTCCACTGGTACGGTCAAAGGGTGATAAGTTGATGGTTAATCATGGCTTGATTGCCTCTGCAAATATTTATAAAGTAAACATTTGGGGCTGGCTACTTCCAGCCAAGTGAACTTATGGGGCCATTAGATTCCATGCAAGGTCTCAATTTGCAACTATATAAAACTAAATAAATAATTTTAAGCATTCATTAACCGGAATTACAATTTATAATAAGTTTTTATTAAAAAATAAAGTAATAATCGGTGTTTTGTATGAATATTTTTATTATGTCCAGGCCCAGCCCAGGCCCGGCCTGGCCCGCTCACACTAGGCCCAGGCTCGGCCCAAGCCCGATGTGTTTAAATTGTTTCCAGCCCAGGCCCGGCCCGGGCCCGCAGTATGTAGGCCCAGGCCCGGCCCGGCCCGGCCCGGCCCGGCCCGGCCCGCGAAATTATGTAGAGGCCCGGCCCGCGCAGGGCACTAATATATATATATATATATATATATATATATATATATATATATATATATATATATATATATATATATATATATATATATATATATATATATATATATATATATATATAGGGGAGACCAGGCTACAGTGAATCACAGGGCACATTGAATCAGAGGCTATTTATAGAAACTGGCGATTGGCAATTCCAAGCTGATGTCGTCAGGGTATTCCCGTAGAAATTCTCCATCTAAATTTGTGCATAAATTAGAAGCAGACAGCATTGGCGGATAATAGCAAAGTAATGTGTGTTTATGACCATCATAAGTAAGTTTTCATGACTTTGTTCCTGTTGTGAGTTAGTGTAGATCATACAGGAATGTGACCCTGAACATATGTTTGTAATTATAGTGATATTTAATTAGTTTAATGCACATGTGCTCTTTGTGCTGTAGGCGGCCATTTGCATAAAATTTGCACTTGAGTACCGAAAGGCATCTCGGGGTACAGTGGATCGGGGTACAGTGGCTCACTGACCCACTGTGCCCCATGGTGAATCACTGTGCCCTGGAATATTTTCTTGACATTTCTAGTTTCTAAAAAATAATTTTCTTGCTTTCAGTATAGTTATGATGTTTCCAAAAGAACATTTTACACATACTATAACATTACACAGTTTTCATTTTCTATTTCAGTGACAAATTAAGCAGCATGGCGTGAATCAAAAAGCGTGAAAAGAGAAAGATCGGGAACACTGACAGTGAGAGCATGGCTGCGGCTGTTCGCAAAGAGATTGATGAAGGTATGAGTATCCGGAGCACATGTAAAGCATATGACATAAAGTTCTCAACTCTACGTCGATATGTCAAAAAGGCAAACGCTGCTGAAGACAAGGAATTGATGACATATGCACCAAACTACAACTGCCGCCAGGTTTTTACTACCAATGAAGAGATACTTCTGCAGGACTACCTCATCAAAGCAGCAAAAATTCAATACGGACTGACGCGGAAGCAAGTCCGTGTGCTAGCCTATGAATACGCAGTTCGTAATCAGAAAACCTTCCCCGATTCTTGGACGAAACACGGTTTGGCAGGAGAAGATTGGTTCACCGGGTACATGAAACGCTTCCCAAACCTATCACTACGTCGCCCTGAAGCAACCAGCTTATCTCGGGCAACGAGCTTCAACAAGAAGAATGTAAATGGAGTTTTATGACAACTTGGAACAAGTGATGGAGAAAAACCACTTCAGCCCAAATGACATCTACAATGCCGACGAAACGGGATACACTACAGTGCAGAAAGTTTGGAATACGAAAGTCATCGCCTGCAGAAACGAGAAGCAAGTTGGAAAGATCACATCAGGAGAGAGAGGGACCTCGGTGACAATGGTAGGCGCAATATATGCTGCTGGTAACTCGATTCCACCGGTTTTAGTATTTCTGCGTGTTCACTTCAAAGACGCGATGTTGCATGGAGCTCCCCCAGGCAGTGTTGGAGCTGCCCATCAGACAGGGTGGATGACAACGGAGAACTTCACGGCATTTATTCGTCACTTCATCAAGTCAACCAAATGTTCGTAACCTCCTGCGTTACCGATCGACAGCTCGTGGAAGACGACGTGCCGTCAGTAGCAGCGGGTCCAAGTGTTGAGGCCCCCGATCAGAATCGCCCTACCCAACACCCTGCGAGACACACGTTGTCTCCATCCTCATCCGATTCTGACCAGTGTATTGTCGCACCGGAAGTCATCAGCCCGTTTCCAAAGGTTGCACCGCGTAAACACAAAGGTGGAAGGAAGAAGGGCAAAACGCTTGTCCTGACAGACACCCCAATCAAAGAGCAGATCGTGACAACAGACGAAGAAAGGAAAAGGAAGAAAGATAAACAGCAGGCCAGTCAAAAGGCAAATGTGAAAAGTAAGAGTAGAAAGAAGATGAAACTCCAACCTG
>OY759270.1:35845780-36031051 GCA_963662155.1 Lamellibrachia columna
GTCAAAATTATTTCATAGATTGAATGCAAACAAATTGTTAGAATTTTTTGGTGATGTACGTACTATTACAGAACAACGAAAAGACGTTTTATTCCCTAAAAGACGCCACTGCACAAAAATGCTACGCATGGCAAGACATTTATTCCTGTACTGTAGATCCAAATACAGGGAGAAACATATTTTTTCACCTGATCTAATATATCTAGCTATCAGAATAACGAAAGTATTATCAAAATGTTGTGATTATTTTGTTTTGAATTAACTGCTATCATTATATATCAAATCATTGTACTATATTCTGAGAGTGAACTTATGCCATTGTCTTCCTTACGTTACACTATTGTTGTTCTAAAGTTGAATTTCGTTCTCTATCTCCCTATCTCTCTTGTTGTCTCCCTCCCCATCGCGCACGCACGCACGCACGCACGCACGCACGCACGCACGCACGCACGCACGCACGCACGCACGCACGCACGCACGCACGCACACACGCACGCACACACATTCACCCTCCCTCCCTTCTCCCTCAGGGAATATTCAGAAAATGTACTGTTATGCATTATATTTTCAGAATGACTACTTACCGAGACAGCACTAGTATTAGTACTAATAGGCTCACGTTGTTACTACTTGGGCACAGTTTCGTGCATCGTATGCAACAGCAAGTGTGCTGGAAATACAAACATTGCTGTGTTGCTGTACCTGCTGGACCTTACAAACATTGCTGTGTTGCTGTACCTGCTGGACCTTACAAACATTGCTGTGTTGCTGTACCTGCTGGACCTTACAAACATTGCTGTGTTGCTGTACCTGCCGGACCTTACAAACATTGCTGTGTTGCTGTACCTGCTGGACCTTACAAACATTGCTGTGTTGCTGTACCTGCCGGACCTTACAAACATTGCTGTGTTGCTGTACCTGCTGGACCTTACAAACATTGCTGTGCTGCTGTACCTGCCGGACCTTACAAACATTGCTGCACTGCTGTGGAATTACAAATATTGCTGTACTTGCAATAATTGCTATTCTATATATCTGCAGGACCTTACGAACATTGTTGCACTGCTGTGGAATTACAAATATTGCTGTACTTGCAATAATTGCTATTCTATATATATGTAGGACCTTACGAACATTGTTGCACTGCTGTGGAATTACAAATATTGCTGTACTTGCAATAATTGCTATTCTATATATCTGCAGGACCTTACGAACATTGTTGCACTGCTGTGAAAATACAAACATTGCTGTGCTGCTGTACCTGCCGGACCTTACAAACATTGCTGTGCTGCTGTACCTGCCGGACCTTACAAACATTGCTGTGCTGCTGTACCTGCCGGACCTTACAAACATTGCTGCACTGCTGTGGAATTACAAATATTGCTGTACTTGCAATAATTGCTATTCTATATATCTGCAGGACCTTACGAACATTGTTGCACTGCTGTGAAAATACAAACATTGCTGTGCTGCTGTACCTGCCGGACCTTACAAACATTGCTGTGTTGCTGTACCTGCCGGACCTTACAAACATTGCTGCACTGCTGTGGAATTACAAATATTGCTGTACTTGCAATAATTGCTATTCTATATATCTGCAGGACCTTACGAACATTGTTGCACTGCTGTGAAAATACAAACATTGCTGTGCTGCTGTACCTGCCGGACCTTACAAACATTGCTGTGCTGCTGTACCTGCCGGACCTTACAAACATTGCTGCACTGCTGTGGAATTACAAATATTGCTGTACTTGCAATAATTGCTATTCTATATATCTGCAGGACCTTACGAACATTGTTGCACTGCTGTGATGGAGGCAATGTGTAATGCGCCAGTACATAGTCAGTCATGTTGACATATATAACAATTTTGGATTGCACATTGTTCAATGTATGTATTCAGATAATAAAGTTTGATATCATTTGAGAAACCGTGTAAACTGTGAGTGGTGACCTTGTCTTTTAATAAATCAGGTGCATTATTTATGGTATGTGGCAAACTGTACCTAAGACTTCGTTTAGCAAACTCGTGGTGTACCCTGATCGTATGTATATTATATTGACCACGTGTATTAAAGTTGTGAATACTATTGTTTTGATCAAGTGGTAAGTTTTGCAGGTAGACAGGTAGTTTATTGTTTGAAAATTTATGATATAATTTTAATTCCTGCAATTTTAGAATATGCTCTACTTTTAGTAAATTAAGACTTTTGAACAGTGGATCGGTATGAGCATTATATTTGCTTAAACATATAATTCGGACGGCTTTCTTTTGAAGTTTTTTATTCTGTCACATCGATAGCCCCAGGCCGTTAAGCCATAGTTTAGATGTGACAATATCAAAGTGTTATACAACAAAATCTTTATATTAAGTGGTAACAATCGTTTGAGTTTATTTAGGATACCTATAATTCTGGAGCACCTATTTGAAATTTTGTTGATGTGGCTTTGCCAGTTTAATTGTTCATTAAAACTTATCCCTAGGAAATTAAACTCATCTACTCTATCAATGTATGTATTATCTATTTTTATATTTAGTGGATTTATCATATTAATTCTTCTAGCCGTTTTGAAGATCATATATTTAGATTTATTTACATTTAGAGATAATTTGTTTAATTTAAGCCACTCATTAATTTTGTCCAGTTCTGTGTTGATTAAGAATTCTACATTTTCATTTTTGCCATATTGTGCGAAATAATCTAAGGTACTTGAAAGTGTCGTGTCATCGGCGTACATAATAAAGTTGAATTTTGGACTGGATTGGGCAAAGTCATTTATGTAAATTATAAATAACAAAGGGCCTAGAATTGATCCTTGAGGTACGCCTGTGGAGATATTAAGCCTATCTGATTGGGCGTCTTCAAATTCAACGTACTGTTTTCTATTTGTTAAATAATTTTTGAACAGGTCTAAAGCTACTCCTTCCACGCCATAAAACTCTAGCTTATCAATTAATATTGAGTGATCCAGAGTGTCAAAAGCTTTTGACAGGTCCAAGTAAATATTTATAGGTATTTCCTTATTGTCCATACGTGTCAATATCCTGTCAATTAATTTAAGAGCGGCAAATTCCGTAGAATGTTCCTTTCTAAATCCATATTGATTATCGTATATAAGTTTATGTCTTTTTAAGAAAGAATTTAGCTGGTCGTAAATAATTGTTTCGATTACTTTTGAAATTGCAGGTAATATTGATATTGGCCTGTAGTTGCAGAATAGGGTTTCGTCCCCTTTTTTTATAAATTGGTATTAATTTGGCAGTTTTTAGTTTATCGGGGAAGACACCCGTAGTTAATATTTGATTTGTGATTAAAGTTAAAGATTTTGTCAAAACAGGTTTAATTAACTTTAGAAGCCTTGAAGAAATACCGTCAAATCCGCAACTTGCTTTTGGGTGCATATCATCTATTGTTTTAGATATTGTTTCTTCATTAATAAGTTGAAAATTAAATGTATTGTTATGGTTTCCATTAAGATACTATCTGAAAGTTTTATTTGTGGAATGTTGTATTTGGTTGGCTAAATTTGGGCCAATATTGGTAAAATATGAATTAAATGTGTTTGCAATTGCCGTTTTATCTGCTATAATATTTTCGTCATAAATAAAGGAACTGGGGAACTTTTTCTTTTTGTTTGTTCTAGAAAGAATACCATTAATTGTTTCCCATGTTTTTTTAATGTTATTTTTGAATTTGTTAAAACATGATTCGTAATGTATGCGTTTAGCAGTACGTATGCTTTTTTAAGGATAGTATTATAGGTAGTCAGGTTGATCCGAATTGCAAAGTATTTTGGTGATTCTGGTCGAGTAGTTTTTAGTGTCTTATATAATTTATCTCTGTATCGAATGGATTTGAGCAGACCTAACGTAATCCAGGCGGATTTCTTAAGTTTGTATTTTTTTAGTTTAACTGTTTTATATGGCATATGTTTATTTTTTGCACATTGCATTACGTCATGTAGGATATCATAATTTATATTAGGGTTTGCATTAGGAGATTGGTCTAGTTTATTGTAAACATTTGATGAGAAAACCTCGTGTATAAAATCAGTTCTGTACAGTAATTTTTATATATCTTGGTAAAGGTTTTGTGTGGGAAACTGTATTTAGAAAAGTGAAATATAGTTGGTGGTCTGATAATTGTTTAGTTAAAATGCCTGATTTAGGCTTCATTGTAGATTTAGTTAATTTGCAAAATAAATTACAATTAGGGTTCCATTATTTTTGGAGAGCCTAGTAGGAAGTGTGATGAGGGGGTAAAAGCTATATGATATTAAAGTATCAAAAAATTCCGCGAATACTTCTTTTTCATTTATTTTCAAAAGGTTTATATTGAAGTCACCTGCAATAATAACATCTGAGTTTGTTCTGTCAAATGATGAATTGATAGGTGTGAATTCGGAAAGGAATTGTTTATAATTTTCGTTAAGGTCTCTTGGGGGCCTGTAAATGTTACCAATTATTATATCTTTAGAAAGCCAACCACCAGTTACTTTAATAAATTGACCTTCCCAATTGTCATACTGATTAAGAGACAAAATTACTTTGTAGTTAAATGTTTTGCTTAAATACATGACCAGTCCACCTTTATTACTACATGATTTGCCTTGTTTAATGCACTGATATCCGTCAAGTTGTAAATGACCCATAGCATCATTCTCGGAAAGCCAGCATTCCTGAAAACATATTAAGCTAAATTTAAAGTTTATCCGGTTAAGTTCCTCTAAGAAAGCTTCAATTTCGCTGAATTTTGCATTAATAGATTCTATATTTGAACTTAGTATACTAAACCGTTCGTTATTTCTTTCTGCTAGTAATTTAAAGTTGTCAAGATCATAATAGGAGGAATGATGTATTGGTTGAAAATCGTCATCAGTTGCCTCATTTAGCTGTAATATATTAAATAAAGAATTCACGTTTGCACCTCCTTGAAACCGGAGAAATGAATCGTTATCTAACATTCTTTAAATGAATAATTATGGTTGAAAAATATGCAGTAATAATCGACTGTCTTCTGTAAACGAAGTCTTATTTTCCCATAGTGATCCGAAGTTGGCATTCTCCATTCTGTGTAGCAAGTTACTATATCAGTCATCATACATGTCTGTGCCACAATAAGAGTAAACAAAAAAGAGATATATAGAAAAAACAAAAACATTATAAATGAGACGTATCATGACCGGACGTATCCAGGCCGGTCTTCCCATTGGTGTGATATCATGAGAACACTGCAATTAATTATTTTGCATTACAAGTTATGTTATCCCATAGATACATGTGAACATAAATATGCAGTACCAGTGGAAACAAACAAAAAAAGAAAAGTAAAATAAAAAATACTAAAAAAAAAACCTGCAAATGAGTTTGCATAATTCCCATCGCACGAAAAATCAAATGCATTATTTAATACAGAAGATACCTGCGGAATAAGTATTAATTAGCCACTAAGTCATTAATGATGGTAATGTTATTACTTAACAATGGACTGCGCGAATACGCTGCATCAAGTTCGACGTAACTCACAAATGGTGCATGAAAGAGTATCTTTACAAATTATCCAAGTCTTTGGTCTCGTGGACTTCTTTGATCACTCCATTGATTGTTTTTATCAGTACTCTTCCGGAATAAGTCCAGCAGTCAGCGATTGTTTTTTTCCGCTTCAACAGTCTGGTCTTATAGGCCAACGATGCTCGCTTTGTGGTCAAGTCTTCATTTATGAAGATAGCCTTGTCTTTGTCAATGCTGTTGTGCCGCTTCAGTTGAGCGCGCGCTTTGAAAACCTCGTCCCGGGTCGCCTCACTCCGGAATCGCACAATTATTGCGCGCTTCCTAGTACGACCGTTCTCGTCTTTCTTGGGGCCCAGGCGGTGGCTACGCTCCAGATGCGCAACAGTCAGCTGCATCCCCATTTTCTCATTTACTGTCTGTAGCACGAGTTCATTTGTCGTTTCATTCTCTGTCTCGGGAATGCCCTGGAAGCGGAGGTTGGGACGACGAGAGTACTGTTCTCGCTTGTCCGCCTCCGCCTCCAAAACGTCCAGCCTCTCTTCTAAGGCGTTAATTCGTTTGTCTTTCATGTGCAGCAGTTGTTTCATATTAGACATCTGGTGCCCCATGACTGCATCCATCGTCTTAATCAGTAGCGGCGCAATTTGTTCCATCACGTCAAGAACAAGAGTATCGGGCTCAACGACACTGGTAGACTTGCCGCGTGTCCGATCGCCCTTCGCCGGCTTTGCATTGCCCCGCAACAACTTTAATTGTTCTATTTCAGCCGTGAAGTGTGTCTGTATTATGTCACTTATCGCGTCGTCCGACATGGTGGAAGAGGTGCGACAAACGACAAGAACAAAACAAACATGATGTGGCTGGAGGTAGGAGATACAGAGGACAGTATCATATAATCATGCATATTTTATTAAAGCAGAGTGTCAATGCACACAGTGCGGAAGTCCAGACAGGTTTAATGTTGGTAATAGTTTGCCTCGCCTGGTCAATCATAATATAAGGGGTATGTGAGTAACACGATCCGTATGTAACTAAAGTCCAGTTCTTTTTATAGCTAGGTGAAGGAACAAACACACTACACTACATATTTGTGCTTTATTGAAATAACAGTGTTATATAAGCAAGCATCATGTGTGTGTGTGTGTGTGTGTGTGTGTGTGTGTGTGTGTGCGTGTGCGTGTGCGTGTGCGTGTGCGTGTGCGTGTGCGTGTGCGTGTGCGTCTGCGTGTGCGTTTGCCTGTGCGTCTAAAGCGATGCCTGCTGCCGGACTTCAACGCCACCATAGAACGAACAATGACATTTTTGTTCCTTGACCTATTCTACTATTTTATATTTTCGTTATATGTCAATATTTAAAAATAATGTACCCATATTTAATTATATTACAATGCTTTACTATGATATCCTATGTCATTATTTTTAAATATTTAATAAAATTTGCTCGTACTCTTATTTGATAGGAGGGTGTCGCGTCATGGTTATACTGTAGGAGTTACGGCTGAACTGTAGGAGTTACGGATAAACTGTAGGAGTTATGGGTAAACTTTAGGAGTGATGGGTAAGCTGTAGGAGGTATGGGTAAATTGTAGAAATTATGGGTAAATTGTACGAATTATGGGTAAACTGTAGGAGTTATGGGTAAAGTGTAAGAGCGCATTATTTTTAAATATTGACATATAACGAAACTATGCTGATGGTGCACTTTCCGCGACGCGTCTGGTGCGGCTTACGTCAGCTGCATGTCCTTATTTGGTATTGTTCTGTGTGCGGCTTACGTCAGCTGCATATCAGCTAAAATCATTAACATTTAGCTGTATTTGGTACTTATTTAGCTTAAAAGCATTAACGTACAACTAAAAGTGATATTTACCTTGCTAAAAAAAGTTAACATAGAGAGCTAAATGTAGTACGTACGTAGCTAAATAGCGTTAACATGCAATTAAGAGTGATACTTAATATGCTAAAATGTGGTAACATACAAATAAAAGTGATATTTACTTAGCTTAAACGTGTTAACATGCAGATAAATGTGGTAATCACTTAGCTTAAAAGCATTATATATGTAACTAAGTGTGACAAAATACATATAAAAGCGGTATTTTCTTAGACAAATCGGTACTCTTTCTCACTACTCGTGCTATGTATGATTCATACTATAACCAATACCCTAAATATGTTAGATGTACGCATACAGGTCAACTCGTTGATGCATACCCAGCTGTCTTTATTATTTATGCAGACAGGACGTCTTCATAACAATAATGAAACCCGAATTTCATCATAGCTGGCATAGAAAAAAATACTGCACAGCATTGTGCAAATGACGGGTTTATCTTTCAACGTGTTCAGACTCGCATACATCCAGTGGGCTAACCAGCGCTTTAACTACAGCGCTAATATGATTACATTTAAAACGCGCATTTCCCGAGTACCAAAATCCACTAGTCAGCTGTTAGTATCGCCTTAATGCGTCCTTTCGGGAACGCGGCAGAGCGGTGTCATATTACGGAATACAACACGACCGCATTCCTAACATGGTATGTAGCCCGCTGCATTCCGCGAAACGCGAGCACCTACCCTACTCCTCCAGATAGACCCAAGATCCATTCATCCTCCTTACCTCATTAATCATGCTCCCCCTGGGTTTTTATTGATTTTAAAATAAAAATTAAAATTATGGGTTTTCCCCTGTGTTTTCATTGATTTTAAAATAAAAATTGAAATTAAAAGAAAAATTAAAATAAAAATATAAAAAAAATTAAAAGAAAAATTAAATTAAAATTAAGGGTTTTCATTGATTTTAAAAATAAAAATTGAAATTATAATTTAAATTAAAATTCACCAGGAGGTGCTCCCACAGCCGCTAGGGGGCGCTCTGGTGTGCTGCGCGCGCAACCGGAAGTCGTTCAGACACATGACCTCCCGTCTTGAGGATTGAAAAACTTAAGGCTACTACTTTTGAGCATATCTATAGGGTTTTGTACACTAGGGAGTAAGTTTTTGAAAGGGCCGATCTGCCTTACGAATCCGTCTGCTTTGCGAATCCCGATTTCAAGTCAACAGAAAGTATTTCCAACAATGCATATGTTCTGCTAAAAGTACCTTAAGCCACCCATGCAAGCATAACGAAAGTCGGATCATATTGATTCAATTCAGCTATGATGATTGAGAAACAGTGTCGGGACGAAATATTGTTGCATCCGTAAACTCTAGCCCGGATGGACCTTACCAGTGTTATGTTTCTTACGGATCTGTATGCATTTCAACTAGTGTGAAAAGAAAACATATCACTATATGTCGCATCGACAAAAGAAGACAGGCATGTCTTTATTGTGCACGGACTGACGAAAGGTGGTGAAGACAAATTATCATTCCCATGTGTAACCAACAGTTGCATAGGTAGCTGTAGTGTGTAGGCCTTATACAGGCTAGTGATTTAAATAGACACATTCTCTTAGATACTTAATCTTCCTCCAAGATGTCTTTCTCGAATTCGTTCTTGATCTGTTTGAGAAGATCGGGCCGAGAGAGAACGTCAATGGCCGTCAGCGCCAGTATCTTGGCCGTGCTCAGTGTGTGAGACTGGGCGTCGAGGGAGTCTGCCAAGCAAACAGGGCAAAGTGAAACGGTAATAACATTACTCAAAGTGTAGCATAGCAGACAAAACTAAAGCTATTGCCAAAACTTAATTATCCTATTATAATGGAAAATTCTAATAGCGATTTACTTCAAACAAGTAAATGAACCATATATGTAAACAAGCTATCTTTTCGCAAAGCGAAACCGTTCCTTAAAATGCACATAAATAAAGGCTAGGGAGCTACGTGTTCGGAGTTTCCAATACATTTTCAACGTTTCTACCAGTATAGTCCTAAGAAACTAAACGGCAGGTGCGCTTCTTGTTCAAGCGCAGTGTCAACCTTTTATCTGATAATCCAGTTTACTGAGCACGCTAGTACTCAGCAAACGCAGGAGGCAAAATGGGCAGAATTCCAATGGTGGAATCGGGTATCCAATCGATAAAATGTGAACTACTGATCACGTTTTCCTGCAATTATCTGAGAGACCCGCAGCCTGTCGGGCCCCACCTGCTGCTTGCACAAACGGCCTGGTGTGCGCTCGGCAGTCGGTGCCTATGTAGAAGTGTGTGTGCAGACTCGGCACGGCGTGTGACACGTTGCCCATGTCGGTAGAGCCAGACGGCGCCACCAGTCGGGGGTCGTCATCGTCCAGCAGCGGCACGTCGATGTCAGCTGCATTCTGCCGGTAGAGGCGCGACAGTGTCCGGTTCGTAATCAGGTTCGCCATCGGCTTGTCGTTAAATTCGTACTTCACCTACAATGTTATGTTGGTATCATTCGGGGGGCGGGAGGGGGGTAAACAATTACCTTCTGTAAATGAGAGGTGAAGTATACTCGGATGTGCATTTTTTTACGGCTCAACTAGTGAACACCTACTGTTTGCTGGCGGTTGAACCACGCACTGGTCAGGGGCAGGTGAAGAATTTGTGCCAAGATGTGATCATGGTTAAATTATATTATTAAACACATTGTGATTCATTAAGACACACGTGTCTAACCGTGCATCCTGTCGCTGTGGCCGCAGCTTCCACACAAGCCCCGATCCTCTTCTTGGCTGTCTGCATGTCACTCATCGTCGGCGTGCGCACGTAGTAGAACAACTCCGTCACTTCCGGTATGATGTTCGGCACCACACCCCCATTTGTAATGACTCCTACGTAAGTGGCAAATTATTATTACAATTATTAGTAGGACAAGTTGCATAAAGTAGTGAAGATTTACGAGGAGATCGTTTGAACCACTGATGATGAGACCAGCTGCAATTTGGGAACCGAAACATAGATATCTCTTGAATTGAATTCCCATTTGAATGCAATCATATGTTACGCTAAATAAACCTTGTAGCGGTGGCCAATATATATGCCAACTAATCATATTTCAGTTATTGTTGCTAAATTCTTCCAACTGTGGTCAGTGGCTTACACTTCTTGAGCTGCATTAAGCTAGTCTATACTTTCTCATCGAATCGAACGAAGCTTTGTATAGTTTCAACATAATTTACAAACCCGTTGTAACAACAATGTGAGACGAAATACACACATTTTATACAGAGGATGCACTGCGATCTCCGGACCTCTTGCCGGGAAGACATGGACCTCTTGTCGGGGAGACATGGACCTCTTGCAGGGGAGACATGGACCTCTTGCCGGGGAGACATGGACCTCTTACAGGGGAGACATTGACCTCTTGTCGGGGAGACATGGACCTCTTGCAGGGGAGACATTGACCTCTTGCCGGGGAGACATGGACCTTATGCAGTGGAGACACGGACCTCTTGCAGGGGAGACATGGACCTCTTGCCGGTGAGACATGGACCTCTTGTCGGGGATACATGGAACTCTTGCTGGGGAGACATGGACCTTTTTCCGGTGAGACATAGACCTCTTGCCAGGGAGACATTGACCTCTTGCAGGGGAGACATGGACCTGTTGTCGGGGAGACACGGACCTCTTGCCGGGGAGACATGGACCTCTTGCAGGGGCGACATTGACCTCTTGCCGGGGAGACATTGACCTCTTGCCGGGGAGACATGGACCTCTTGCCGGGGAGACATGGACCTCTTGAATGGGAGACATGAACCTCTTGCCGGGGAGACATGGACATCTTTCAGGGAAGACATTGACCTCTTGCCGGGGAGACATTGACCTCTTGCCGGGGAAACATGGACCTAAGAACGGGAAAGTAGCATCAGTAACCGTCACTAACTTCTATAGTAGTACCGTGAATCCTCCAAGTCGTCTTCAGTTGCTGGCGTAGACACGAGATGTTGGTGTAACACAAGACGGCAGCGTCCAGGGCGTTGATGCCTTCCCACGGGGCACTGGCCGCGTGACTAGCCTTGCCGAAGTACTTGATCGACAGTCTGAGCACCAAACATACACATACATAGTAACGTCATGAGTGCATAGCGAAGGTGTGCATTGACTCATTAGTGTATAGCGGTGATGTTAATTGATTCACGAGTGTATAGCGAGGGCATGCATTGACTCACGTTTGTATAGCGATGATGTGCATTGACTCATGAATGTATAGCAAAGACATGCATTGACTCACGTTTGTATAGTGATGATGTGCATTGACTCACGAGTGTATAGCGAGGGCATGCATTGACTTACGTTTGTATAGTGATTATGTGCATTGCCTCACGAATATATAGCGAGTGCATACATTGACTCACCAGTATATAGAGAGGGCGTGCTTTGACTCACGTGTGTATAGCGAGGGCACGCATTGAATTACGAGTGTATAGCGAGGGCATGCATTGACTCATGTGTGTATAGCGAGGGCATGCATTGACTCACGTGTGTATAGCGAGGGCATGCATTGACTCACGTGTGTATAGCGAGGGCATGCATTGACTCACGTGTGTATAGCGAGGGCATGCATGTGGATGGCGCTGCACCAGCCGGGATGCGCCATGAGTGCCACGTCGACGTCAGTGAAGACCCCGGCACGAAGAAGGTCGATTTTACCAGAGCCTTCCTCCTCGGCCGGAGTACCAAATATCGTCACCTACAGCCATGAATCAACAGCGGCTTTATTGTTTCGAAATTAGATGTTAAGTGTAGGCGTTATATAAGAAACATAGGCCTGTATCTGTCCTGCGCAAAATAACAAATAGTATTATATGCTGCCTTCCAGGCGCAATAGTCGTAATATGGGGAGTGATGGGGCAGCTGCCCCCAGCGGCACATTTTAGGGGGTCGGCACTTTGGGAGAACAGTGACTAGTAAACTTCGGACATTGTATTCCAGCCGGACTCGACGTTTGTACTTCCGGTGGCCGTTTGCGTCATTCACTAAAGGCCATAGGATTTGATAATAGCCATAGCGGACGAAAGAGTGATTGCAATATTCTTGCAAGTTGTATATTTATAGTACAGCATTTTGCTAATTTTGCATGTGTCATGTGACATGTGACATGTGCCATGTGACATATCACATAGCTGTTATTAGTGTTATTATTACATCTTTATTCGGACTCAATATCCACAGACATATTAAACAAGTTATAAAGTTCCATATAAGAAAATAAACCAAAACAACATCTAAAGGTACACATTCAGCAATTGATGGTATTAAATCTCTGTGCGAACCATATGGTTGCTTCCAATGCATTACGCCACTGAACGCACATCTTGTTAACACTGTCATGCCACAGTGGCCATAGTTGAGATCCGTACAATGCATAACAATACTGATAAAGCAATTTGTTTTTTATGACGGTTTGAAGTGACCCAAACTCAAACATAAATATATTTACACTACAATTAAATTTCTTGATACCATCAAACACTATTTCATACTGATTGGTTGCGCTAGGTAGATTTCCCAGATGTATAATGTTCTCACATGTAGAAATATCCGTACCATTTATTTCAAAATGCCGATCAGTATCCTTCTTGTTGTACACAAATATTTTGTTTTTTGACCCATTAAACAACATATCGGCAATTTCACCATTATGTGGCCTACCACACTGCACAGAAATATCATGCCAGAACTAGGAAGTATCGTGTTTCATGATATGACACATATATTTCCATTTCAAGACATAATGGAACATGATCAGAAAAATCACTGTTCACAAACACTAATTCATATTTGATAATTGATTCACACAAGTTCTGTGTTATCACAAAATCGTATATTGTTAATTTACACCATTGCTCTTTGAGCAATATGTATAAGGTATATTAGAACATTCGGCATCAATACATAAACCATTTGTTGATTATTAATGAACGGAGAGCTCTTGTCCGGAGAGTATCCCATGATAAGTCTGTGTTAAGATCACCGCCCAGTAAAAATTATTGAGATGCAGTATTGTTACAAATATCACTCAACGGCTATATATAAAAAAAAATCGTGATTTATATAACCCTTATCACATACCTCCCTCCCTCCCTCCCTCCCTCCCTCCCTCCCTCCCTCCCTCCCTCCCTCCCTCCCTCAGCTCCCTCCCTCCCTCCCTCCCTCCCTCCCTCCCTCCCTGCAGTAGCAGTAGGTATGATGTCTCTCTATCTATCTGTCCTCTATATATCTGTCTCTCTATCTATCTGTCTCTCTGTCTATCCTCTCCCCCCCCCTCTCTCTCTCTCTCATTCGCCTAGTCAGATGTGCATGCCTACATTTCTATTCCCGAATGTCGCGACGTTCTACGAAAAAATGGGGATCACGGCGGAAAGGGTTGTGCGGCGGAGAAGGGGGGGGGGTGGGGAAAAAGCCGAGGATGCCGGCCCGTCGCAGCAAGCAGAGGTGAGACGAGAGCTGAGGTGAGGCGAGAGCAGCTTCAGATTATCGATCGACTCTACGGGGGGATGTCAAACTTAATTGGGAATTCGCGCCTATAGGTAGGTCGCATTTGCAAACACGTTGTTCGTGTGAACGCTCACATAATTTAGCTGCGTTTTGTCATGCGACTGTCGCCCGACCAATTGGGCCACTAATATCTCATCAACAATTGACGTTTTGTACTTCTCCATAGCCTGGTGCATGCTAGGACCAACAGTTTGGCCTAAATGCAACCCTTTACTATATTTCACTTGTGTACCATCAAAGTTAAATGGGGAATCAGGACGACTGCCATATTTAGCAAGTTGACATTTTGACGGGTTAAATTTTAAATCATATTCGGATGCAAATTCTAGACAGATGTTACACATTTTGTTCAATGCATATATTGATGGAGCTGTTAAAGATATATCATCCGCATAGCCGATAGCACCGTAATACTTCTGACCTATCATACAACCAAACTCAGACATGCTGAGTCTCGTTAACAGTTCATCTACATATATAGGGGACAAAACCCCACCCTGCTTCACTCCATTGGTAGTGGAGAAACGAACTGACAGGAAACGTTCAAGTGTTGATTAGTGTACATATGAAGTAAACAAATGATTAGCAAATGATTCAGTCCTCTATCGAGCTGATATTTGACATAATTTAATTCATAAAATGCTTTCGTAGCATCTAATAATAACACAAACACATCAGATTTATTATGTTGGAAACAGTTAAGAGTCTCCATTAGCGCAAAAGTAGGACTACATTTAGCTGCAGAGTTCTGAAGTTTAAAAACAAACTGTAAATCATTTATTTTAAAACATCAGCACTTTTCATCATGATAACCCAATAAAATAGTTTGGACAGGGGCTACTAAGAGCAATGGCTCGATAATTATTAAAGTTATTAGTTGATTTTCTATTGTTTTTTTACCAAAGGTTGGATTGTGGCTATATAAGAACCATCGGGGTACACCCGTGATACACCATTGCCGAGAGAGAGAAGTTCATGTAGTTTGTGAGGAGCAGGGATAAAGTGATCAGTACAAACCAACCCACATCCATCACATTTGTTACTTTTAACCTTGTTAATACCATTCAAGACGTCATCGATAGTAACAATATTTTCACAGTCATTACATTGTGCGTCTATTTGACTATGTATATTTTGTAACAATTATAAACTACTGAATTATACAATTCTTCATATTTAGTGGCAGAGTTTAGATATATTTTCGTCACCTGTTACATCATCAACCAGGTTGGGTAACACAGTATATGTCTTATTGATTTTCCCCTCTTCTCTTACCCTAAGGGTGACTGGTAAGAGTTTACCTGCATAGGCATAAAGTTAACACATTCCAATATTCAACGTCAATGAAGCGGAAATGTCACTGAGTTCAGGTCTAGCTCTCGACTCGTATCCGCATGACTGCGCCACCTACCGTGCCTCGGACATTGCCGGCGTCTGGACAGCTAAGTGCAGCGATGAGGCCAAGTCCGGCAGCAGACCCCACCTCGGCGATCAGGTTGTGCCCGCACGCGTGGCCGATCTCAGGCAAGGCGTCGTACTCGCACAGCACTGCCACGTGAGGCCTCCCGCTCCCCAACCGCGCCCGGAACGCCGTCTCCTGCAGCATTGGCCGTAACAATCGTTGTGCGCGCGTGTGAATCACTGGTGTGAATCACTGGTGTGAATCACTGGTGTGAATCACTGGTGTGAATCACTGGTGTGAATCACTGGTGTGAATGCATGAGTAGGTGTTTGTTATTGCTGCGCGCCCTTCTTTAATCTTTTTCGGCAAGCAGATGCGGCACGCGCTCAGCCATAACAAACACCTACGCACGCACGCACGCACGCACGCACGCACGCACGCACGCACGCACGCACGCACGCACGCACGCACGCACGCACGCACGCACGCACGCACGCACGCACGCACGCACGCACGCACGCACGCACGCACGCACGCACGCACGCACGCACGCACGCACGCACGCACGCACGCACGCACGCACGCACGCGGTACATAAAGATTCTACACTATAACAATAGTCTTATTTATGATTTAACTTTTCAGTGTGGCAGGTGTGTCAGTATAATCAAAGTTTAAAGTCTATTCGAATGCATCGTATAAACTGATACAAGTTTACTCTCGTTTGATGAGTTAGTCAAATCCCCGAATGAGAGCCTAATTTATTTAATTACATATGCACCCACAATCTGGGTGCATATATAAATTTGTACACTCTGATTCCAGGCAGTGTTCGATAAACGGTGGCGCCACATCCCGGAGCTTCGACAAACGAGGTTTGATAACATACCAGCACGAAGTGCCTGTCAACACTGAAGCCACGCCCCTCCAAGAACGAAGTCAGGACGTCGTGTGCATGCTTCTCTTTGTAGGCAATTTCAGGATGTGACCAAATGTCGTGGCTCAACTCGGCCAGCGCCTGCGAGTGGTTGTCGATGGCGCCACACGCCGCCTGCTTCATTGCGTCCATGTCGCCGAGATTCTTGCGTAAGTCTCAGGAATGTTACCAGGTAAATGCTGGCCGCTTTGGAAGTTCCGGCAGCTGTGAAGCGAAAATCTGTCGAACTGTTACAGCAGCAGTTAGGCGACTGCATCCACTTGAACGCTGGCTGTCGAGTAAATGCTTTGTGCGATTTGACGGCCTGTTGTGTCGTTGAGTGGTGGAAAGGCTTTACAGTACAAGCGCGCCCTGTCGACACGCGGGAGTAAACTTATTCTGATGATGTCTCAAAGAACGGAGGGGGGGGACGAGGGGTAGGGAGGGAGGTCAAGTTCGGCCATCTATGAATGGGGGGCATTGTCAAATGAGGTGGGCTGGCCATTCACTCACTCGCTCGCTCACTCAGTCCTGTTTAATTTAATTAAGTAAATTTATATAAATTTACAATTTAATGTACTCTCTCATGTTCGTTTAATTAATTTACAATTAAGTGCTCAAAATATCTATAAAATTATATGCATATTCATATTTTGGGGACCACCGAAGACATATTTTTGTTTTTTAATAATTATAAACGTGTGCGTAACCTACCACATATGACAACTGATGTATTGCTTTTCGCGTATAAGCTGTGTCTATATGTGTAATTGTAGTAACACCGGATTTGTCTGAATACACATTTCTTGATCGAATGACTGATAACACATTCACAGCTCACATCGTAGCAGATACACAATCGGATGCGTTCAATGTGTATTCGACAGTCATGGCAGTCCGTGCAAATGCTACACAATTTCTTGTGCAACTGCCTCATAAATGCATGCGCCTATATAGGGGTATATGTGCAGCGTTAAAGGGAACAACAATAATAGGACAATTGTATAAAGCCTGTGCCGGATTAGCCATGGTACAAGTGGTGTACTTGTACTCAGCACTCATCCCCCCATGATAAAGATCAGTAAAAAAAAAATTATAAGTGCAAATAAAGTTTATTAGATATACCACGTGTTGTATTTTTATGTAGTTATATGAAGAGGTTTTGCTATTCCTAGTTGTCATTTAGGTGGGGGTACCTACATTACCCCCTCGAGATTTCGTGTGTACCTACATTAACCCCTCTAGATTTCGTGTGTACCTTAATTACACCGTCGATATTTTGTGTGTACCTACATTAACCCCCCCCCCGAGATCTCGTGTGTACCTACATTACTCCCTCGAGATCTCGCGTGTACACACGTTACTCCCTCGAGATCTCGCGTGTACCTACATTACTCCCGAATGTTCGTAATGGTGAGCAACTGTCCGTTTTTTCATTTCCATGGTGAATATGAGCAACTGGAAGCACGGACAGTTGCTCGTCCTGTGTTAATGTTATTTGTCCGGTGAGCAACTGGAAGCACGGACAGTTGCTCGTCCTGTGTTAATGTTATTTGTCCGGTGAGCAACTGGAAGCACGGACAGTTGCTCGTCCTGTGTTAATGTTATTTGATGTACCAAAAAAACCCAAATAAGTAGGAATTGCGGAAACATGGTTTATCGAGGGAACTAACGTAATTTCCCTTCCCCTGCAAAATGACAATAGATAAAAAATAAGTGACAGTATAAACAACTTAATTCAACGATCCTTCCGTTTCTGTTACTTTTCAAACGACCACCAAGAGGCGCCAAATTTCTCCTCGTATATCTACATAATTATTATATATCCTGTGGTAAATATATATATATATATATATATATTTACCATAACACACACATACACACGCACTCACACACACACACACACGCACGCACGCACGCACGCACTCATACACACCCGCACTCTCTCACACACACACGCACGCACTCACACACACACCCGCACTCTCTCACACACACACACGCACACGCACACGCACCCGCACCCGCACCCTCACGCACACGCACACGCACACACACACATTGGCGTCGCGGTAATCGGCGTTGCTACTACAACTGTCATTAATTAATTTTAGCATTACAATGCGTAAGCTTTACCTTTGGCTTTGGTCCGATTTGATTTATTATCATTTTCCATATTTATTATCATTAGCTACATTGTTTAAAGCCTCAAGTTGTAGTATTTAATAGGATAGCTGTTTGTAGTCGCTCTTCCGGACTTTTTGTGAAGTTCGTACATTGTGACGTCTCGGCACGCATAAGCGAAAATTAATGTAGTTTTTAATTTTGATCGTTATAATATATATCATTGATTAAAAGTTTTACACCCAAATGAAGGCGGTGAACCAACTGGATCCGCCAGCCAGCCAGCCAGCCAGCCAGCCAGCCACCAGTATCCAAACGAAGCTATTCCTACCATTGGCAGAGGTCGCACAAGACCATTTTACCAGTTTAGCCTTTAGCCGTCACAACGTGTCTTAGCTCCTGCTGAGCTCCTGCAGATCTGAATTGAAGAGGACATGTTTAATTTGGTTTTATGCACAGCTGGGCTTGATGAAAATATTAATTAAGAACTAAACAATGAATAGGGGACCAGAAAAAAGAAAGACAACTAGAACTTAAAGTTCTGCTGCTGATAGTTCTGGTAGTGGCAGTCAAGAGGGCGGGGTACTAAATCAAAATGGTGGACTGACAACTGCAAAACATCGAAACAAGTGTGGGTCGTGCAACAAAGTGGTGTTAGATACGGATGACGCCTTGTAATGTGAGGTATATGGTTTTTTTTCGTCACATCTGTGAATCGTATAGTGTGCTAAAGAAAAAAACCTGAACCTGCATTGGTACTGTAGTAAATGTGATGTAACATTCTCGAAAGTGCTGATGTACTTGAAAATAGACTTGATACCATGGACCAGACAGTGGATAACAGTATAGATAAGTTGGAGGGGACATCAGAAATACAAGAGAGAGAAAGTCGTAAAAATAGACTGGATACCATGGACCAGACAGTGGATAACATTATAGACAAGTTGGAGGGGACATCAGAAATACAAGAGAGAGAAAGTCGTAAAAATAATGTAATCATATTTGGAGAAGCTATGAGTAAAACAGAAGGTAGAATTGCTCATGATAAGGCGTATGTGGGGTTTGTTCTGCAAGAACTTGATATTGACATTGAATCTGTGGAAGAGGGAGTGAGTAGAAGGCTTGGGGAAAATGATGATGGGAAAAAGTGAAGAGCGGTTCCAGTTCAGAAACCACGACCACTCAGGGTCACAATGAAGGACCCAAGGAAAAAAGCAAAGTACTAAGAAGGGCCAAAAAGCTAAAGGATACAAAGGAATCAACCCTAAAGAATGTGTACATAAAGAGGGACATGACATACCAAGAAATGCAGAAAAGAAGGTTGTTGGTCGACGAAGAGAGCCGGAGGGAGAAAGAGACCTGATCATTGTCAACCAGAGAATAGTGAACAAAAGGCCAAGGAGCAGGCCGGGAGGGATTAGACTCTCAGATGAACACTGACAAAAACAGACAATGTACAAATGTTAATTTTTACCAGTTTTCACAGCAGAAGGCACATGTATATTTTGATAACGACACAAGGAGTGTTTATGTTGTTAATTGTTATTACACAAATGCACAAAGTATTGTAAATAAAATGGACGAGTTTACAGAGACATGGGCGAATGCAGGAATTACAGATGCCTTCTTCAAATTACCAGAATATGAACTGTATAGAAGTGATACGAGAGACAGGGTAGGAGGTGGTGCAATCCTGATGGTCCACAAGTCCATATACCATCTCAACCATGCAAGGAATTGACAGAGTGTGGGTTTAGTGACTCGACATGATGTAGTATTACGTTGAACAGTGCCGATCATTTATTGATTGTGGTGTGCTACACAACAACGAGCAGTGATGTCAACAACAATGAACAAATATTACACCTTCTGAACTTGGTGGACGGGATCAGTGCATCACATCTTCTGTTAATAGGAGACTAACTTGAGTGAGGTGGACTTTGTACAATACCACACAGACTGTACAGAAGGTAGTTTTCCTTACAGATTTTCGGAGAAGACACAGGACATGTTTCTGGTTCAGCATGTTACTGATGCAACAAGATTCAGAGAGGGGCAGGAGCCATCCAAGCTGGATCTGATATTCACAAATGACGAGTACATGATAGACAATTTAACATACCTAGCACCACTGGGCAATAGTGATCACGTAGGCTTGTTATGGTCCTACATTACATACATGGATCTAAATAAAAACAGTGGCAAGGTAGAGGAGAAAGTGAACTTCTGGAGAGGCGACTATGGTTTAATAGGGACAAACATTGAAGAAATAGATTGGGACAATTTATTTTAAGAAAACTGTGGAAATGGACGTTGGATCTTGTTAAAAACACGTGGGTAGACTTGTAGAAACGTTCGTGCCGAAAGTGAAAAACAAGAAACAAACAGTAAACCTGCATGGATGACAAAACAAGCTCACAAGTCTGTTAAGAAGAAACATAAACTGTGAAAAAAATATGTGTCCACAGGTAGAAACATAAACTACGAGGAGTACGCAAAACAGAGAAATTCAACGACTAGCAAAGGCAGACTTTGAGAAGAAGCTTGTGAAAAATGTCAAGAAAAATCCAAAGAAATTATATGGAAACGTGAGAGAGATAAAGAGAGAGATTTTTCAAATCAGTTTTTGTGCAGGAAGATACTGACCCTCCAGCATTCGCCAGTAGAGTGAGTGATGAAGAATGCTGTCTATGACATAGAATTTAATATGGAGGATCTATACAAAAAGTTACACGCATTACAACCAGACAATTATCCAGGACAAAAAAACAATTAACCCAAAGTTACTAAAAGAATGTGCGAGACAACTAGCCAAGCCACTGTACTTGATTTGGGGTTGAAGGTCCAACTCGACTGGAAAACTGCAGAAGTTACACCTATCTTCAAAAAAGGAAATCGAACCAAAGCTCAAAACTACATGCCGGTATCACGGACGTGTATATCATGCAGTGTTTGAATCAATACTGAAGGATCACATTCTGAATCATATTGACCAACACGACTTGCTTACAACTAAACAACATGGTTTTACAGCAGGAAGATCTTGCCTGAGCAATCTTCTTGAAACATTCGAAGCATGAACTGAAGCTTTAGACAATGATTATGGGGTTGACCTGGATTACCAGAAGGCTTTTGACACAGTGCTACACAAGTCTTTGGTACACAAAATGCAGGGGTATGGCTTAAATGGAAAGGTTCTACAGTGGGTTGGAGACTTCCTAACTTGATGGCAGATGACAGTGAGTTTGAAGGGGATCAAAGTCAGAATAGTCTGATGTAAGGATTGGTGTCCCTCAAGGATCTGTGTTGGATCCACTTCTGTGCCTTGTGTACGTAAATGATATCCCGGAACATGTTGATAGTGAAGTAAGGATGTTTGCAGATGATACAAAGATCTGGAGAGCCTCGATTACAAATTTTTATCACACAATACTACAACAGGACCTAAGAAAGTTGTGTGAGTGGTCCAGAAAATGGCTGCTAAAATTCCATGTAGCGAATGCAGGATGCATTTGGGTAGCAATAACCCACACTACCAGTATACCATGACCAATGACACAGAAGAAACAATACTGGACGAATGTACAGAAGAAAAAGATCTAGGTGTGCGGACGTCCAGCAATATGAAACCAGTGATGTTTGTACTCGGATCCATGAAAGAGTTTTCATTATTTGGATACTGAAAGTTTCAACATTTTGTATGAGACTTACGTCCGGCCCCACCTAGAACACTGGAGTCCATACCTTGTTAAAGATATACGACGATTTGAAAAAGTACAGTGGTGATCCACTAAGCTGGTACCAAACATCAAACACCTGCCATATGAAGAGCGACTTCAAAGACTAAATCTGTATTTGCTGAAGCAGAGGCGCCCGAGAGGAGACTTGATCGAATGTTACAAACTACTGACAGGGAATGAACATATACAATATGGACAATATTTCCAGCTAGCAGAAACCAGCTCATTTCGGGGGAACTCATTAAAACTTTTCAAAACAAGATCAGGGCTACAAGATAGGCAAATTTTTTTTAGCCAGAGTGGTTAATCACTGGCACAAATTACCAAATCATGTAACCGCCACAACAACCAATGCCTTTAAGGCAAGATTGGACAGCCTTTGGAAACGGGAAAGGACAGACATGGAGCAATACAGACCCAGCTTGTAAATTCCATTAAACCTTAAGTGTACGTGTAGCTATTACATGTGCTTAAAATCACATTTCTAAATCGTAGCAATAATTTTTTATTCTACCGCAATGCCAAACTGTGAAACTCATGTTACATTTTAAAATGAAATTAAAATTTTCATAAGTGTGAGCAACTGTCTGCTTTTTTCATTTCCTTGGTGAGCAGCTGTCCAGTGAGCATTTGTCTGGTGAGCAACTGTCCAAGCACCAAAAAGTCTGCCATGGAAGACCTGCTTGAGGATGCATTCTGCACAAGAGTGAAACAACACAAACCACTTGCTGCACAGATCGATGAAGAAATACAGTCCAACAAGACAGATGACTGTATATCTTTAAATTCTGACCCATTTCAGTGGTAGAAAGTTAATCAGTATCGCTTTCCACAAATGGCCAGGCTAGCAAAGAAGTACCTTGGGGTTCCTGCCACGTCAGTCCCAAGTGAGTTTTTTGAACTGCAGGAGACATTGTAAACTCCCAGAGACCTGCTTTGTTAGGGGATAATGTAGACATTAACATTGTTTTAGAACTTAAAAAAGTGTCAGTGTTAAGCCATGCAGTATAGGATTTCTTAACTGTCAGTAATGTCAAGTCACTGTCGTGGTTAAAAGGGGGTCTGCAGATGTTATGTCATCTGGGTTGGAGGGTGTGTGTGTGTGTGCGTGTGCGTGTGCATGTGCGGGTGTGTGTAAAATACAACACAGATTTAGGTAATGGCAGTAGGCATATTTAGTTAACAGTAGTATATTATTTATATTATTTGATGTTTCATCATATTTGCCCAAGTCACAGGTCTTGACATTTTAGTTATTCTAATTTGTTCATGAAAAGTGTGTTTTCAGTAAACAAGCTGAACTATAAAATAAACCCAATAAATGTGTTATGTTAAACTTATGTATTGCTATGTATCCCAATACATATCGTATCGTGACATAAATATCGCGATATGTATCAATCATATCGTGGCTTAGTGTATCATTGCAGCCTTAGTAACTACCTCTCAAGAGACTGTTGTATTCTTTCCAAATATTTCAACTGATTCTCTCCAACTTCATAGATCTGCTGACTTACGTCAATACAAGCAGGTCAAAAAGGTTTCTTGAGAAGTAAATACCAGGGCAAATGTCACATTCCAAGAAACCAAAAAGTCAATCCATTAAATCTGAAATACTTTCTGTCTCAACACTGATTTATAAGGCATAACACATTGTTTTGAATACATAGACAACTGTTGCATCATCGTCTGTGCTAATAGCTGTGCTAACATGCTAGGAATCAACAACAATGCTATGGCTAATGTAGTATAGAGGTCAGACCATAGTGCAAAATTGCATCGGTGTCCATGTTACGTTTTGTCCGATTATAAAATTTGACCATAACAAATATCATTTCATTGACACACTGACCAACTTTTGTCAAAATTACATACCTCCAGCTCTTTTAAAACGCCCCCCCATGCAATGCCTGTCGATGTTTACAAAAATATCCATGTATTCATGTGCCCACGTGGCCCATAGCAGAAAAATTCCCATAAATCCCTGTGCCTGTTAAGCTCTAAAAAAAAACCTGTGAATATGCTTGCTCAGTTGTACTTACGTCACATCGTATGAATTGCTTAATTTCACATATCACAATTTAATATGCCCTACATTCATGTGAAACAAAAAACAGGAAGGTCAACTGTGGTCTGACCCCTATAAAAATTGTGGTATTTATATCAGTAGAAAACAGGCTTTATGACAGAAACTTATATCTGTTTATACTAAGGTGCATTATGTCTTTTTGGCTGTAACTTGTGCCGACAGCAACTCAAGACTTGGCTGTTGTGAATCTGACGTTGAATCGTGTCTCAAGTGTTTTTGTAATGATCTGCTATGTGGTTGCAGTTGAACACATCTATAGTTTTAGTAATGCTAACCCAGAAATACCCTATTAGTATTAAGATCTGCCATGAATGAAAGGTTGAAACTTGTCCGGGTCTTCTATTAAGACATTGTTACGCCAGACTCTCAAATGTACACTTAGTTTGTCCTTGTTGCTCTTCTCCGATTCGACCTTCACAATCCTCACTCGTTTCACTTTCAGTTTGTCATTATCGTTCGAAGCCACCAAGTCCACATGGTCACCGACATTCATCTGAAACACCGGCCTTTACATTAAAACATTTTTACATACAGAATACTGGCAAGCATACATAATATTTTGGCAAAATGCATAGAAATAATCAATATTATCCAGAATAAAGAAATTCAACATCATGACTAACTACAATAACAAAATAGTAGTATATGGACATTCTTAATCAGTTGTTTGACTTGGCTAGGAGACACAGTAATTAAGTATTTTTTTAGCATTAAACTTTAAAATAATTATCTTGTTCTAATAAATGTTGGATGATACAACAATTGTTAACATTTATTATAATTATAAGCACATTGAAGCTGGCACATTCACATGGAGCAGATCAAATATTACAGTACAAAATGTTAAACTTTCATATTTCCACATATATAAATATGAAACCATCTAACGTTAACATTAGTAAAAATAAATAAAATTGCAATAATTTGACCAATGTGCATTGCCAGGTAGTTATTTATATAAAAGTAGTGATACTCAATGATAGATTGATTGAGGTAGATGACTGAGATGCTCTACTGTTGGTCTACCGCAACGTACACCGTAATTAAAGCTCTCATTCACCTGTTTGCTTTTTTTCAGCACTTTCACTCCATTTACCCTGAGTTTGCTGCCAAGAAAATACTCGTCAACTTTGCTGGAAGAAAGCAGTTAGGAAACATAAATACAACAATGTACCCATTAGGTACTACCCATCAGGTACTACCCATCAGGTACTACCTATCAGGTACTACCCAAGCAACCAATACAGTGATAGGTGCACTGCAACTTGTTATCAATTATGTTAGACATTTTGTTACATTCCTTGTTTCTAATTCTACCAGAAAAGTATCCTATAGATCTATAAGATTATATAGTTTAATGAAATGAAATAATCATTTATTGTTAGTGTGTGATTTAGTTCATTGTACCGCGCAATAGATGGCGTGCTCAACCGGAAGTCGACCAATTGGCCAATGAACGCGCACCTGTTCAAAACTTCCCAATTTTATTACATTTCAAGATAGCGCCTCCTGCGAAAAGGTGAAAGTGCACTGGAAAGTTCCAAAACGAGTGGTTGGAGAAGTTTGGTGGAATGATTGTGCCAAGCAAAGCAGGCAAACAGTACGCTAGATGCAGTTTGTGTTCATACGATGTGAAAGTAGCCACCTCAAGCCTGTATGATGTAAATGAACACATCATGTCGAACATGCACAAAGCCAATCTTAAAAAGCACGAGGAAGGGGCAACCATGAGAGTGTTTTTCAAGCCGCAGGTGAACTGTAGCGACGCTGCTAACAAGGTGACCCGAACGGAGGTGATTATAGATTCTTACAGAATTTTAGGTCAAAAATACAGATTGCAACCAAAAAATGTGACAGGTCTGATATAACGTATAAAATTGCACACACAAAATGCTATAAAAATATACAGTAGTAAATAATTTGTTGCTGGTTGAACCTATTACTGTACTTTGATTTATTTGTTGACAGTTTCACCAGACACCTGCCACTTAATTTAATGACTGTGAGCATACTGTTCGCTTCCAGATCTGCCACACATACTGCCCTTTCCTGAAACTACAAAGTGCTAAATAGGAATCGCACTCAGCCATCTTAGACATAGATTCTGCAAGCAGTCTACAAGTATCGCCACCTAGTGCCATGTCTGGAGGCTTCTGGAGAAACTGTCAGAAATACTGCACAGTGAATGTGAGTTGAGGAAAAAAGTTAATGCAAAAGTTTTTATGCACTCACTTTCTGGCAATGTTGAGACCTGAGCTCACAACACCATCAAGTCGTAATGACTTAAGGTAAACTTTAATATCTCTGTAGTTCAATGGAAAGTCTCTGTCTTCTTCAAAGAAGATGTTGTCAGACTCATTATCCGATTCCTCATCAGACTACAACAAATATAATCATTGCAATTACAGCACCAATGTATCTTCAAATAAAACAATTACATTGTACTTCCCTACTGTGTAAAATGTTGTCATTTACTAATATAAATGAGAATACTGTACAATCATAATAACATTTTTATAATCAAAATTGTAATCATATATTGAACGGTGCAATCTTAATCAAAACCAAATGATGCCAATCACTATTATGACAGATACAAAAAAAAATGTATGGCATTATAAATAAGGTAGTAGTAAAAGATTTTAGTCGTATACACGAAATAGATCATAGTAAGATGATTTCAGTCCATGCGTGCCTTTGATGGGCTCAACACACCGGCTGCGAACTGGCTGGCTCAATGAATTGTCAGTTGCCACGGATATATATACATATATATTATATATATATATATATGGAGTATAGTGATCGAGTCCACGACAGGTTTTTCCCATTTCCTTTTGTGGGATCTTTTACTTACCCTGGCATAGACACCAGGGACCTACGACTTTCAGAGTCTCTTCCAAAAGACAGGTAATGTAAGCCAAAAAAATTGTATATTTCAAAACAACAGTACTGTCAGTAGGTGGATTCCTCGATCGACAGTACAGTGCTCTAATCGTCCAGCCACCGTGTGCCTCATATCAGTCATATGTGAAGTAACTGAGAGTGACAATAACCTCTGTTGTTCTAACCACTAACCTCATCGTCATCATCTTCTAAGTCTTCATCAGCGACTACTTTTGTCCTTGATTTACCTTTGGAAGACTTGTTTCGAACTTGTATGCTAGTACAAACCGTTGTTCCGTCACACACATTCAAAAGAGTTCTTCCTTTGTGTATTAATGATCCCTCAGCCACACCGTGTGGAGTGGAATTATGCAATATTTCAGTGGATATTACAGACAATGTACTAAACGCCTGCCGTGTATCGAATGTTCGGTAACACAGGCCAACGAGGCGGCCGGTGCGTTCTGCAGGAGCAGGACACGGGCTGCACACACACAATGATATCTGCCGTGTATTAAAACTCCTATGTCTTGCATAATCCTGTGAATTGCAACACATAACGTGTCGAATTCTAGCGATCGGAAGCCTTCGCGTTAACCTAATATACTGATCCATTCTTACATGTGCAGTAAATTAACATTATTCGGACTCGCCCTTGGCCAAGCTGTCAGCTGTCTTGTGCACATGCCACTATTTACCAGCGGTGCAAAATTTACATTCGGATTTTTAGTATATTGTTTTAATGTTATTTTCTAAAACAAATTAGTTACGTTATGTTTATTGCTTATTTGATTTTATTAAAGCAGGAGAAACAATGTTTTTAAAAACATAATAAGACCATACGAAACCAAATCGACAACATGAATCTGGTTAAATAAAATAGTAAATATGAGCCGAAATGGAGCCGAGATGCGCGCTAATCATAATGGAAGAGGAACTGTGATTGATCAGCGGGAAGACAGTGACACTGAATACCCGTTGGTTTTTCAATGCGCAAAATGTAACACAATTCTTGGAGATTCGCTCTCTTGGCTTTGTGCAATCGAAGATTTAGGAACCATAACTCTCAGTCGTAAGTTTCTTTACGAGCACTGTCTACCGTAAAGTACACATTTATACCCCATCGCGGTGCTGATTGCAATTTCATAAATCATGTCTTCCAAATATGATATTTAGACATGCTGTTTTGTTTGGTTCGTGCTGTTTTGTTTGGTTCATTCATCGTGTTTCCTAATACGATTCGTTTACTATTCTTCAGTGTTAAAGCTGCCTCCTCAATTCAAATGGTTCAGCTCATCGGGAATCTGGTTAATTTATATCCAGATATGTAGTGTGTGACTAGTTTAAGTGTGTGTGCAGTCTGTTTAATAAAAAATGCCATTTTTTTCAAATCATCGAAAGAATTGACATTAGATCTGGTAAGAATCAAAATAGTGGATATCCAAAATGGTAAACATTAAATGAGTCAATGTTGATCATGTGCATGACTTAAAATCCACTTGCCGATTACATGACAAAAATTTAAGTAAAAGTTAAATTTGTGATTTTTCAGCGTTTCGATTTTCACTTCACTTAATGCTGGAACAAGCATTTTAAAAGTAATTTAATAGTTTGTCTGATGATTTCACAAAAACAACATTCAAAACTCAAAAGTTGCACAAACAAGCTAGCATGTTGCAGTGGATACTAGGTAGGTTTGGTTTCTCACAAAATTAATTTCTCAAGTCTCAAGTGGTTTACTCCAAACTTGGGCTAACGCAGGAGTTTGTGGTGGACTGTGCGCATGCGCTGTGGGTGGTACGTTCAATTAAAAGACTAGTATCATTAATGTTGCTGAAATGGTTTTTATCTGATAGTTTTATTTATTTTATGTATAGGATGTTTAACGAAAATTTTTAATAGGTTGGTTGTGTGTATGGATACTGTCGCTGCCTTGCCACATGCACACATAGACAGTCTCCATACCCACACCATGGATAAGTTTACGCTGAGCACTGTGTTTTAAAGGCAGTTTAGGTGAGGAGGTGTGGTGAAAGGGAGTTCCATAATAGCTTCTTGAAATGATTTTGGGTTTTTTATGTTGGTAATTTTTGATGGAATCATATTCCATATGCGAATGGCTCTGGGATAAAATGAAAAGACCATTGCATTTATACGACACTTGGGGGCTATGTATTGTCCACGGGTTCGAGAGCAAGTTAGTAGGCCCGGAGGGGGGTGATCTCAATAATGTTGTTTAGAATTTTGTAGAAGGTAGTGGCTTGTTTGATAATGCGCCTTCGTTCGAGGGTTGGCCATCCAAGGGCAGTAATTAGATCTGCTGGATTTGTGTTCCGTCTGTAATCATTTTTAACAAATCTGGCAGCAGAGTGTTGCACTCTTTCAAGGCTTTTAACTTGTGAAAAGGTGTGGGGATTCCATATGGGTTAAGAGTACTCAAGTTTTTTGTGTATAGGAGTTACTAATGCTTGTAGCTAGTCATTAGGAAGTTTACCTGTGTTGTATGATTGTTGGAAAATTTGGGTGATGATGAAACTAACAAAAAAAAAACGAATTGAGAATGCACCTTTAAATTGTACACCAGTGTCATAATTATAGCATCATATTTTCATAGACGTCATATCTGTTGGTTGAACTTAATAAAATTTTATTACGATATTAATTAAAAAAACTTCAAGGTTTCTGTGCAATGGCTAATGCACTGCCATGTGGCAGGGCTTCACATTAAATCTTTTGTGTGGTAGTAATTGCTATGTTGGAGACAAAAGTGCTGTACATTAGAAATAAGTGAATGCAAAATAGATTATTAAGTTAACAAATAACAACATAAACATGATTCCTCACCATTGATCTGTTACATATATCTGGCCAGTCGGTAATCTTCTACTTCTACTTTGATTATTGGCAGAGACTATTTGTCAGGATTTTTACACCAAATTCGCCAGTGGTAGTTTTGAGAATGAGATCACCAGCTCTGTGAGTCCATGACAGATTTTTCCATTTCCCTGTGGCTTTGTGGGATATTTTACTTCCCCTGGCATAGACACCAGGAAGAAGGAACCAACAGCTTTTAGTATCTCCTTCAAAAGACACAGGCAATGTGGGGTGAACGAAATTGCCCAAGTTTCAAAACGGCAGCATATGGTTTTGAACCCCACTCCCCTCGACCGAAAATCTGACGCTCCACCAAACAACTGTTGCTCTCTACTCTTGGGCCCTTATTATTATGGTTTTATATTTCATTCTTACCTTGTTTTGTCTATCCCAAAACGTGAATTCCATCATATCATTTGAGGCACACAAACGACATATATTATTATAAAATATTGCGTTTGACTTTTAGGACACTTGTAATTCAGATAGCGCTGCAGATTGCACCTGCCTCCTGTGTTATCATCCACCACGGCCATGAAAACACCGGTTATTCAGGGCAAAAGTGTACTAAAACACAATATTTGATAATAATATCTGTCCTTTATACACCTCAAATGATGTGTGAAGTAATGAGAGTTTTAAGATAGATGAAATAAGGTCAGAGTGACATGTATAGCAATAATAATAATAATAAGGGCCCCATAAATACAAGATTACCAACTGGCCATTGTACATGGTTGCGTATGGATCTACAATTTACATAAACGTAGCTGTGGTGGGGATTTTTTTTGTTCCTAAGTGACGTCTATATTATATCCACATTGAGTGGCTTCTGCTGATATGGTTATAACCATAAATCTATGTGCTGAGTGCTGACTAATTCTGATTGTATTTTCCCTTTAAGGTGTTACTTCAAAGGTAGAAGTACAAAAGAAGTTGTTAACATCAGCAGAAGGATGTGACTTGGGGAGGTGCGTTTTTTGTTTTGGTAGACTGGTAGTAGCAGTTATAGACAAAAAGCTGTCACAGTCACATAATTCTTTGTGAAACGTACCTGAAAGTTCCCATCCTGTCTCAAAGAAACACGCATTAAAACGGTAATAAAACTTAGTGCAAGTTGCAGAAAAAATTGGCGTGTTTCACGTCAAAGTTAAGACCAAGAGGAATGGGGCCAATGCATTAAGATATGACCAAGGGGAATGGGGCCAGTGCATTAAGTTATGACCAAGGGGAATGGGGCCAAAGCATTAAGTTATGACCAAGGGGAATATGGCCAATGCATTAAGTTATGACCAAGGGGAATATGGTCAATGCATTAAGTTATGACCAAGGGGAATGGGGCCAATCCATTAAGTTATGACCAAGGGGAATGGGGCCAATGCATTAAGTTATGACCAAGCAGAATGGGGCCAATGCATTAAGTTATGACCAGGGGGAATGTGGCCAATGCATTAAGATATGACCAAGGAGAATAGGGCCAATGCATTAAGTTATGACCAAGGGGAATGTGGCCAATGCATTAAGGCATGACCAAGAGGAATGGGGCCAATGCATTAAGTTATGACCAAGGGGAATGGGGCCAATGCATTAAGTTATGACCAAGTGGAATGGGGCCAATGCATTAAGTTATGACCAAGGGGAATGGGGCCAATGCATTAAGTTATGACCAAGAGGAATTGTTCCAGTTCATTAAGTTGCCACACTTATGTGTCTAATAATTGAAAGTTTAATTGTGTTGTTTCTGTTGTACCAACAAAGAATAACATTCAATACTTGGGTTGATAACGTACCAAAAAACTATTTTAAAAGTCAATTATTAAAAGAAGCACGCTATTTCTTCAGCACATATTCTGCTCTGATCTGTGCTGGATGCAGTTCAATGGTGGGAAAGCTGTATAAAACCACACCAAAACCCCTTGATGCACTACGGGAATTCTTCACTCTGTTTGTTTCAAAACTGGACAGGTGAGTACAGAAAAGTAAACCATTTAAAGAGTAGATGTATTTCTGTTAAGATTAGTATTGACCAGATTTATCCACATTGTGAACACAATGGTGTTGTAATAAGTCAACAAATGTGCTGATACGATTTATCCAGAGTCACACCCAAGCACCCAGAGGAGGTTGGCAGGCTACGCGCATGCATGAAAATCATGTCATATTAGTGATTGCCATAAATTATAGGCCAGCTGTCTAAGGCATGCAACGGCGAAGGAAGAGCTTCGTCGGCATCTGCTTTCATTCCATAAATTCAAACTAATCACTTGTCCGAGATGGTAACACCATTCATGCGTTATAATATTAAAACGTTTGACACATTGTTGGTACTCTTTGCTTTTGTCAATTTGTAAAAATTCAGTTAACTTGCATTTCCCTTCTCGAAAACAAGCCCACCTGGCCAGTGTTGTGGTAGTGTATATATATATATATGTATATATATTATATATATTTATATATAATATATATATACACACACATCCATTCCGTGTAAAAATGTATTTACTTGCTTGATGTCATTGAATTTCTTTGTGATTGGTTGAATTTCTTTGTGTTTGCGACAATGTGCTGTAATGCTGCTATCAAAGAGCGCTGCTACTGCCACAACAGGCTACCACCACAACACTATATATATATATATATATATATATATATATATATATATATATATATATATATAAATACATATACACATACACACACACATATATATATATATATATACATATATACATACATCCATTCTCCACTGACCAATGTCTTTACAATTTTACAAATTTTTTTGTTTTAAGGGGTTATTTCAATCAATGTACAGTTTTAGTTTAGTTGCCCTTTGTATTCTTTCCAGCATCAGAAATTTATTTATTTCTGTTTTTCTTATGTGGTCCCCATATTTGTATGCAATATTGAATATTCTAGGAATTAGGGGAAGTGACATGTTTTAAATTTATAGTAACACTAAGAATGCTTAACCCATAATAAACATGCCATGACTGTTTAGAATATTCACATTAAAGAAAATGTGTTCTAGTTACCAGCTGGGCAGTGCTGACCAGCATACAGAGGAGAGTGTCGGTCACTCAGGCCCCACACAGGTCACCTGCCAGCTTCCAGCGTCTACTGGTGCCATAGCTGCGGAAATGAGAAAGGTGTGTGGTTTTGACAGAATGCGAGAGAGCGGGGGGGGGGGGGTGTTTTCATGGAATGACTAAGATATAATACCATACGTTTTTTACTGGGAGTTCCTGGAAAGGATGATAGATACATATTACAAAATGACATAGGAACTAGTAGAATGTCTTGAACTAAGTTATCAACAAAACATAGATTAGAGATTTGCATTGAGTGTAGCTAAGACATAGTTACTATCAATGTCAATGTTCTGACTATCATCAAGACCACCTCTAATTTAGTCACGTTGACAACTCATAATTTTAATTGCATCTAAGATAAGAACCTTTGTTTATTTGGTTAAATAAAATTATGTCATATTGTGTTTTATTTATTTGACTTCTGGGATGCTTCTGGTGAAGTGATTCAGGCAACAAGTAAAGTAAAAAAAAATTGTATTTGGTCAAATACAAATCCATCACATATGGCTGGCTATTTTTCTTCATAATACATACAAGTACAAAAAAGGAAAATGTACAGATATAATATTTTATAGACTTGTTTCTTTCAGATTCACGTGGTCATTGTGGAGCTGAGCCATCGCATGGAAGTCCTAGAGAGGGCACAATCGGTCACGAATGAGGAGGAGCTTGCGGGAGACCTTCCCATCCAAATATCTGCCTCCAAGGAAACTCTAGCCAATGAGCATTCTGACGACGACGAATATGTTTATGCAAATGAACACTCAAAATCCCGTAGTCGGCAGCAACATGACCTGGAAGTGAGCATTACAAGGAGGGGAAGTTTGGGGTATCGGCACAGAGACCAGCCTCCGGACACCAAGAGAAAAAGGATGAAATAGTGGGTTGTCAGGTTGCAGATGTTTTTGTTTGGGACGTTTAGTGTCACTAATGTACGTTGACATAGGTTATGATCTATATTGATGATAGTGTCAGAAGATCAGATTGTGAATTGAAGATTTTGCTAGATGAATGATTTGTTGTTTGTTTTCACACTCATCTGTATTTGTTGGATGCGAGCTTATACACTGGTGATTAGTAGTGTTAGTGAAGCTTGTGCAAAGAATATGTTGGGCTTTTGACTGTTAAGTCCAATTTTGCTATTCATCGTGTGTACAAATCGTCTTTTGAGTCGCGCCATCTATCGTAGGTTAATAGACAGCAACAGCCGGTGGCGCCAACTATCGTATAGCTGTGGAAGCTAACAGCGAACCATTTTTTTAATCAATGCCTTAACTTTTTCGTCCGACCGATAATTGTCTTTGATACAAATTGATGTGATTTCGGCAGCCAAAAAGGCCTTGCTCTGTTTATTGTTACATTGTAACATGCTTGCTTTTAAACAATTTAGCTGTATATGAATGTAAGCGGTGTATTGTTTGCTATCTAACACTGTTGGACAATGTCGGTAAGAGTTCGTGACACAAATAAGGCACCGTACCGAAATGCGTTGGTTTTCTCAGTAAAATTCTGCAAGATAACATGCTCAATAACAGTGAATTGCCATTGCTGCTATGATAATGTAATTCGTTTAATTATGTCTTATCAACGTAAACCTGTCATGTCAATAAATACAACTACTCTACTGACAAGAATGTATTGCTTCTTACGGGAATTCAAAGTGCCGAAGAGATTGTGTTTGTTATGTTGTATCTACATTGAGGTTTTTCTTTGTGTTAATTTAATATCAATCCCGACTCCCGAGTTGTACCCATTGGTTCTATACCGCATTCGTCAAAATATATTCTGCCCACTCCATAAAGTCTACGTTAAAGTGCTGCTACTGCGCATGCACCATAGCAGTAATTTATGGGCAAGGTAAGAAAGAACGAGACGGTTCCACCCGGTCAATTTGTATATTTTTGGCAGATTTTAATTTTGCCTTTTTTTCACAGTAGAAGTATTCTATGAGGTATGTTACCAAAAAACGGTTTCAGAATGGTAAATCTGCTTTTTTTGTAAACCTTAAAGTGAGTACTACCATCGCACCCTGACAAAACGATGCTCAACGAATTACTTCTTTCTAGTAGGCCATATTCTTAGAATTAAACATGTTAACATGTTTATTTCAAACAATGTTAGAGTCGGTCAGTTTGATTACGTATACGAATTCCTGGAACGTTGCTGACAAGCATCAAACGCTTACATACCTATGTGGCATAGCGTCTACAGATATGTGGTTAAATGCATGCATAATTACTAGATACACGTCGGCTTAAATATGATTGCATATCAGACCGAGGCCGAATTACTTGGTACTCGTGTACTCGAGTACATTTTTGAAGTACCTGTAGAATTTATGGTCATGTACTCGTACTCGTGTTCAATGTACTCAGATTTTACGAGTACATCCGAGTACTTTTTAATATGATGTGAAAATTATTTAATTTCTTATTATCAAATCATTAAAAACTACAACAACAATTTCAAAAAGTATTGTAGCAAATTGTATTACCTGCATATGAATCAAATTAACACCATTTTTTATGTTCTTGCATGCATCTCAGCTGAGTTATATGATATGTTTTCTAATATATCTAATAATATAGGATCATTAAAAACCCTTTTATTATATCAATTCTATTGCAATAACCATGATATTAATTGCAATGTAATAGCCCATGATTTGTAATAATTATTGTTACATTTAGTAGATGTTTCATTTCACTTGGTATTTCACTTTTCTGCACACTGAATGCACTGAAGCCACAGAAGCATCTTTTGATTCTTTTCCAAGTCAGAAACCCCTAGTTCATATCCATGGTTGAACTAGTTACCAGTCCAGGCCATAATCCTTGTTTTTGTTTAATTAAGCCAGGAAGTCCAGTTAGCCCATAATGAAAGGGTCATTCATTAGTTAGCCATAAAGTGCCTTTGTTGCTCTCACAAGTGACAGTGCTAAGTACTGCTAACTGAGTCTTCTTCTGAAGAAGTTTGGTGACTCAAGTCAGACAGTCTACACCAGTATTGTCTGGTGCCAATTTGTAATGTGGTTAAAGTACAAAGGGGATATTGAGCCCTGGACATTGGCAGGTGCTAATCCACCCTCTCAGCAAACATTAGTTGTGGACTTGTGGTCACTGCCAGCCACAACATGCCTAACAGTGTTCATTGATTCATATATCACATACATTTTATGGTTATATTTCTTTTCTCTTGTTATGTTGTGCTATAAAATGTATTTTGAAAAGTATTTTCAATTGAAATACGTTTTAACCCATATTTTAATGCATATCCTGAACATTTGCATTTGAATGCAAATCGCACCATTGAATTTAATGCAACCCCCAGTTTGGGGCCAAACATAAAGAGGTTTTATACAGTTTTCCTCATAAAAAGTCTGATCAACTGCAGTTGCATAGTCAACTCTTCCTGAATTATATAAATTAATTCACAATGTTTATTTTTAAAAAACGTTATTATTACTATACAGAGTTACTGTAATATCATACAAGATGTGCCAGTATTCGTACTCGTACTCAGCCATCACCAATGTACTCGTACTCGTACTCAGCCATCACCAATGTACTCGTACTCGTACTCAGCCATCACCAATGTACTCGTACTCGTACTCAGCCATCACCAATGTACTCGTACTCGTACTCAGCCATCACCAATGTACTCGTACTCGTACTTTGCTCATGAAAATGTACTCGGCCCCAGGTCTGTTGCATATCAAATGGCTTGACTTCGGTCATTCGTGATTATACATTCCACTTGTCTGGAGCATGTGATAATTGGCGATACTTGTGCAGCATTTCGCACAGGATCAATCGTTTTTTATCTGATAATTCTCCGAAGAGGTCTTCAATCATTGGAACGTGCCTAAGACGCACCCTCTTAACTTTGATGCCTTGTGCAGCCCGACAGACTGCGCTAATAGCCACATAAACAAGAAAAGCTGATTTATTTTGTAACCATGATAGTGCCTAAGACGCCCACTGTGCACAAGAGGCCCACCCCCACTTTCTAGGGAATTCCGAAAATAGGATGTATATACTACTGTGTATGCAATACTATGCATTGCTATTATATGAAATGTCTCATTATTAAAAGAATGCACATTATTAAAATTATACCACTGGAAGTCCCATTGTTGAAAAGAGGAGTAGTATAGGAGAGCTTTTGAATCCTTAAATTTGGGTAAGCTTCTGATTGGTCGAGAGCCTATGACGTCACACCTCATTTGCAACTATGTATCTCTGGGCAGCAACTGATTGGTCGAGAGCAGTCACGTGACCTATGACGTCACCTAATTTGCATAAATTTGTCGCCATCTTGTTTTGCACCCTATGGAGGCTGCCATCTTGTTTTGCGCTGATACGATCGTCAGGGGGCGCTACTGGTCAAGGTCAAAGGTCACCGACCTTTTGCGCTGATACAATCGCCATTTAGGGTTAGGGTTAGTAACCATAAGGTTCGCGTGTTTAGATCAAAGGTTACCGACCGTTGCGCTGATACAATCGTCAGTTAGAGTGGCATTCACGAGACGCTCACGAGTTTCCTTCTATAGCGAGGGTTAGGGTTAGTAACCCTAATCCTAACCCCAACCTGATGTTGACTGTATAACTCTAATGCTTCTGTCGTCAGCAGTGAACCCTAATACGAACCCTACTACCCCGACTCCATAACCCGAACTCCCTGTGAACTGTGGTCTGACCATAAGCACGTGTGCTAGACTCGGTCTGCGGTGTGTGCTTTCAGGCCAGCTAACCCTAATTCCAAATCAGCGACCATGTTGCCCGAGCAGTCCCTAATCCACCACCTTTGAACCTCCCAACCGTACAATGTCGACGATTTGTATATAACCATGGCTAAATCGTTGCAGTCGATAATGTGGTTTCGGTAAGTTCTATGCGTGTTTGCTTATTCGTATAAAAGGTGAACGCGTGTTTTGCAGTTCCCGTGTACTAGAATCACGCCCATTTACGGGTGAAGGATGGCTGTTTAGGAGGACGTTACGATTACATAAGTTTTATTTGTTTTCCGAATCCTTCTGTATGAAAATTAGCATCGTGAAGCGCCTTGTTTACCGAATGAGGCCGCGCGCTTGCTTCCATATTTGGCATCGCGGACAGGAGCTGACGTAAGTAGCACGCAGAACAATACCAAATAAGGACATGCAGCTGACGTAAGCCGCACACGCAACTCGCAGGTGCGGCAGTGTTTATGCATTGTTGACCTTGACCTTTTGGTGTTTATGCAGACTCGTGGTATTATAGGAGGTATATAGGTGTCGATTCGAAACGACATACGTCGAAAAGTTATCGATATAATGCAATGGTGTGATATGTGTTGTATAGCTTACATGCACGGCTACGTTTTTCCCGTTGCATACACGAACTCTTGACCGCTAGGTTACGGTCTGTTAGCAGGGTGAAAATGCGGGATCGTGTTTCTTTTTGTGGGCGTGAAAATTCCACGACTTCGTTCGAACATTCCAGAAAAGAAGAAAAAACTAGTTCAAACCGGTTCAAACCGGTTTGAACCCAGAAAAAGTGCATCGTCAGCAGTAGCGACAGGCTATATAAAGCCGCCACTGCAACTGCCATCACAACTGTTCTCCGATCTTTGCACAGCACTTCGATTCGACACTACAGCCACGCAGCAGTACGTCGAGGAGCAGACGTCGCAGCTGACGAACCTGTCACGTCTCCAGTCATCACCATGAAAAGACACGTATGTACAAAATGTGATAGTCTTTGGAAAAAGACACCATTTGATGAGACACGAAAGAACGGTTTGTGTCGACACCGATACCTCCTTACCACCATCACCAAAAAGGGAAGAAGACACTACACCTCGCCACCCGTTCATTAGCGAAGATCCCATCGAACCACCCGATCAACTTCCCTTCCCCGATGCTCTGTCAACAGATTACTATCATTCCTCATGTAATTGCTGCGGTCGCTATCTAAACGAGCCCACACTCGTCACCGACCGTAGCGATTTTGATGAGTTTCTGGAAAGCATAAAAGAAAAAGACATTTTAGAATGGGCGATTAACCAGAGACCCAATTCTGAGTGGTCTGTGAGGTCATGACAAATGTAACTTTTTTATTAATCGTATAAACGATCACCCAATAGGAGGTGTAGGCATGACTCCCCTTCCGACATACACCAAGAAGAACAAAGCCGTCATCGGTCTAGATAGAGAACCCATCAATGCCAAGAGGTACACCGACAACTTGTGTCTTTTTAGATGCATAGCTCTTCATCGTGGTGGTGACGTCCGTCGGTTGGATACATCGGTGAAGGATCGGTACGCAGACTACATGGATGGAGACACCAACAGGTTGGTGAGTTCCATGATGAGCATCTTGCGATCGATGAGTCAAGCCGCCTATGAAAACATTAAAGATTCATACGAGGATGTATTGGAGGTCCTCACAAAAGCACGGAAGAAGTGGGATGAAACATTGTGCAATGCACGATCGTCCATCGACGACGACGACGATGAATCTCGACAACCGATCAACCCGTACAAAACGCTAATGAAACAACTTGATAACTGACTTCGACAATTACCAGTCATTGGGTTTAATTTGGGCAAGTACGAAATCAGTGCCATCAAACAGTTCCTCGTTCCCTACTTCCTGTCCACGTCAAAGAAAGAGGAACAACAACAACAACAACAAGAGGAGGATATGGAACAGGACGACAGAGAGAAAGAAGAAAAAGAGAACGATGGCGTCGGGTCGTTTTTCGTCATCAAACGCGACAACACGTTCATGTGTCTATCGACGTATAAGCTGAAATTCCTAGACATGACCAATTACATAGCCCCGGGATTCAGCTACGACAAGTATCTGAAAGCGTACGGTTGCGAGTTGATGAAAGGTCATTTCACGTACGAGTACTGGATTGTCTGACAAGACTCGACGACACCGTTCTCCCATCGAAAGATACCTTCTTCAGTCGATTGAAGAACGAGAGTATTTCCGACGAGGATTACGTCGGTTGTCAAGTGGCCTGGCGCGATAACGACATGACGACCTTGCGAGACTTTCTCGTCTGGTACAACAATAGAGACGTGGTTCCCTTTCTACAGACCATTGACAGACAGTTTACCTTCTACCAACAATGCGGCATAGACATATTCAAGCAAGGTATCAGCGTACCCTGTCTGACCTTGCTTTACCTATTCAACGACCTTCCATAGAAGACGTACTTTACGCTCTTCAACGAGAAGAATAAAGATCTTCATCATCTCGTCAAAGATCACGTGGTTGGTGGACCTTCGCTCGTTTTTCACCGCTATCACGAGAAAGGGGTCACCATGCTACACCTGGACACCTGGAGAGGCCGCTCGTCCGTGTCGGTCGATCGTCGGCTACGATGCCAACGCTCTGTACCTGTGATCTCTCGTGCAAGACATGCCGACGGGATGGTACACGCGACGACGGGAAAAGAATAACTTCCGACCCGAAGCGGCACAGATGTACGGCCAGATGGCTTCAGAATTGCTCACACGGGAAAGCGAAAGAACAGGACTCTCTATACTTCGTCTAGAAACGAACGCCGTCAACGGGAAACCCATGACCCAACTGCTCGCCGAGACCCGAAAGAACACCGCCTACGTCACTTTGTCAAGGTCGTCGAGCTGTGGGAATGCGAGTGGAAAGAGACGAGAAGAGATCTGGTCATGAAAAAGTGTCTGGATGCTGCATTTCCGCGACGACGCCACGTGCGGTGGATGATGACGTCGCAACAGATCCTGAGCGGTGTGCGTACCGGAACCGTGTTCGGACTGATCCAGATCGATGTTTGCGTACCGGAAGCATTGCGCGAGCACTTTGCTGAAATGCAACCGATATTCAAGATCATCCGTCTGACCCGCGACGATCTCGGACCTATCATGCGCCGATACGCCGAAGCACACGACATCATGACGACTCCGCGGCGTATGCACGTGGGCAGTTTCCGCGGCGACAAGATCTTGCTCGCCACGCCGCTCCTGAGATGGTACCTGGAATACGGACTCGAAGTGATGCGCGTCTACCAGGTCATCGAGTACACCCCCATCCCATGCTTCCGACGGTTCGGCGATGCAGTGTCCGCGGCCCGGCGCGAGGGAGACGTCCACCCGCACAAGGTCATCACTGCGGACACCATGAAGTTGCTGGAGAATTCGGGTTACGGGAAGACCATCACCAACGTGGATCAACATCGCGACGTGAAATACTGCACGGAGAAGGCAGCATCGCTCATGGTCAACGATAGACGGTTCCGACAACTCGACATCGTCGTCGACGATGCGTACGAGATAGCGATGAAGAAGAAAACCGTCATGTACGCCCTGCCCGTTCACGTGGGGTTCTTCGTTCTTCAGTACGTCAAGATGCGCATGTTGCAGTTCTATTACGACTTTATCAACAGGTATCTAGAGAGTCCTCTTTTTCAGTAATGCGAGATGGATACGGATTCCGTCTATTTGGCCTAGGCCGGCGAGTCCGTCGACGACCTCGTGACCCCGGAACTACTAGAACATTATTTCCGACATCGATCCGAATGGCTGCCGTCCGAGTGTTGTGACGAACATCAGAACGAGTACGTGCGCTGTCGACTCGCCGATCATCCGTGGGTCGGTGACGAGGCGTGATGTAAGGCGCGCAAGGCGTACAACAAGAGGACACCGGGTCTGTTCAAGATCGAGTGGTCCGGTGATGGGTTCGTGGGATTGTGCAGCAAGATGTACTACTGTTTCGGAGCCACCGACAAGTACAGCACCAAAGGACTGAGCAAGCGTCACAACGCCATCAACAAGGACGCGTTCCTAGAGGTGCTTACCAACCGTCGGAGCGGAAGTGGAAAGAACCGTGGGTTCCGGGTGCACCACTCGTCCGTGTTGACGTACGTGCAGGAACGAGCGGCCCTCGCCAAACGCATGGTGCACGAGGACGGACTGAGCACGGGTCCTGTGGACGTGTAGAAAAGGCGATGCACGCTGGTCGTACGGCCTCTCGTCACAACACGCTGCGTTTCGCACCTTCACGAACGAACATTGTTCCGAGTGGACTCGTAATTGCAAGATACTTCAGAGTCCTCTGTCTAACGTTTGTGGACGATATTGCATAGCTTAAGTATTGCTTCGTTGTAACGACTTTCCGACGAAAACTTTTATCAACCTATTCGGCACCGATTTAGTAGTTAACGATTGCCACGTGTTTGATTGGCTTAAACAGCTGCGACGAGGTAGACTGTACAATCGCACATCGTACATCGATCGAGCCTCTGGCCTGATGGTAAACATTCGTAAGTCGTCTCATCACCATCATCATAATCGTCATCATCACCCTCGAGCCTCTGGCGAGGTGGAGACACTCCTAAGCTTGCGACCTCTGGCGTGATGGTCAACATCCGCAAGTCGCCTCATCAATCAACATCATATTTGTAGTCTTAGTGATATTACACGCTACCCTTGTATCATGATACTGCTTGTGTTGTTCAATAAAATACGAATGCACTCGTACGATACCATGTTGTGTTCGTTTCTCGTTTCCTGGTTAGTCCAACTTCCAACATACACATTTTCAATTTGCAAATTTTCAACTTATAAGCTTCCAACTTGCAAACTTCCTAAACTTCCAACTTACAAACTTTCATAACATAAACTTTCAAAACGAACTTTTTGCATCACAAACTTCCAACTTACACATTTTCATAACATAGACTTTTAAAACATGAACTTTTCACATCACAATCTTAGTAGTATGTGTGCAATTCTGACACATCAACAAATTATAAGATTTTAGGGCTCATACTGATTGGTCGAAATTTGAAATGGAGCGTTCTGATTGGTCGTGCGCTTATTGCCGCCAGAGTATAATCCCCTATTATCGCTCAAATGATCAGATTTTCACCACCAGAGGGCGCCACGTGAAATCCCCCTATTATCGCTCAAATGTGGGGCACAACCACCCCCACCTCCATCGTACTCCTTTGCGGTCATATTGCCACCAGGGGGCGCCACAGAGGCTCATTCTGATTGGTCGAGAGCCGTCACGTGACCTATGACGTCACAGTTCAGCGCCAGAGGGCGCAACGTGTCATCCCCTATTATCGCCCCTGAGGTACTGTTTTGCGGTAATATTGTCGCCAGAGGCGCTACGGGTCAAGTGTGTCGACGGCTCTGATGGGTCGAGAGCCGTCACGTGACCTATGACGTCACAGCTTTTCATTTGCATGTCACGTGACCTCTCTATGGAGGTCGCCATCTTGTTTTGCTTCCATGTTGTTTTGCGATGATACGGTCACCAGGAGGCGCTGCTACAACGTCACAGTTCCTCATTTGCATGTCACGTGACCTCTCTATGGAGGCTGCCATCTTGTTTTGGTGCCATGTTGTTTTGCGCTGATACGGTTACCAGACGACGCTGCAGGGCAAGGTCGAAGGTCAAAGGTCACCGACCTTTTGCACTGATACAATTGCCATTTAGGGTTAGGGTTAGTCACCCTAATTATGTCGTCTGTAGTGAACCCTAATACGAACCCTGTAGGGTTAGTAACCCTAATGAAAGATCAAAGATCACCGACCTTTTGTACTGATACAATTGCCAGTTAGGGTTAGGGTTAGTAAACTAATTATATCGTCTTCGGTTTAATACTGACGATTATGGTACGTTTTCGAGACGTGTCTGGGTACAGAACCGGTTTGAACCGGTTTCATGTATTTTTTTTTCTTCTTCTTTTCTGGAACGTTCGAACGACGTCATGGAATTTTCCACGCTCACGAAAAGAAACACGATCCCGCATTTTCACCATGCTAGCGGACTGAAACCTAGCGGACGAAAGTTCGTGCATGCAGCTGGAAAAACGTAGCCGTGCATGTAAGCTATACGACGCATATCGCATCGTTGCATTATATCGAGAACTTTTCGACGTATGTCGTTTCGCGTCGATACCTACATATCGTCTATTTCACCACGAGTCTGCAAGAACACCGCGTTTCATAACATAAACTTTCAAAACATGAACTTTTCACATCACAAACTTCCAACTTACAAACTTTCATAACATAAATTTTCACATCGCAAACTTCCAACTTACACATTTTCATAACATAAACTTTCAAAACATGAACTTTTCACATCACAAACTTCCAAACTTACAAATTTTCATAACAAACTTTTCACATCATAATTTTCCAACTTACAAATTTTCATAATATAAACTTTCAAAACATGAACTTTTCCCATCACAAACTTCTAACTTACAAATTTTCATAACATAAACTTTCAAAACATGAACTTTTCACATCACAAATTTCCAACTTGCAAACTTTCAACATGCAAACTTCTAATTGACAAACTTTCAAATCATCAACTTCCAAAATGCAGACTTCCAATTTGCAAATTTTCAACTTACAAACTTCCAATTTCCAAACTTCCAAAGCACAAACTTCCAACTTGCAGACTTCCAACTCATACAATTTCAACATGCAGACTTCCTACTCGTAACTTCCAACTCATAAACTTCCAATAAACTTCCAAAGCACAAACTTCGAAATCACATACTTCCAACTCGCAACCTTTCAACTTGCAAACTTCCAACTTACTAACTTTCAAGATGCAAATTTCCAACTCGCAAATTTCCAACTTGCAAACTTTCAACATGCAAACTTCATCAACTTCTAACATGCAGACTTCCAATTTGCAAATTTTCAACCCACAAACTTCCAATTTGCAAACTTCCAAAGCACAAATTTCCAACTTGCATTCTTCCAACTCACAAACTTCCAACTTGCAAACTTTCAACTCGCAAATTTCCAACGTGCAAAATTTCAACATGCAAAACTTCCAATTTGCAAACTTTCAACTCATAAACTTGGAAATTTCCAAAGCACAAACTTCCAATTCACAGACTTCCAACTCATACACTTTCAACATGCAGACTTCCAACTCGCAACTTTCAACTCATAAACTAGGAAACTTCCAATTTGTAATCTTCGAAATTACAGACTTCCAACTTGCAAACTTCCAATTCATAGACTTCCAACTTTCAAACTTCCAACTTACAAACTTCATATTGCAAACTTTCAAATCCAAATTTTCAACTTTTCACATCACAAACTTCCAACTTACAAACTTTCATAAAAACTTTCAAAACACAAACTTTTTCACATTATAAACTTTCAACTTACAAACTTTGGTAACATAAACTTTCAACTTACAAACTTCAAAATTGCAAAGTTTCATAACACAAACTTTCATATAATAAACTTTCAACTTACAAACTTTCGTAACATAAACTATCAACTTATAAACTTTCATAACACAAACTTTCTACTTACACACTTCCAACTTGCAAATTTTCAACTTTCAACTTGCAAGCTTCCAACTTACAAACGTCCAACCTTAAAACTTCATGTTACAAACTTCTAACTTACACATTTTCATAACACAAACTTTCAAATGTTAGCGCGCAGACAGGAGCTGTATTGACTCATTGTAAATATTACCAGTGTTCGTCTCTTAATCGCACCCTTTGGGTGCCTCATGGCTTTCACAGCATGTCCACATTGTAAATATTACCAGTGTTCGTCATTGTAAATATTACCAGTGTTCGTCTCTTAATAAAACCCTTTGGAGGCGTCACGGCTTTCACAACATGTCCACATCGTAAGTATTTCCAGTGTTCTTCTCTTAATCATACGCTTTGGAAGCGTCACGGCTTTCACAACATGTCCACATTGTAAATTTTACCAGTGTTCGTATCTTAATCACACCCTTTGGTGGCATCACGCCTTTCACAACATGTCCACATTGTAAATATTACCAGTGTTCGTCTCTTAATCGCACCCTTTAGGGCGTCTCGACTTTCACAACATGTTCACATTGTAAATATTACCAGTGTTCGTCTTTTAATCACACCCTTTGGACACGTCACGGCTTTCACAACATGCCCACATTGTAAATATTACCAGTGTTCATCACTGTAAATATTACCAGTGTTCGTCTCTTAATCGCACCCTTTGGGGCGTCTCGGCTTTCACAACATGTCCACATTGTAAATTTGACCAGTGTTCGTTTCTTAATCACACCCTTTGTGTGCGTCATGCCTTTCACAACATGTCCACATTGTAAATATTACCAGTGTTCGTCTCTTAATCACACTCTTTGGACGTGTCACGGCCTTCACAACATGTCCTCATGTGGAGTGGAGAACTTCCAATTTGCAAACTTCCAAAGCACAATTCCAAGTTTATGAGTTGAAAGTTTGTAAATTGGAAGTTTTGGATTTTGAAAGTTTGCACGTTGATGCATGAGTGGAGTGGAGTGGAGTGGAGTGGAGAACTTCCAATTTGCAAACTTCCAAAGCACAATTCCAAGTTTATGAGTTGAAAGTTTGTAAATTGGAAGTTTTGTGCCTGCATTGAGACAGTGCTGCTTGCACAACCCTACCTTCACATAGTTGTTGCAAATTGGAAGTTTTGGATGTTGAAAGTTTGCACGTTGATGCATGAGTGGAGTGGAGTGGAGTGGAGTGGAGAACTTCCAATTTGCAAACTTCCAAAGCACAATTCCAAGTTTATGAGTTCACAATTTGTAAATTAGACGTTTTGCGCCTGCATTGAGACAGTGCTGCTTGCACAACCCTACCATCTACAATTTACCCATACCTCCTACAGTTTACCCATAACTCCTACAGTTTACCCATAATTCCTACAATTTACCCATACCTCATACAGTTTACCCATAACTCCTACAATTTACCCATACATCCTATGTTTTGCATTGTTGACCTTGACCTTGACCTTTTGACCTCGCGGTGTTGTGGAGAACTTCAAATTTACAAACTTCTAAAGCACAATTCAAAGTTTATGAGTTGAAAATTTGTAAATTGGGAGTTTTGCTCCTGCATTGAGACAGTGCTGCTTGCACAACCCTACCATCTACAATTTACCCATACATCCTACAGTTTACCCATACCTCCTACAATTTACCCATAACTCCTACAGTTTACCCATAATTCCTACAATTCACCCATACCTCCTACAATTTATCCATAACTCCTACAAGCCGGTTTGAACTGGTTTGAGCTGGTTTCAACCGGTTTGATTTAGTTTTTTTTTCTTTTTTGGAATGTTCGAACGAAGTCATGGAATTTTCCACGCCCACGAAAAGAAACACGATCGCGCATTTACACCCTACTAACAGACCGTAACCTAACAATCAAATGTTCGTGTATGCAGCGGGAAAAACGTAGCCGTGCATGTAAACTATACAACATATATCGCATCATTGCATTATATCGAGAACTTTTCGACGTATGTCGTTTCGAGTCGACACCTATATACTGCCTATAATGCCAAGAGTCTGCATACACCGCAAGGTCAAAAGGTCAAGGTCAACAATGCATAAACACCGCCGCACCTGCGAGTTGTGTGTGCTGCTTACGTCAGCTGCATGTCCTTATTTGGTATAGTTCTGCGTGCTACTTACGTCAGCTCCCGTCCGCGATGCCAAATATGGAAGCGCGCGCGCGGCCTCGTTCGGTAAACAAGGCGCTTCACGATGCTAATTTTCATACAGAAGGATTCGGAAAACAAATAAAACTTATGTAATCGTAACGTCCTCCTAAACACGCATTAGAGCAATCCTTCACCCGTAAATGGGCGTGATTCTAGTACATGGGAACTGCAAAACGCGCGTTCGCCTTTTATACAAATAAGCAAACACACGAGAACTTACCGAAACCACATTATCGACTGCAACGACTTGGCCATGGTTATATACAAATCGTCGACGTAGTACGGTTGGGAGGTTCAGAGGTGGTGGATTAGGGACTGCTCGCGCAACATGGTCGCTGATTTGGGGTTAGGGTTAGCTGGCCTGATAGAAGCGCACATCGCAGACCGAGTCTAAGACACGTGCTTAGGGTCAGACCACAGTTCACAGGGAGTTCGGGTTATGGAGTCGAGGTAGTAGAGTTCGTATTAGGGTTCACTGCTGACAACAGAAGCATTAGGGTTATACAGTTTACAACAGGTTGGGGTTAAGATTAGGGTTACTAACCCTAACCCTAACCCTCGCTATAGAGGGAAACTCGTGAGCATCTCGTGAATGCCACCCTAACTGGCGATTGTATCAGCGCAAATGTCGGTAATCTTTGACCTTTGATCTAAACTCGCGAACCTTAGAGTTACAAACCCTAACCCTCACTGGCAATTGTATCAGCGCAAAAGGTCGGTGACCTTTGATCTTGGCCCGTAGCACACCCTGACGATCATATCAGCGCAAAACAAGATAGCAGCCTCCATAGGGCGCAAAACAAGATGGTGACAAATGTATGCAAATTAGGTGACGTCATAGGTCACGTGACTGCTCTCGACCAATCAGAAGCTTACCCAAAGAGATACATTGTTGCAAATGAGGTGTGACGTCATAGGCTCTTGACCAATCAGAACCGTCGACACTAGGTCACGTGACTGCTCAAGACCGACCAGAAGCTTACCCAAATTTAAGGACTGAAAAGCCCCCTATACTACTAAGAGGTTAAACTACGTACCAATATATAAAGCACTGGTGTCATTCATAATTCCATGCAAGGTCTCAATTTGCAACTATGTAATACTAAAGAAATAATTTTAAACATTCCTTAACCGGAAATACAACTTATAATCTGTTTATATTAATATTAGAATTTAAAGTCTGGGTTTTGTATTAATATTTTTATTAGGTACAGGTCCGGCCCGCTGGCTGCGGGCCGGGCATGGACCCAAAGCCAGGCCCGTGCAAGGCACTAATATATATACATATATTTTTATTATGTAGTAGCGACGCTGATTACCGCGACGCCAAACGGACTTTCTATGAAGCTGATCGTCATGGAACTGGAAGTGTCCTTATTAAATTATACTACAGGATATACATCTATATTTACCACAGGATATAATTATATGTAGATATACGCGACGCCCCCGTTACGTTCCAGAAACCGCTGAATTAATTCAGCGGTTTTTGAATGTAACGGGGGCGTCGCCTATTCTGTGACGGCAGCAGTCATAATAAAACAAAGTGTTTAATTGACGATACTACTGCAGCATTTGACACAGGATCAATCGTTTTCAATCTGATAATACTCCGAAGAGGTCTTCAAATAACACCTGTCAACGAGCTGTAGACTATACAGTTAACGTCAACGTCATTGCCGTCAGGTATAAAGTTGAACAGCGGAGGTCGTAGGATATCGACGAACACTGATCTAAACAAGTTATTTGGAAATGAACTGTGTCTGACTGAATCACAGATAGTTGCTCACCGGACGTTGGGCAACCGTCCGAGCACCGACTGACTGTGATATGACTATTATTACTGTGATAGCAACTGGCCGGTGTTGTGTTCGCGAGTGATGTTAGATCGTTCAAAATTTGAAGTAACGGATCCAAATACAGTTGAAGGGCGGGGTCATTCGAACCTTATTTTGTCGCACACCTGTTTCATTATTTAAGAACCCCTAATATCTGCGTCATAAATTTTTGGAAACATTTTATGTACATAATATTTAAAAATGCCCCTTCTGCGATTGTGTCATTGGTTTAGTTCAACCAACCAACAAACTGACACATCGATCAATATATTTATTTTCAAATAATTATAAAGAAGCTTTACCATTTGACATGGTAATTACCTCCGAAGAAACATTGGAAACATTTTGTTTGCAAACTGCTGTTACAATAATGACTGCGTAATAAGTATCAGGTAGATGGTTCAAATCTCAGGAGCAGTAGTAGACGTTTATATCATTATACATTGTGCTTACACACGCAAAGGGGGCAGCCGTGGCCTAGTGGTTTTGGACTCTAAATTCGAGGGTTGTGAGTTCAAGACCCACACTGGGCACGGTTCGCTTTCGAAGCTTAGGCAATTTCGTTTACCCTACTTTGCCTCAGTCTACTCAGCTGCAAATGAGTACAAACACTGTTTGGAAGGTACCTGCGATGGACTAGTGTCCCGTCCAGGAGAGTCAGTATAACTGCACTCTAAGTTGCTTCGCACTACAGAAACCAGGTTTAAGCACTGGCCATATAAGCCTTCATGGCTTCCTAAGGCGTAATGTCTGGGGGATGACTTTACCTACCTTACACACGCAAGCAAGCACGCACGCACGCACGCACACAGTTATCGGTGACTCCTGTTTCTTAGTCAGACTATTATCATGTGTGGTTTGGTGCAAACGTGTTATTAAATTAGATAGTCATCGTGTCCTTGCATGTCGCCCAGAGATATCACAAGTAAGATAACTATTATAATTGTAATTGTCGTTCCAAGCTGGAGGAAAATTAAATGCTAGACAAATCAGTTACACGCTGCACTGTCATATTCTTTTCAATTGCCATGTAACAAACACTCGGCATAATGGTCTATAGAGAACGTGCTACAAAGCCTGTTTACACTGAACGCCACATTATTGACAACACTCCTTAGAAAGCAGTTAGCAGTTATCACCGTGGGAGTACTGAACGATATGTGCATAGGTAAAACGAAAGGTTAAACACGTTGCTGTCCTCGAACACGTTTCAAACACGCCCGCACGCACACATCACACACACTCACACATAGCATTACGCGGGACTTAAAACGGCCAATCTTGTTAGTGAACCGGGCACACTATTGGTCAGAAGAGCTGCCGACGCCGAACTTCCTATCCAATCAACGTGCAGGTTCTGCGTATCTAACAACATCGTGATTGCAACAACAACAATTTGATTAGGGATTATTAGTCGGGGCTTGTGCAAGTTTCTGGAGTCATCTGCCGTGTGCGACTGTGAGAACACGCATTCGCCTCAGGTACGTGACACACCGTCTTTTGTCTGCGACTCTTAATGTAGTTCCCGATACTAAATCTTCTATAGATATCGCACGCATCGGGCAACATTGTAAGCAAAGGTATTGGTTTGTGGCATAAAACCTCACAGAATCGCCACAACACACCGCCTTTTCCCGACACATCAGAGTTAATCATGCACATTTGTCACCGGACCCGACGGTCGCCAAGCTGTGTCACTGCCGCGTCCACAGCACTCCACTTATATGTGACTCGGCATAGAGTGACCGGGATTGTTGGAATGGGTAGAAATATATGGGATGCCTGGGTTGGGATGTAGAGGATAATTGGATTGATGTACACTTTGGACAGTCAAACCTCGCTATTAAGGTCACCCTTGACACTGGACCAAAGTGACGCTAATAGAGAGGTGACTTATGTGAATTGGGAAACATTACTACACAACTCCAAGTCATGTTCACAGATACACAAATGTGTAATGTAATGTATGTTCTATAAATAATGTAGCGTATGTGAACCGGGCACACTATCGGTCAGAAGAGCAGCCGACGCGGAACTTCCTATTACACTGATCACTGCTTCCCAACGATTGAGTACATTAATATTCTGGTGCGCTACATCCGCTGTTGTAACAACAAAACCATGGCTACTATTCACTCTTAAATACGACATACACACGAACGCTCGGACGGAATAATTCGCCATTTTCCCTAGGATGACCTGTGATCTCGTACAATGTTACATTAACAATGTCTAGTTTTGTTAACTGTTTTATTTCGTTATCCAGTTTTCGACCCGTGACGCGAAGAGACACGATGCCGACCAAGAAACCCTACTTGGCGTTCATGCTCTGCTTCCTTTACGTCGCCGGCGTGTCGGCGTGTACGCGAAGCTGCAATTGTGACAACAGCAATGCCGATAACAGCAATACCGATAACAGCAATACCGATAACAGCAATACCGATAACAGCAATACCGGTAACAGCAATACCGGTAACAACTGCAACAATGGTAAAAACAATACCGGTAACAGCAACAATGACCAGTTGGCGCTCATGAAGAAGACGTTCTCCAAGCTAGAGGCGATGGAAAATCGACAGCAGTTAATGGAGAGGCGACAGCAGTCAATGGAGAGCCGACTACAGTCAATTAATGGACAAGGATCGACAGAGCAACCGGTGTGCGAAGATATCGGAGGTAAAGTCGTATATACCTTTGTCTCTGTCTGTCGCTCTCTCTCTCTCTCTCTCTCTCTCTCTCTCTCTCTCTCTCTCTCTCTCTCTCTCTCTCTCTCTCTCTCTCTCTCTCTCTCTCTCTCTCTCTCTCTCTCTCGCTCGCTCGCTCGCACGCACGCACGCACGCACGCACGCATGCATAGCTGACATGTGATTCTGACACAATAGGTGAATACACTGCTTGACAACACAGGTGAATACACTGCTTGACAACACGGGTGAATACACTGCTTGACAACACAGGTGAATACACTGCTTGACAACACAGGTGAATACACTGCTTGACAACACAGGTGAATACACTGCTTGACAACACAGGTGAATACACTGCTTGACAACACAGCGTTACACGAATCGTATTAATCTTTACTGAGAAGAACGTGGACATGAGATGCATCAACATCCTGCGATTGTCGTTTATGGTTGGCATTTGGATCGTCTTCTCTGCGCGACTATATTTACCTGTATTTTTATGTTTTAAACTCACGACCCTTAAGAAGAAAAAAATAATGTATTTTTTATAAAGGTTTCGTGAATAAATAATGTTTATTATTATTGTTATTATTATTATACCGGTCATCAAATTATAGAATCGCACAAAATATTATTGTTGCATCCTTGTAATTATGTGTTTTATGTTTTCCTGCAGACACCAGATGCCGATGGACCAGCGGGAGTTCTCGCACGTGCTACAAGCTGGTCCACCAGAAGTTGACGTGGGTCGACAGTAGCTCCCACTGCAAGAGTCTCACTGGTAACGCCGACCTCGTGTCAATTGAATCGAGCGAGGAAAACGAGTTCCTGCTCGGCATGATCAAAGGTAACATGTCTAAGGGGTGATCTCAAAGTACCGATGTACGACAGTACACGTAATGGATGTCACTTAACCTCAGACCCTCCGCACCCCCCCCCATACCCAACAAACACCACACCCCACACCCACCACACCCGGGGCCCACACCCCACCACTACATGGAATTTTGAATTATTAGTGAAATGTACACGTATTTCCTGCTGTAATCATCACACACCGGTCATATTCAGCTATCATAACAGCCTCTGAACAGTGGTCGAACAATAAACGAAAAAGGAAAAATGCAATTTACGACTGTAAATGAAACAGCTGGTAACCCGTTCCCTCCCTCCAACTAAACATATTTTGTGTCACAACACATACATCGATGTTTGAGACAATACCTAAGTAGATCATTTTGGGTAATATATGTTCATTTTAAACACGGAACTTACGAACATATCGTTATTTAATATCAACGTGGCACTTATTTAAATAGCAAAGTGTTTTAATATCAAATAAATGAATATGCAGTGCTACTTTTTCACGCTCACGAATGTCTATACTGTAAACAAGACAACGCTTTCCACTATTTGTTGGTGTGTAGCAATTGTATCGCCTCAGCGTGGATATAAATACATTAATTCCTGTTAAGAACATTCCACGAGGAGCACATCGTGTTTACTGGCTTTCCATTCTGAATATCACATTTTTCCAGATTTCAAGCAACACAGCTGTACAGATTTCTACACGTCGGGTAAAAGATCCGGCGGTACTTGGAGTTGGCGTTCGACGGGACAACCGTTTCGTTACACAGTGTGGGGACCTGGAGAGCCAAACGATCATGGTAGCAGCGAAGATGTACTCGGCATATGTAAAACAGACCCGCATGGTTATCTTTGGAACGACATATCTCCTGCGGCGAAGCTGTGCTTTATCTGTGAATTTAACTAAGGAAACACAAATGTGTACTTGAGCCGAAAACAACGCCCATAATACAATCTGATGTATCAGGGGGTTAAATTAGAATGCTTTTACACCATGTTTTAGGCTATTTATAATAGACCTATCCTATCTAGTTTTGTGTGCTCACATATTGCTTATAATTCAACAAAATATGTAATACGATTGTCACCCATAGCAACAAGCTGTACATGACAAGTGGAGGTATGTGAGTCCAGTACGTTTTCAGCATTCATAGCACAGAAGCACGTAAAAGCACCCTGTGCACGAGCCAGTCATGACTTTATCCTAACCATAGATAATAGTTACACGGAGAACTATCTCGGAAATTGTTGGGTGTCATTACGTGACTGTTTGTCTAGCAGTCAGGTCCGACAAGCTAACCAACATGGCCGCCGCCACAAATGTACGCAGTCGGACTCCGCCGTATGCTTTGTTGACTTTGTGGCCCAAACAATTGCGGGGCCATGTTTGTTTAGCTTGTCGGACATAGTTGCTAGGCAAGATATTATGCACGGCGATTTACGTAAAACATAGCACAACAATATAACCGGAATATAAATTGTCATAATGCGAGGCTCAAAATATCGAAGCATCACGATTTTACTTTACTCTGTTCATACTAACCCGATATGTAATGGTAATAGTAATGAAATGGGAGACTTTTTAATACTCAGGTGGCGCCACCCAACAGTCCGGTCCCTCGAACGTACATCTCTTTGTTGATCGATTGTGACCTAGTGCCCTCAACAACCCCGCGATTTTTTGCGCCTCGTACACGAGCATCTCTCCAATTAAACGTTTTCTTAGTCGTGGACGAATCCAAAGCCCAAATTGTGTCGTGACAGACATTAAAAATTCAAGACGAGCGCTTGCTAGTCCCGGGAACGGATTGTCGTGTGCTGCCACCAAGCGGGTTTAATTTGTAAAATCGCTCAGAATACATTATGTACTGTTCATTTAAGACCATGGGACAATAACTCTAAAAGAGAGGCCATTGGCCTTTCGCTTTACCATACGAAAGATTTCTGACATCCGACATATCAACACAATCTTGTATGTTGTCATACTGTGTTAATAATGCATGCGCGAGACGGTGCGCAGACGTCTGTGATGCAGGTGTTGTCGTGTAATTATGTGTCTACTGCAAAAATATCTTCGATTCTGACACAAATGCAGCAGAGTAGGCTTTGTTAACGATTATACTCTCGGTTGATATGTCGTTCGGTGTCTACTCCAGAGGTGACCAAAGACAACGGAGACACTTCTGACGCTGTTAATATCTCATGAATAGTTGACATCGACATATCTTACAAAATAAATATTATATAATGTTAACACGGTTTGTATTGTATGGTATTAACATAGGTTATGTTTGAGACAAATAAACAATTCGTTTGTGTGCATCTTACTGTTATGAGATGAGGTGAGGTGAGAGATCTCTCGTTCACGTTGATTAGATGTTGGGGATAAAAGTATAGTAGTATCACTATATCGGTCATGGTAAACTGCATTGAGTTTGTCATCCTATTTGATGTCGATGTATGTAAACGACTCATCAATAATATACAACATTGCCTGTTTTCCTGGAATGTGCATACTCGTTATGCATAAGGCATCTAACCTAGAATCTCGCAAATGGTGTGAATAATCGTGAATAATGTTCAATTGGGATTTTGCGGCACTTTTAAAAAAGTTTAGTAATACCCAGTGATAGGATTGTAACTGACCGAGGCGTCTTCCTGGATATTTAAAAAATCGCTATGGGCCAGTGGCCTATTTAGGAAGTCCAGGAGGCCAAAGGAGGGTTGATCAAGCTAAGTCCCCATTAGTTTATCGTGCTAGCATGTAGCGGTGCACAATGTTACCATGTAGCGGTGCACCATGTTACCATGTAGCGGTGCACCATGTTACCATGTAGCGGTGCACAATGTTACCATGTAGCGGTGCACCATGTTACCATGTAGCGGTGCACCATGTTATCATGTAGCGGTGCACCATGTTACCATGTAGCGGTGCACCATGTTACCATGTAGTGGTGCACCATGTTACCATGTAGCGGTGCACCCATAGACATAAATAGAACACCCGTTAGTAAAACAAGACCGCTAAGCCCTTATCAATTGACACATGATAAAGTGATGCCGGCATGGACCAGTGACATTCATGCTGCTGCACGGCAAGAACCCACTGGAGGCCCAGTGTTTATACTGTACAGCACCCAGTCTTCATCATATATCTATAGATATACAGTACTAATAAGAGATTATTACTACATAGCTATATATACCTAATACCTTATTACGTGCACGATCTATCCATGCACCTTGTATATAAAATATCATAACATATTAACTATAACAGTAGCACCAATATACATGATCGAAACTGAACTTTCTGAAGTGCTCTATACATGTATTAGGTAATGACTGCAAATGGTCAAAATCTCATTAAGCCTTATTGGACATTCTTCTCTAAGGTCCCAAAAATATTCTTTTCCCATCTTCCAACACATTCCCCAGCAGCTCAATCACAGCCATTTCCACCTGCAGATCAAGATCTTTCTCGAATGTTTTCTGGCCAACTTGCAAAGTCATGTAAAGAAATGTGCTCTCTCATTTAAGCTGTCAATTGTTTTAGTAGGCAACCTTTCACATGGTTTGTCAAACAAATGCATAGAATGCAGTGAATGTTGCAATGTGTACATAATTAGTTACGTGATAGTGGTTCATACAACGAAGAAAAGGCAAACGACGATCAAAAAGGGGAGAGCCTTATTAAATGCTTAATAAAGAAAAAAATCTTATTAATGAGCTGACATCTAGTGGAGTTTTAAAAATGAGTTACAAATATGCATACACGCACGCACACATTATTTATAAAACTGAATCCTACCCCTATAACATTTTATGTTGCACCCAATCAATGTGACTACTGGGAAACACTTAATGTAAGCTCCCCCAAGAAAAACAAACGTATCTGTAATATATTGATATTTCAGAACATTTTCGAAACTGTTACATTCATTCACATATGCACTAACACAGCACAAGCATTTGCGATATAAATTACCTGAAAATAAAAATATGTTAGATCCTGTCTTCTGTCGATTCGTACAGATGTAAGCCACACAGGAAATAACCATATTCGTTGTCCCACAACTTTCTCCAGCAAGCCTCCAAAATGTTTGTCTTGGAGAGTTTAACACTAATGCACGATGCTCAGTCCAATATGAACAACCAAACTGCCCACACTTATAACACAACTGCTGGGAACACCCTCACCCAAATTAGTAATCAGTCTGGTGGCCATGCCCCATTAAGAACAAATGACATTGACAAATCTTCAAGTTAATTGGTTCCTGGTGTCATCGTCACTGGCTACTAGCCTGAGAAGTTTATACTTCTCTGGTAGCCACCTCATCTTCATTGCTTTTGTTTGCCTTATATTGAACATGATGATGGTGAGGAGGAAATAAATTAACTTACTTACTCACTTACTTACTTATTTACTTACTTACATATGTTAGACAACTATTTGTAACATGCTATGTTCACACTATAAACAGTACTACCCTATGTGTCATGCAGTGGATGCAACTGTTTCTGCCGTGCAATTAAATGCCGGCCAGTGGTCCACGACCGCTTCACTGCAGTGAGCTGGCTTGTCGCTCTTGTTTATAGGGGGGTGATTAATGATGTAACTCTATGAGTGCACCATGTTACCATATAGAGGTGCACCATGTTACCATGTAGCGGTGCACCATGTTACCATGTAGCGGTGCAACAAAAACATACGGAACAAAATCCAAACATATAAGCCAAGGGGTATGGTCAAATGCCCCCCCCCCCCCACCTAAATACGCTACTGCCCTGGACCTGTTAGTCTCCCCATGCTCAGTGGTGACACCTAGCGAGAATAGTCGAACTGGCACCGATGCTTCAAATAGAAAATATTCCATTGTTATTCCGAAGTTGGTCATTTTTCATATTGAGTAGAAAATATCATGAATCCACAGTTACATTTATCTGTGATATGTTGACCATTTCTCCGTTGTCTGAATTGCTATTTCAGCGCCAGTCATATTTTACCTAATGTTAATGACATACATTACCAGCAAATCGCCCCTCAGAGAGCAACGCTCTACTGCATTTAATATGCATTATGTACACACGCCATTAGCAGTGATTCTCGGATCCAACGCGGCGGTGTTGGTTCGCGATTAGTGCTGCTATTGTGTTTCCTGCCTTCAGTTGACAAGCGCTTTCTCGTGACACACTAAGGCACTGCCGGTGAACCAGAGGGCTTTCTCGTACTCTCAATGAACGACACATTAAGGCACTGCCGGTGAACTAGAGGGCTTTCTCGTACTCTTAATGAAGCACACATTAAGGCACTGCCGGTGAACCAGAGGGCTTTCTCGTACTCTCAATGAAGGATACATTAAGGCACTGCCGGTGAACTAGAGGGCTTCCTCGTACTCTCAATGAAGGACACATTAAGGCACTGCCGGTGAACCAGAGGGATTTATCGTACTCTCAATGAAGGACACATTAAGGCACTGCCGGTGAACCAGAGGGATTTATCGTACTCTCAATGAAGGACACATTAAGGCACTGCCGGTGAACCAGAGGGCTTTCTCGTACTCTCAATGAAGGATACATTAAGGCACTGCCGGTGAACTAGAGGGCTTCCTCGTACTCTCAATGAAGGACACATTAAGGCACTGCCGGTGAACCAGAGGGATTTATCGTACTCTCAATGAAGGACACATTAAGGCACTGCCGGTGAACCAGAGGGATTTATCGTACTCTCAATGAAGGACACATTAAGGCACTGCCGGTGAACCAGAGGGCTTTCTCGTACTCTCAATGAAGGACACATTAAGGCACTGCCGGTGAACTAGAGGGCTTTCTCGTACTCTTAATGAAGGACACATTAAGGCACTGCCGGTGAACCAGAGGGCTTTCTCGTACTCTCAATGAAGGATACATTAAGGCACTGCCGGTGAACTAGAGGGCTTTCTCGTACTCTCAATGAAGGACACATTAAGGCACTGCCGGTGAACCAGAGGGATTTATCGTACTCTCAATGAAGGACACATTAAGGCACTGCCGGTGAACCAGAGGGATTTATCGTACTCTCAATGAAGGACACATTAAGGCACTGCCGGTGAACCAGAGGGCTTTGTCGTACTCTCAATGAAGGATACATTAAGGCACTGCCGGTGAACTAGAGGGCTTTCTCGTACTCTCAATGAAGGACACATTAAGGCACTGCCGGTGAACCAGAGGGATTTATCGTACTCTCAATGAAGGACACATTAAGGCACTGCCGGTGAACCAGAGGGCTTTGTCGTACTCTCAATGAAGGACACATTAAGGCACTGCCAGTGAACTAGAAGGCTTACTCGTACTCTCACCGAGGGACACATTAACGCACTGCTGGTGAACTAGAGGGCTTTATCGTGCTCTTACTGAGTTCTGGTGAAGTAATAAATAAATTGTGTATGTTTTTTTACGTGTGGACAGTTCACTATTAATTTTCCATTAGCGACACTGATAAGTGTTTCGATGCTGTTTGGTAAGCACCCTTGATGGTAAAGGTCAAAAGTATGTTCCTATGCAGTGCTGTATCCTGTCAGTAAGATCATTCAAAGCGCTTTTTCCGGCAGACTTGCTTATTTGAACACCAACTCGACTTCTCTAGGAAGCATTTAGCCACGCTGCAATTACTACGCGAAGACTATACGTTCACATATCCACCAGTTTCCATAGCCAGGTACTCATTATTTGTGTACAGCTGAGTGAACTGGAACAACATGGAGTGAGAGAAATTGCCCAAGTTCCAAACAGCAGCAATGGGATTCGAAACAGGGATCTCTCGATTGAGAGTCCGATGTTCTAACCACCGCGCCACCGCGCCACCGCGCCACCGCGCCACCGCGCCACAGCGCCACCGCGCCACCGCGCCACAGCGCCACAGCGCCACAGCGCCACCGCGCCACCGCGCCACCGCGCCACCGCGCCACAGCGCCACAGCGCCACCGCGCCACCGCGCCACAGCGCCACAGCGCCACAGCGCCACCGCGCCACCGCGCCACAGCGCCGCAGCGCCACAGCGCCACAGCGCCACCGCGCCACCGCGCCACCGCGCCACCGCGCCACAGCGCCACAGCGCCACAGCGCCACAGCGCCACCGCGCCACCGCGCCACCGCGCCACCGCGCCACCGCGCCCCTCGACAGAGGCATAACGACAATCACAATTTCCAAATATAATTAAATTAAACACATCATAACATTGTAGAACTATATTGTGCACTGTAGTAATACAGATTGTACACTGTAGTAATACAGATTGTACACTGTAGTAATACAGATTGTGCATTGTAGTAATACAGTTCAACAAAACGTCTACGAAATGTACGACAAATCGTGTATGCTCATGTAGCATAGCTACTAGTCTTGTCAGTATTACTTTGGCACACGGTGTCTAAAGGAGGTCAGTTAGTGTATTGTTTGAATCATGAATACAATCTCAACAATATGAGAGCAGGTGGGTAACGAAAAACAATCCGAAAATCACTTAGGTAGCACATATTAATATTTTGTTTGTGGCAGACAATTCCTCGATTTTCTTATCTTTCTTTGTCAGCCTTACATATTAGAAATTTGGACAGTTTAGCATTGCCTTCCAGTGACCCTTATGGATTTTCAGTGAGTCAAAATAGATACCCCACATAGCGGTTCTTCGTAAATGCGAAACAATACACGCGTTAAATATGTGTACAAACTATCATGCCTACAGTTTACGAATGTTGACGGTTTTTAATGGTCGGCACAGTGCGTGAGAAAAGAAAGTTTAATTCAGATAGCCTTTGTAGACGTCACCTGCCTGTGACGCCAGCATTGCTAGCATTCCTGTGACGCCAGCATTGCTAGCATTCCTGTGACGCACCTAAGCTTATCGCTGAGGAAACGTTACAGTGAATATTGCCATGTCGATACATGTCGTTATTACAGTGAATGTTGTCATGTCGATATATGCCGTTATTACAGTGAATATTGTCATGTCGATACATGCCGTTATTACAGTGAATATTGTCATGTCGATACATGCCGTTATTACAGTGAATATTGTCATGTCGATACATGCCGTTATTACAGTGAATATTGTCATGTCGATACATGTCGTTATTACAGTGAATATTGCCATGTCGATACATGCCGTTATTACAGTGAATATTGTCATGTCGATACATGTTGTTATTACAGTGAATATTGTCATGTCGATACATGCCGTTATTACAGTGAATATTGTCATGTCGATACATGCCGTTATTACAGTGAATATTGTCATGCCGTTATTACAGTGAATATTGTCATGTCGATACATGCCGTTATTACAGTGAATATTGTCATGTCGATACATGCCGTTATTACAGTGAACATGTCGTTATTCGGACCAATGTTTCCTCACACAGCTGGAGGTCGGCGACACTGTTGCCGGACACTGTGTATGCGAACACAAGTGACCGCTCGACTGCGAGGACGACCACCTTCAAGTACCGGGTTGGGTCGGCCGACGACATCAGTCAAGTCCCACAGACGGACACATTAACACATAAACGTCTCAGTCTGTCATCGGCAGCCACATCAGCAGCAAACGACGTCATTAAGGTTGGGCACTAAAACTGCTTCCTTAACTGATTTAGCCTATCGCAAATCTGGCTCATTGGTGTCCAAATATGTAGTGTGTGAATAGTTTATGTAACATCCGCAGTGGATTTAATAAAAAAAAACTATTTTCGCTGAAATCATCGAAATAATTTACTTTAGTTTTTAAATCTAGTAAGGTTTAAAATAGTGGATATCCAAAATGGTAAACACTGTGCGGGTCAGTGCCGATCACTGGTGTGACTTCCATCCTCTCACCGGTTACATGACAACATTACGAAATTTCACCAAGGGTACAATTTACGAGTTTTCAACATTTTCTTTTTCATTTCACTTAATGTTTAACCAAACTTTAAGTAATTTAACAGTTTGTCTGATGATTTCACAAAACTACATACGAAAGTTGCACAACGAGCTAGCATGTTGCGGGTTGCAGTGAATACCAGGTAGGTTTGATTTTTCGCAAAATTAATTTGAAATGAGACTTGCAAAAAAATCAAACTGAGGATGGAGCTTTAAATGTAACAAAGACTCTGACGTTAAGGCTTCATCAAATCCTCAAAAATTAGTGCAATTCGCGTACAGTGTTATCATCGATTTGTCGATACGTTTGCTGAACTTTGCTCATAACAGTAAACACATGATTTTGAAAACAACAAATAACTAGACTATATAATGTATATAATATAACGTATTTCCTACTGTCATTGGCATCCGTTTTGCGAAGCATCTGCTGTAACTAAATAGTTCGAATTTCGAGTGGCAGTCTCTGCTACAGATAGTACAGGTGTAGACAGTTTGATGTAGAGACGTGGTAGTAGGTGGTAGTCGGTGGTAGTCGGTGGTAGTCGATGGTAGTCGATGGTAGTCGATGGTAGTCGATGGTAGTCGGTGGTAGTCGGTGGTAGTCGATGGTAGTCGGTGGTAGTCGATGGTAGTCGGTGGTAGTCGATGGTAGTCGATGGTAGTCGATGGTAGTCGGTGGTAGTCGGTGGTAGTCGGTGGTAGTCGATGGTAGTCGGTGGTAGTCGATGGTAGTCGGTGGTAGTCGATGGTAGTCGATGGTAGTCGATGGTAGTCGATGGTAGTCGGTGGTAGTCGATGGTAGTCGGTGGTAGTCGGTGGTAGTCGATGGTAGTCGGTGGTAGTCGATGGTAGTCGATGGTAGTCGATGGTAGTCGGTTGTAGTCGATGGTAGTCGGTGGTAGTCGATGGTAGTCGATGGTAGTCGATGGTAGTCGATGGTAGTCGATGGTAGTCGATGGTAGTCGATGGTAGTCGGTGGTAGTCGATGGTAGTCGGTGGTAGTCGATGGTAGTCGTTGGTAGTCGGTGGTAGTCGATGGTAGTCGATGGTAGTCGATGGTAGTCGATGGTAGTCGATGGTAGTCGGTGGTAGTCGATGGTAGTCGGTGGTAGTCGGTGGTAGTCGGTGGTAGTCGGTGGTAGTCGATGGTAGTCGATGGTAGTCGATGGTAGTCGGTGGTAGTCGATGGTAGTCGGTGGTAGTCGATGGTAGTCAATGGAAGTCGATGGTAGTCGATGGTAGTCAATGGTAGTCGGTGGTAGTCGATGGTAGTCGATGGTAGTCGATGGTAGTTGATGGTAGTCGATGGTAGTCGGTGGTAGTCGATGGTAGTCGGTGGTAGTCGATGGTAGTCGATGGTAGTCGATGGTAGTCGGTGGTAGTCGGTGGTAGTCGGTGGTAGTCGGTGGTAGTCGGTGGTAGTCGACGGTAGTCGATGGTAGTCGATGGTAGACGGTGATAGTCGATGGTAGTCGGTGGTAATCGATGGTAGTCGATGGTAGTCGGTGGTAGTCGATGGTAGTCAATGGTAGTCGATGGTAGTCGATGGTAGTCAATGGTAGTCGGTGGTAGTCGGTGGTAGTCGATGGTAGACGGTGGTAGTCGATGGTAGTCGGTGGTAGTCGATGGTAGTCGATGGTAGTCGATGGTAGTCGGTGGTAGTCGGTGGTAGTCGATGGTAGTCGATGGTAGTCGATGGTAGTCGATGGTAGTCGGTGGTAGTCGGTGGTAGTCGATGGTAGTCGATGGTAGTCGATGGTAGTCGATGGTAGTCAATGGTAGTCGGTGGTAGTCGGTGGTAGTCGATGGTAGACGGTGGTAGTCGATGGTAGTCGGTCGGTGGTAGTCGATGGTAGTCGTTGGTAATCGATGGTAGACGGTGGTAGTCGATGGTAGTCGACGGTAGTCGATGGTAGTCGATGGTAGTCGATGGTAGACGGTGGTAGTCAATGGTAGTCGATGGTAGTCGGTGGTAGTCGATGGTAGTCGATGGTAGACGGTGGTAGTCAATGGTAGTCGATGGTAGTCGGTGGTAGTCGATGGTAGTCGATGGTAGTCGATGGTAGTCGGTGGTAGTCGGTGGTAGTCGATGATAGTCGATGGTAGTCGGTGGTAGTCGATGGTAGTCGATGGTAGTCGATGGTAGTCGGTGGTAATCGATGGTAGTCGATGGTAGTCTCTCCGACGCTCTCTCTTCTCCGTCCACAGTTTGTTTATTCTTTCCTCTGTCTGCCTCATATCACTCTGCACGGTCTGTCGCCAGTTGTTGCTGTCTGCTGCAGCAGATTCCCAGGACTCGATGCTGATCTGAGCAGATTTGATATCTCGTCTGCAAGCAGCCCTGAACCGTAGAGCTGGACGGCCGACACGCCTTGCACCTAGAGGACGTCCTTTGGAATATGTCCATCCTCCATGCGGCAGACACTACCAAACCAACGCAGACGTCGCTGACTTATCAGGGCGAACATGCTGGGAATATCTGCACGCTCAATGACATTCTTGTTTGATGTGTGTGTTCCTCTTAAGTGGTGCAAATGATGCGTCTGATGTAAACTGTTGACGCGTTATTCCTGCTCCGCATATATTGTCCACGCTTCGCTACCGTAAAGGGCTGCTTAGTCTGGCATACTCGAACCTTTGTGTTCTCGGTGATGTTGTTCTCCCACATCCTCTTGGACAGCCGTCGCCTGACAGATGCTGTCTTTCCGATGCGCTTATTTATCTCTACATTGAGGGATATGTAGCTGGCGATGGTTGACCTTAGGTAGGTGAACCTTTGCACCACTTCCAGAGTGTGGCCAATGATATGGATGGCTGGAGCTTCGCTGATTTCTTGGCTCATGACATTGGTATTTTTCAGGTCAAATTCTGTGCATGCCTGGGCAAGTTGGTCTATGAGCCTCTGGAGGCCCTCTTCTGTGTGCGATACTAGTGCTGCGTCATCAGCGAAGAGCATCTCCTTCGTACTTTGGTTTTCGCACGCAGACGGGCCAGAATGAACGGCTTGCCATCAGTCCTTGAATGTAGACACACACCTTCTGAAGATTATCCGAAGGCATGAGAAAGCAGCAGGGCGAAGCATATCCCAACCAAGGTTGGTGCAAGGACGTATACCCTGCGGATTGGGAAGGCCTTCGATGATGATCCATCGTACTGCAGTGTGCCATACATATCTACGTGGAATGAGGTAACCGTACTGCACTGTGTCATGCATGTCTACGTCGAATGAGGTGACCGTACGGCATTGTGTCATGCATGTCTTCGTGGAATGAGGTAACCGTACTGCACTGTGTCATGCATGTCTTCGTGGAATGAGGTAACCGTACGGCATTGTGTCATGCATGTCTTCGTGGAATGAGGTAACCGTACGGCATTGTTTCATGCATGTCTTCGTGGAATGAGGTAACCGTGCTGCACTGTGTCATGCATGTCTACGTGGAATGAGGTAACCGTACTGCACTGTGTCATGCATGTCTTCGTGGAATGAGGTAACCGTACGGCATTGTGTCATGCATGTCTTCGTGGAATGAGGTAACCGTACGGCATTGTTTCATGCATGTCTTCGTGGAATGAGGTAACCGTACGGCATTGTGTCATGCATGTCTTCGTGTAATAAGGTAACCGTACGGCATTGTGTCATGCATGTCTTCGTGGAATGAGGTAATCATACTCAGCAGCTTTGGGGGACATCGAATCTTCTCGAGGAGTGTGAAGATTCATTTTCTGCTGACCTGGTCAAAGGCCTTTGTCGGATCAACAAAGACGATGTAAAGTGGTATCCTCTGTTCCATACATTTCTCTTGCAACTGTCGCAGCGAAAATTACATCTCGATGGCGGATCTTCTTGCTCTGAACACCGCAAGGTCAAAAGGTCATGGTCAACAATGCATAAACACCGCCGCACCTGCGAGTTGTGTGTGCTGCTTACGTCAGCTGCATGTCCTTATTTGGTATTGTTCTGCGTGCTACTTACGTCAGCTCCCGTCCGCGATGCCAAATATGGAAGCGCGCGCGCGGCCTCGTTCGGTAAACAAGGCGCTTCACGATGCTAATTTTCATACAGAAGGATTCGGAAAACAAATAAAACTTATGTAATCGTAACGTCCTCCTAAACACGCATTAGAGCAATCCTTCACCCGTAAATGGGCGTGATTCTAGTACATGGGAACTGCAAAACGCGCGTTCGCCTTTTATACAAATAAGCAAACACACGAGAACTTACCGAAACCACATTATCGACTGCAACGACTTGGCCATGGTTATATACAAATCGTCGACGTAGTACGGTTGGGAGGTTCAGAGGTGGTGGATTAGGGACTGCTCGCGCAACATGGTCGCTGATTTGGGGTTAGGGTTAGCTGGCCTGATAGAAGCGCACATCGCAGACCGAGTCTAAGACACGTGCTTAGGGTCAGACCACAGTTCACAGGGAGTTCGGGTTATGGAGTCGAGGTAGTAGAGTTCGTATTAGGGTTCACTGCTGACAACAGAAGCATTAGGGTTATACAGTTTACAACAGGTTGGGGTTAAGATTAGGGTTACTAACCCTAACCCTAACCCTCGCTATAGAGGGAAACTCGTGAGCATCTCGTGAATGCCACCCTAACTGGCGATTGTATCAGCGCAAATGTCGGTAATCTTTGACCTTTGATCTAAACTCGCGAACCTTAGAGTTACAAACCCTAACCCTAACCCTCACTGGCAATTGTATCAGCGCAAAAGGTCGGTGACCTTTGATCTTGGCCCGTAGCACACCCTGACGATCATATCAGCGCAAAACAAGATAGCAGCCTCCATAGGGCGCAAAACAAGATGGTGACAAATTTATGCAAATTAGGTGACGTCATAGGTCACGTGACTGCTCTCGACCAATCAGAAGCTTACCCTAAGAGATACATTGTTGCAAATGAGGTGTGACGTCATAGGCTCTTGACCAATCAGAACCGTCGACACTAGGTCACGTGACTGCTCAAGACCGACCAGAAGCTTACCCAAATTTAAGGACTGAAAAGCCCCCGATACTACTAAGAGGTTAAACTACGTACCAATATATAAAGCACTGGTGTCATTCATAATTCCATGCAAGGTCTCAATTTGCAACTATGTAATACTAAAGAAATAATTTTAAACATTCCTTAACCGGAAATACAACTTATAATCTGTTTATATTAATATTAGAATTTAAAGTCTGGGTTTTGTATTAATATTTTTATTAGGTACAGGTCCGGCCCGCGGGCTGCGGGCCGGGCATGGACCCAAAGCCAGGCCCGTGCAAGGCACTAATATATATACATATATTTTTATTATGTAGTAGCGACGCTGATTACCGCGACGCCAAACGGACTTTCTGTGAAGCTGATCGTCATGGAACTGGAAGTGTCCTTATTAAATTCTAAATACTACAGGATATACATCTATATTTACCACAGGATATAATTATATGTAGATATACGCGACGCCCCCGTTACGTTCCAGAAACCGCTGAATTAATTCAGCGGTTTTTGAATGTAACGGGGGCGTCGCCTATTCTGTGACGGCAGCAGTCATAATAAAACAAAGTGTTTAATTGACGATACTACTGCAGCATTTGGCACAGGATCAATCGTTTTCAATCTGATAATATTCCGAAGAGGTCTTCAAATAACACTTGTCAACGAGCTGTAGACTATACAGTTAACGTCAACGTCATTGCCGTCAGGTATAAAGTTGAACAGCGGAGGTCGTAGGATATCGACGAACACTGGTCTAAACAAGTTATTTGGAAATGAACTGTGTCTGACTGAATCACAGACAGTTGCTCACCGGACGTTGGGCAACTGTCCGAGCACCGACTGACTGTGATATGACTATTATTACTGTGATAGCAACTGGCCGGTGTTGTGTTCGCGAGTGATGTTAGATCGTTCAAAATTTGAAGTAACGGATCCAAATACAGTTGAAGGGCGGGGTCATTCGAACCTTATTTTGTCGCACACCTGTTTCATTATTTAAGAACCCCTAATATCTACGTCATAAATTTTTGGAAACATTTTATGTACATAATGTTTAAAAATGCCCCTTCTGCGATTGTGTCATTGGTTTAGTTCAACCAACCAACAAACTGACACATCGATCAATATATTTATTTTCAAATAATTATAAAGAAGCTTTACCATTTGACATGGTAATTATCTCCGAAGAAACATTTGAAACATTTTGTTTGCAAACTGCTGTTACAATAATGACTTCAGTCGTAAGTTCTCTAATGCCACGCGTACCATTTCTGAGTATACTGGTAACTGCGAAGTAAGTATCAGGTAGATGGTAAAAATCTCAGGAGCAGTAGTAGACGTTTATATCATTATACATTGTGCTTACACACGCACGCACGCACGCACGCACGCACGCACGCACGCACGCACGCACGCACGCACACAGTTATCGGTGACTCCTGTTTCTTAGTCAGACTATTATCATGTGTGGTTTGGTGCAAACGTGTTATTAAATTAGATAGTCATCGTGTCCTTGCATGTCGCCCAGAGATATCACAAGTAAGATAACTATTATAATTATAATTGTCGTTCCAAGCTGGAGGAAAATTAAATGCTAGACAAATCAGTTACACGCTGCACTGTCATATTCTTGTCAATTGCCATGTAACAAACACTCGGCATAATGGTCTATAGAGAACGTGCTACAAAGCCTGTTTACACTGAACGCCACATTATTGACAACACTCCTTATAAAGCAGTTAGCAATTATCACCGTGGGAGTACTGAACGATATGTGCATAGGTAAAACGAAAGGTTAAACACGTTGCTGTCCTCGAACACGTTTCAAACACGCCCGCACGCACACATCACACACACTCACACACAGTATTACGCGGGACTTAAAACGGCCAATCTTGTTAGTGAACCGGGCACACTATTGGTCAGAAGAGCTGCCGACGCCGAACTTCCTATCCAATCAACGTGCAGGTTCTGCGTATCTAACAACATCGTGATTGCAACAACAACAATTTGATTATTGATTATTAGTCGGGGCTTGTGCAAGTTTCTGGAGTCATCTGCCGTTTCATGTGCGACTGTGAGAACACGCATTTGCCTCAGGTATGTGACACACCGTCTTTTGTCTGCGATTCTTTATGTAGTTCCAGATACTAAATCTTCTAAAGATATCGCACGCATCGGGCAACATTGTAAGCAAAGGTATTGGTTTGTGGCATACAAACCTCACAGAATCGCCACAACACACCGCCTTTTCCCGACACATCAGAGTTAATCATGCACATTTGTCACCGGACCCGACGGTCGCCAAGCTGTGTCACTGCCGCGTCCACAGCACTCCACTTATATGTGACTCGGCATAGAGTGACCGGGATTGTTGGAATGGGTAGAAATATATGGGATGCCTTTGGACAGTCAAACCTCGCTATTAAGGTCACCCTTGACACTGGACCAAAGTGACGCTAATAGAGAGGTGACTTATGTGAATTGGGAAACATTACTACACAACTCCAAGTCATGTTCACAGATACACAAATGTGTAATGTAATGTATGTTCTATAAATAATGTAGCGTATGTGAACCGGGCACACTATCGGTCAGAACAGCAGCCGACGCGGAACTTCCTATTACACTGATCACTGCTTCCCAACGATTGAGTACATTAATATTCTGGTGCGCTACATCCGCTTTTGTAACAACAAAACCATGGCTACTATTCCCTCTTAAATACGATATACACACGAACGCTCGGACGGAGTAATTCGCCATTTTCCCTAGGAGGACCTGTGATCTCGTACAACGTTACATTAACAATGTCTAGTTTTGTTAACTGTTTTATTTCGTTATTCAGTTTTCGACCCGTGACGCGAAAAGACACGATGCCGACCAAGAAACCCTACTTGGCGTTCATGCTCTGCTTCCTTTACGTCGCCGGCGTGTCGGCGTGTACGCGAAGCTGCAATTGTGACAATAGCAATACCGATAACAGCAATACCGATAACAGCAATACCGATAACAGCAATACCGATAACAGCAATACCGGTAACAGCAATACCGGTAACAACTGCAACAATGGTAAAAACAATACCGGTAACAGCAACAGTGACCAGTTGGCGCTTATGAAGAAGACGTTCTCCAAGCTAGAGGCGATGGAAAATCGACAGCAGTCAATGGAGAGGCGACAGCAGTCAATGGAGAGCCGACTACAGTCAATTAATGGACAAGGATCGACAGAGCAACCGGTGTGCGAAGATATCGGAGGTAAAGTCATATATACCTTTGTCTGTCTGTCGCTCTCTCTCTCTCTCTCTCTCTCTCTCTCTCTCTCTCTCTCTCTCTCTCTCTCTCTCTCTCTCTCTCTCTCTCTCTCTCTCTCTCTCTCTCTCTCTCTCGCCCGCTCACACGCACGCACGCACGCACGCACGCACGCATGCACGCACGCACGCACATCACAAAATCACTCACACACACGCGCAATGATTAATCAGTGATTCAAATGATAGCTGACATGTGATTCTGACACAATAGGTGAATACACTGCTTGACAACACAGGTGAATACACTGCTTGACAACACAGGTGAATACACTGCTTGACAAAACAGGTGAATACACTGCTTGACAACACAGGTGAATACACTGCTTGACAACACAGGTGAATACACTGCTTGACAACACAGGTGAATACACTGCTTGACAACACAGGTGAATACACTGCTTGACAACACAGGTGAATACACTGCTTGACAACACAGGTGAATACACTGCTTGACAACACAGGTGAATACACTGCTTGACAACACAGCGTTACACGAATCGTATTAATCTTTACTGAGAAGAACGTGGACATGAGATGCATCAACATCCTGCGATTGTCGTTTATGGTTGGCATTTGGATCGCCGTCTCTGCGCGACTATATTTACCTGTATTTTTATGTTTTAAACTCAAGACCCTTAAGAAGAAAAAAATAATGTATTTTTTACAAAGTTTTCGTGAATAAATAATGTTTATTATTATTATTATTGTTATTATTATTACACCGTTCATCAAATTATAGAATCGCACAAAATATTATTGTTGCATCCTTGTAATTATGTGTTTTATGTTTTCTTGCAGATACCAGATGCCGATGGACGGGCGGGAGTTCTCGCACGTGCTACAAGCTGGTCCACCAGAAGTTGACGTGGGTCGACAGTAGCTCCCACTGCAAGAGTCTCACTGGTAACGCCGACCTCGTGTCAATTGAATCGAGCGAGGAAAACGAGTTCCTGCTCGGCATGATCAAAGGTAACGTGTCTAAGGGGTGATCTCAAAGTACCGATGTACGACAGTACACGTAATGGATGTCGCTTAACCTCGGACCCTCCACTCCCCCCCCATATCCACCAAACCCCACACCCCACACCCACCACACCCGGGGCCCACACCCCACCACTACATGGAATTTTGAATTATTAGTCAAATGTACACGTATTTCCTGCTGTAATCATCACACACCGGTCATATTCAGCTGTCATAACAGCCTTTGAACAGTGGTCGAACAATAAACGAAAAAGGAAAAATGCAATTTACGACTGTAAATGAAACAGCTGGTAACCCGTTCCCTCCCTCCAACTAAACATATTTTGTGTCACAACACATACATCGATGTTTGTAACAATACCTAAGTAGATCATTTTGGGTAATATATGTTCATTTTACACACGGAACTTACGAACATATCGTTATTTAATATCAACGTGGCACTTATTTAAATAGCAAAGTGTTTTAATATCAAATAAATGAATATGCAGTGCTACTTTTTCACGCTCACGAATGTCTATACTGTAAACAAGACAACGCTTTCCACTATTTGTTGGTGTGTAGCAATTGTATCGCCTCAGCGTGGATATAAATACATTAATTCCTGTTAAGAACATTCCACGAGGAGCACATCGTGTTTACTGGCTTTCCATTCTGAATATCATATGTTTTTCAGATTTCAAGCAACACAGCTGTACAGATTTCTACACGTCGGGTAAAAGATCCGGCGGTACTTGGAGTTGGCGTTCGACGGGACAACCGTTCCGCTACACAGAGTGGGGACCTGGAGAGCCAAACGATCATGGTAGCAGCGAAGATGTACTCGGCATATTTCAATCAGACCAGCATGGTTATCTTTGGAACGACATATCTCCTGCGGCGAAGCTGTGCTTTATCTGTGAATTTAACTAAGGAAACACAAAGATGTACTTGAGCCGAAAACAACGCCCATAATACAATCTGATGTATCAGGGGGTTAAATTAGAATACTTTTACACCCAGCTTTAGGCTATTTATAATAGACCTATCCTATCTAGTTTTGTGTGCTCACATATTGCTTATAATTCAACAAAATATGTAATACGATTGTCACCCATAGCAACAAGCTGTACATGACAAGTGGAGGTATGTGAGTCCAGTACGTTTTCAGCATTCATAGCACAGAAGCACGTAAAAGCACCCTGTGCACGAGCCAGTCATGACTTTATCCTAACCATAGATAATAGTTACACGGAGAACTATCTCGGAAATTGCTGGATGTCATTACGTGACTGTTTGTCTAGCAACCAGGTCCGACAAGCTAACCAACATGGCCGCCGCCACAAATGTACGCAGTCGGACTCCGCCGTATGCTTTGTTGACTTTGTGGCCCAAACAATTGCGGGGCCATGTTTGTTTAGCTTGTCGGACATAGTTGCTAGGCAAGATATTATGCACGGCGATTTACGTAAAACATAGCACGACAATATAACCGGAATATAGATTGTCATAATGCGAGGCTCAAAATATCGAAGCATCACGATTTTACGTTACTCTGTTCATACTAACCCGATATGTAATGGTAACAGTAGTGTAATGGGAGACTTTTTAATACTCAGGTGGCGCCACCCAACAGTTCGGTCCCTCGAACGTACTTCCTTTGTTGATCGATTGTGACCTAGTGCCCTCAACAACCCCGCGATTGTTTGCGCCTGGTACACGAGCATCTCTCCAATTAAACGTTTTCTTAGTCGTGGACGAATCCAACACCCAAATTGTGTCGTGACAGACATTAAACAAATTCAAGACGAGCGCTTGCTAGTCCCGGGAACGGATTGTCGTGTGCTGCCACCAAGCGGTTTAGTATGTAAAGTCGCTCAGAGTACATTATGAATTGTTCATTTCAGACCATGGGAAAACAACTCTAAAATAGACGCCATTGTCCTTTCGCTTTACCATAATAAAGATTTCTGCTCAGAAAGATCCCGACATACGACATATCAACACAATCTAGTATGTTGTCATACTGTGTGAATAATGCATGCGCGAGACGGTAGGCAGACGTCTGTGATGCAGGGGTTGTCGTGTAATTATGTGTCTACTGCAAACATATCTTCGATTCTGACACAAATGCAGCAGAGTAGGCTTTGTTAACGATTATACTCTCGGTTGATATGTCGTTCGGTGTCTATTCCAGAGGTGACCAAAGACAACGGAGACACTTCTGACGCTGTTGATATCTCATGAATTGTTGACATCGACATATCTTACAAAATAAATATGATATAATGTTAACACGGTTTGTATTAACATAGCTTGTGTTTGAGACAAATAAACAATTCGTTTGTGTGCATCTTACTGTTATGAGATGAGGTGAGGTGAGAGATCTCTCGTTCACGTTGATTAGATGTTGGGGATAAAAGTATAGTAGTATCACTATATCGGTCATGGTAAACTGCATTGAGTTTGTCAACCTATTTGATGTCGATGTATGTAAACGACTCATAAATTATATACAACATTGCCTGTTCTCCTGGAATGTGCATACTCGTTATGCATAACCTAGAATCTCGCAAATGGTGTGAATAATCGTGAATAATGTTCAATTGGGATTTTGCGGCACTTTATAAAAAGTTTAGTAATACCCAGTGATAGGATTGTAACTGACCGAGGCGTCTTCCTGGATATTTAAAAAATCGCTATGGGCCAGTGGCCTATTTAGGAAGTCCAGGAGGCCAAAGGAGGGTTGTTCAAGCTAAGTCCCCATTAGTTTAACGTGCTAGCATGTAGCGGTGCACCATGTTACCATGTAGCGGTGCACCATGTTACAATGTAGCGGTGCACCATGTTACCATATAGCGGTGCACCATGTTACCATGTAGCGGTGCACCATGTTATCATGTAGCGGTGCACCATGTTACCATGTAGCGGTGCACCATGTTACCATGTAGCGGTGCACCATGTTACCATGTAGCGGTGCACCATGTTACTATGTAGCGGTGCACCATGTTACCATGTAGCGGTGCACCATGTTACCATATAGCGGTGCACCATGTTACCATGTAGCGGTGCACCATGTTACCATGTAGCGGTGCACCATGTTACCATGTAGCGGTGCACCATGTTACCATATAGCGGTGCACCATGTTATCATGTAGCGGCGCAACAAAAACATACGGAACAAAATCAAAACATTTAAGCCAAGGGGTATGGTCAAATGCGCCCCCCCCCCCCCCACCTACGCTACTGCCTTGGACCTGTTAGTCTCCCTATGTTCAGTGGTGACACCTAGCGAGAATAGTCGAAATGGCACCGATGCTTCAAATAGAAAATATTCCATTGTTATTCCGAAGTTAGTCATTTTTCATATTGAGTAGAAAATATCACGAATCCTCAGGTACGTTTACCTGTGATATGTTGACCATTTCTCCGTTGTCTGAGTTGCTATTTCAGCGCCAGTCATATTTTACCTAATATTAATGCCATACATTACCAGCAAATCGCCCCTCAGAGAGCAACGCTCTACTGCATTTAATATGCATTATGTACACACGCCATTAGCAGTGATTCTCGGATCCAACGCGGCGGTGTTGGTTCACGATTAGTGCTGCTATTGTGTTTCCTGCCTTCAGTTGACAAGCGCTTTCTCGTGACACACTAAGGTACTACCGGTGAACTAGAGGCTTTTTCGTGCTCTCACTGAATGACACATTAAGGCACTGCCGGTGAACCAGAGGGCTTTCTCGTACTCTCAATGAAGGACACATTAAGGCACTGCCGGTGAACTAGAGGGCTTTCTCGTACTCTCACTGAGTGACACATTAAGGCACTGCCGGTGAACTAGAAGGCTTACTCGTACTCTCACTGAGTGACACATTAAGGCACTGCCGGTAAACTAGAAGGCTTACTCGTACTCTCACTGAGTGACACATTAAGGCACTGCCGGTGAACTAGAAGGCTTACTCGTACTCTCACTGAGTGACACATTAAGGCACTGCCGGTAAACTAGAAGGCTTACTCGTACTCTCACCGAGGGACACATCAACGCACTGCTGGTGAACTAGAGGGCTTTATCGTGCTCTTACTGAGTTCTGGTGAAGTAATAAATAAATTGTATATGTTTTTTTACGTGTGGACAGTTCACTATTAATTTTCCATTAGCGACACTGATAAGTGTTTCGATGCTGTTTGGTAAGCACCCTTGATGGTAAAGGTCAAAAGTATGTTCCTATGCAGTGCTGTATCCTGTCAGTAAGGCCATTCAAAGCGCTTTTTCCGGCAGACTTGCTTATTTGAACACCAACTCGACTTCTCTAGGAAGCATTCAGCCACGCTGCAATTACTACGCGAAGACTATGCGTTCACATATCCACCAGTTTCCATAGCCAGGTACTCATTATTTGTATACAGCTGAGTGAACTGGAACAACATGGAGTGAGAGAAATTGCCCAAGTTCCAAACAGCAGCAATGGGATTCGAAACAGGGATCTCTCGATTGAGAGTCCGATGTTCTAACCACCGCGCCACCGCGCCACCGCGCCACCGCGCCACCGCGCCACAGCGCCACAGCGCCACCGCGCCACCGCGCCACAGCGCCACAGCGCCACCGCGCCACCGCGCCACCGCGCCACCGCGCCACAGCGCCACAGCGCCACAGCGCCACAGCGCCACCGCGCCCCTCGACAGAGGCATAACGACAATCACAATTTCCAAATATAATTAAATTAAACACATCAGTAACATTGTAGAACTATATTGTGCACTGTAGTAATACAGATTGTACACTGTAGTAATACAGATTGTACACTGTAGTAATACAGATTGTGCCCTGTAGTAATACAGATTGTACACTGTAGTAATACAGATTGTGCCCTGTAGTAATACAGATTGTACACTGTAGTAATACAGATTGTACACTGTAGTAATACAGATTGTACACTGTAGTAATACAGATTGTACACTGTAGTAATACAGATTGTGCATTGTAGTAATACAGTTCAACAAAACGTCTACGAAATGTACGACAAATCGTGTATGCTCATGTAGCATAGCTACTAGTCTTGTCAGTATTACTTTGGCACACGGTGTCTAAAGGAGGTCAGTTAGTGTATTGTTTGAATCATGAATACAATCTCAACAATATGAGAGCAGGTGGGTAACGAAAAACAATCCGAAAATCACTTAGGTAGCACATATTAATATTTTGTTTGTGGCAGACAATTCCTCGATTTTCTTATCTTTCTTTGTCAGCCTTACATATTAGAAATTTGGACAGTTTAGCATTGCCTTCCAGTGACCCTTATGGATTTTCAGTGAGTCAAAATAGATACCCCACATAGCGGTTCTTCGTAAATGCGAAACAATACACGCGTTAAATATGTGTACAAACTATCATGCCTACAGTTTACGAATGTTGACGGTTTTTAATGGTCGGCACAGTGCGTGAGAAAAGAAAGTTTAATTCAGATAGCCTTTGTAGACGTCACCTGCCTGTGACGCCAGCATTGCTAGCATTCCTGTGACGCCAGCATTGCTAGCATTCCTGTGACGCACCTAAGCTTATCGCTGAGGAAACGTTACAGTGAATATTGCCATGTCGATACATGTCGTTATTACAGTGAATGTTGTCATGTCGATATATGCCGTTATTACAGTGAATATTGTCATGTCGATACATGCCGTTATTACAGTGAATATTGTCATGTCGATACATGCCGTTATTACAGTGAATATTGTCATGTCGATACATGTCGTTATTACAGTGAATATTATCATGTCGATACATGCCGTTATTACAGTGAATATTGTCATGTCGATACATGTTGTTATTACAGTGAATATTGTCATGTCGATACATGCCGTTATTACAGTGAATATTGTCATGTCGATACATGCCGTTATTACAGTGAATATTGTCATGCCGTTATTACAGTGAATATTGTCATGTCGATACATGCCGTTATTACAGTGAATATTGTCATGTCGATACATGCCGTTATTACAGTGAATATTGTCATGTCGATACATGTCGTTATTACAGTGAATATTGTCATGTCGATACATGCCGTTATTACAGTGAATATTGTCATGTCGATACATGTCGTTATTACAGTGAATATTGCCATGTCGATACATGCCGTTATTACAGTGAATATTGTCATGTCGATACATGTTGTTATTACAGTGAATATTGTCATGTCGATACATGCCGTTATTACAGTGAATATTGTCATGTCGATACATGCCGTTATTACAGTGAATATTGTCATGCCGTTATTACAGTGAATATTGTCATGTCGATACATGCCGTTATTACAGTGAATATTGTCATGTCGATACATGCCGTTATTACAGTGAATATGTCGTTATTCGGACCAATGTTTCCTCACACAGCTGGAGGTCGGCGACACTGTTGCCGGACACTGTGTATGCGAACACAAGTGACCGCTCGACTGCGAGGACGACCACCTTCAAGTACCGGGTTGGGTCGGCCGACGACATCAGTCAAGTCCCACAGACGGACACATTAACACATAAACGTCTCAGTCTGTCATCGGCAGCCACATCAGCAGCAAACGACGTCATTAAGGTTGGGCACTAAAACTGCTTCCTTAACTGATTTAGCCTATCGCAAATCTGGCTCATTGGTGTCCAAATATGTAGTGTGTGAATAGTTTATGTAACATCCGCAGTGGATTTAATAAAAAAAAACTATTTTCGCTGAAATCATCGAAATAATTTACTTTAGTTTTTAAATCTAGTAAGGTTTAAAATAGTGGATATCCAAAATGGTAAACACTGTGCGGGTCAGTGCCGATCACTGGTGTGACTTCCATCCTCTCACCGGTTACATGACAACATTACGAAATTTCACCAAGGGTACAATTTACGAGTTTTCAACATTTTCTTTTTCATTTCACTTAATGTTTAACCAAACTTTAAGTAATTTAACAGTTTGTCTGATGATTTCACAAAACTACATACGAAAGTTGCACAACGAGCTAGCATGTTGCGGGTTGCAGTGAATACCAGGTAGGTTTGATTTTTCGCAAAATTAATTTGAAATGAGACTTGCAAAAAAATCAAACTGAGGATGGAGCTTTAAATGTAACAAAGACTCTGACGTTAAGGCTTCATCAAATCCTCAAAAATTAGTGCAATTCGCGCACAGTGTTATCATCGATTTGTCGATACGTTTGCTGAACTTTGCTCATATTAGTAAACACATGATTTTGAAAACAACAAATAACTAGACTATATAATGTATATAATATAACGTATTTCCTACTGTCATTGGCATCCGTTTTGCGCAGCATCTGCTGTGACGAAATAGTTCGAATTTCGAGTGGCAGTCTCTTCTACAGATAGTACAGGTGTAGACAGTTTGATGTAGAGACGTGGTAGTAGGTGGTAGTCGATGGTAGTCGATGGTAGTCGATGGTAGTCGGTGGTAGTCGATGGTAGTCGGTGGTAGTCGATGGTAGTCGGTGGTAGTCGATGGTAGTCGATGGTAGTCGATGGTAGTCGATGGTAGTCGGTGGTAGTCGAAGGTAGTCGATGGTAGTCGGTGGTAGTCGGTGGTAGTCGATGGTAGTCGATGGTAGTCGATGGTAGTCGGTTGTAGTCGATGGTAGTCGGTGGTAGTCGATGGTAATCGATGGTAGTCGATGGTAGTCGATGGTAGTCGATGGTAGTCGATGGTAGTCGATGGTAGTCGGTGGTAGTCGATGGTAGTCGGTGGTAGTCGATGGTAGTCGGTGGTAGTCGATGGTAGTCGGTGGTAGTCGGTGGTAGTCAATGGTAGTCGATGGTAGTCGATGGTAGTCGATGGTAGTCGATGGTAGTCGATGGTAGTCGATGATAGTCGATGGTAGTCCGTGGTAGTCGATGGTAGTCGGTGGTAGTCGGTGGTAGTCGGTGGTAGTCGGTGGTAGTCGATAGTAGTCGATGGTAGTCGATGGTAGTCGATGGTAGTCGGTGGTAGTCGATGGTAGTCGGTGGTAGTCGATGGTAGTCAATGGAAGTCGATGGTAGTCGATGGTAGTCAATGGTAGTCGGTGGTAGTCGATGGTAGTCGATGGTAGTCGATGGTAGTTGATGGTAGTCGATGGTAGTCGGTGGTAGTCGATGGTAGTCGATGGTAGTCGGTGGTAGTCGGTGGTAGTCGATGGTAGTCGATGGTAGTCGATGGTAGTCGATGGTAGTCGGTGGTAGTCGGTGGTAGTCGGTGGTAGTCGATGGTAGTCGATGGTAGACGGTGATAGTCGATGGTAGTCGGTGGTAGTCGATGGTAGTCGATGGTAGACGGTGGTAGTCGATGGTAGTCGACGGTAGTCGATGGTAGTCGATGGTAGTCGATGGTAGTCGGTGGTAGTCGATGGTAGTCGATGGTAGACGGTGGTAGTCAATGGTAGTCGATGGTAGTCGGTGGTAGTCGATGGTAGTCGATGGTAGACGGTGGTAGTCAATGGTAGTCGATGGTAGTCGGTGGTAGTCGATGGTAGTCGATGGTAGTCGATGGTAGTCGGTGGTAGTCGGTGGTAGTCGATGATAGTCGATGGTAGTCGGTGGTAGTCGGTGGTAGTCGGTGGTAGTCGACGGTAGTCGATGGTAGTCGATGGTAGACGGTGATAGTCGATGGTAGTCGGTGGTAGTCGATGGTAGTCGATGGTAGACGGTGGTAGTCGATGGTAGTCGACGGTAGTCGATGGTAGTCGATGGTAGTCGATGGTAGTCGGTGGTAGTCGATGGTAGTCGATGGTAGACGGTGGTAGTCAATGGTAGTCGATGGTAGTCGGTGGTAGTCGATGGTAGTCGATGGTAGACGGTGGTAGTCAATGGTAGTCGATGGTAGTCGGTGGTAGTCGATGGTAGTCGATGGTAGTCGATGGTAGTCGGTGGTAGTCGGTGGTAGTCGATGATAGTCGATGGTAGTCGGTGGTAGTCGATGGTAGTCGATGGTAGTCGATGGTAGTCGGTGGTAATCGATGGTAGTCGATGGTAGTCTCTCCGACGCTCTCTCTTCTCCGTCCACAGTTTGTTTATTCTTTCCTCTGTCTGCCTCATGCCACTCTGCACGGTCTGTCGCCAGTTGTTGCTGTCTGCTGCAGCAGATTCCCAGGACTCGATGCTGATCTGAGCAGATTTGATATCTCGTCTGCAAGCAGCCCTGAACCGTAGAGCTGGACGGCCGACACGCCTTGCACCTAGAGGACGTCCTTTGGAATATGTCCATCCTCCATGCGGCAGACACTACCAAGCCAACGCAGACGTCGCTGACTTATCAGGGCGAACATGCTGGGAATATCTGCACGCTCAATGACATTCTTGTTTGATGTGTGTGTTCCTCTTAGGTGGTGCAAATGATGCGTCTGATGTAAACTGTTGACGCGTTATTCCTGCTCCGCATATATTGTCCACGCTTCGCTGGAGCTTCGCTGATTTCTTGGCCCATGACATTGGTATTTTTCAGGTCAAATTCTGTGCATGCCTGGAAAAGTTGGTCTATGAGCCTCTGGAGGCCCTTTTCTGTGTGTGATACTAGTGCTGCGTCATCAGCGAAGAGCATCTCCCTCGTACTTTGGTTTTCCCACGCAGACGGGCCAGAATGAACGGCTTGCCATCAGTCCTTGAATGTAGACACACACCTTCTGAAGATTATCCGAACGCATGAGAAAGCAGCAGGGCGAAGCATATCCCAACCAAGGTGGGTGCAAGGACGTATACCCTGCGGATTGGGAAGGCCTTCGATGATGATCCATCGTACGGCATTGTGTCATGCATGTCTTCGTGGAATGAGGTAATCGTACGGCATTGTGTCATGCATGTCTTCGTGGAACGAGGTAATCATACTCAGCAGCTTTGGGGGACATCCAATCTTCTCGAGGAGTGTGAAGATTCATTTTCTGCTGACCTGGTCAAAGGCCTTTGTCGGATCAACAAAGGCGATGTATAGTGGTATCCTCTGTTCCATACATTTCTCTTGCAACTGTCGCAGCGAGAATTACATCTCGATGGCGGATCTTCTTGCTCTGAAGCCGCACTGTGATTCTGGGTAGACACGCGTAGCCAATTTCTGCATTCTGTTGAGCAAAACTCGGACAACGATTTTCCTCACTATATTGAGCAGGGAGATTGTTGCTGTCAACACGATCTCCTTGTAAAGGGTGACAATGTTGGCGATACGCTTGTCTTGGGGCACTTCCTACTGTAGTGAACCAAACATTAAGTCCTAAAACACATATCATCATCATTTATGAATGCAATTTTCAATTCAAAATGTGGTGCATACAAACATATTTAAACACGCGAAAATGTGTCTCTGTTATGTATATATGTACATGTACATCCATATACATTGTATGTCTTTGTGTGTGTGTATGTGTGTGTGTGTGTGTGTGTGTGTGTGTGTGTGTGTGTGTGTGTGTGCGTGCGTGCGTGCGTGCGTGCGTGCGTGCGTGCGTGCGTGCGCATTCGTGCGTGCGTGCGTGCGTGCGTGCGTGCGTGCGTGCGTGTTTGTGCGTGCGTGCGTGCGTGTTTGTGCGTGCGTGCGTGCGTGCGTGCGTGCGTGCGTGCGTGCGTGCGTGCGTGCGTGCGTGCGTGCGTGCGTGAGTGCATGTATGCATAGTCGTCACAGGAAATGTTTTTGTTATATTAGCGACGATCGACTGAAGCTAGGGGAGCAATGACGGACAGAGGACCGCGTTACTTCGTCCGAGAGAGAACCATCCGTCCGTCGAAGGAAGGTTACCACCCAAGAAGTCTCTCCGCCACATTCAAGAGGCTCACAACGGTAAAAGAACGACTGGAGTCAGAGTTGGAGTGTTCCGGTGATTTACGGGCGTTCAGCGACTCCAACCTGGACATAAAACCGCTGAAATATCGCCACCATTTGGAATGCGAAAACAAGAAAGAGACGAGAGATAGTTGCCGTGATTCGTTACGTGCTCCTGTCTGTACGTGTCATCAGGCGTCGTCAAACGTGGCGACATCTAGCGGCTATACAATGTGGAGAATACCACATCAGATACGTGAAAGTAGCGACGAAACATGGACGTGTCATCCCGGTCAACACGACGGCGACACAAACGGGCCTGTCAGTCGGCACGTACGTCAAATCTCGCGAGATCGCACTATTTCTAAAAAAAGTTGGCCCTGTTAAACATGTCGCGACCCCAACGTTATCGGACGCGCCGCATCACACCAACATTAAAACTGATCTTTCGAGGCAACCTCTTTCTGAGAAAATGGCAGTAACCGCGAATGTAGAAAATGGAGGTGAGCGAAAGTGGGAGCTCCATGTGACGCTGCCGTCCGCGGACACAGACTGGGTGGACGGGAGGTGATCTTCTAGTTCGTTCCGAATATTTCGGAGAAGAAGGCCGTGTGAATCGGCCGAAATATTCGGAAAGAATGCACAAAACATTTCTTGAGAGGTAATAAATAACCTCGAGATAACGATGCTGGCAAACGAGAACTGGGGGCCAAATTAACTTGGGTAACTGTGACCAACTTGGCGCCATTGTCATCAACACTGCCAATACAAGTGTCAGGCACTATGAGTGGTGAATGCTGTAGAATCCTAACGTCATCATCATCGGAGACCGGGGTTAGTTGTTACAATTTTCAGTTAAAGTCAGGTTGATAGATGCATTATTTCCGTCAACGTATACATTAAACTCGTTATTCGTGTTAATAGAATATACCATACCATTGATATTCCGTATTGTAGTTAGGTAAAAATGAAGTTTCCCAGGCGCGGTTGACTGTAACAACTTGCCCTTAAGCGGGGCAAGATGTTACATCATACGGGGCACGTTGTTACAGCAAAGAACGCGTGGATCACAAAGCAAGTATCACTCGAACATGTTACTGTTATTACATTAATTGGATTACACACACATATACATCTTTTACACAGTGTGCATAAAAATGTAGGTGTTCACAGCTTCATGTATTACGTTTTTCATTTCATTTCGAAGGGCGCTGGTTCCCCGGATTCTTACATAGCAATCAATTGTGAATGGAATATAAATTATTGAATGGAGTATGAAATAGTGAAAGGCATTATGTATGTAATGCGACTTCTACTTGATTGAATGATACACACACGTACGCACTCACGCACACGCGCACGAACTTCCACATTTCAACGTATCGTGCAATATTTATTAATTGCTCAAATGTGACTGTGCCATAACAATTTGACAAGATTTAAAAAGATTGCAATCCAAGGCAAAACACCCAGATGGCAAGTGGACAAGGAAGCCATTGGCTTATCGAGTGTCTAACAATTTTCCGTCTATGTGTAGCCCGGCCTTCTGATATATTTGTCAATTGAGTTTGACGCTGCTAACATTTACAGAACTGGTCATAAACCAGTACGATAGGCTTTACAAGTGAAACAAAGCGTTCACCCGTCGTGGTTAAATAAACGTTGTTCTTTCAGTCCATGACTAAGCCATCGGTGCGAGCCGCCCGAGCGATGTTACAGTTGTAACAATTTGCCCCAATATAATTCTAAAAACTTGCCCCAAACACATTTTTATGCAGTTGAACGCACGTGGTCGATAACAAATCCTGAATTTCAGTTTAACTTTTATTTGGCATAACCCCTTATACTATATAGTAGACATGTTTCAAGTTTCATTCACGAAGCGTAAAAAGTGGCTGCGTGAGATGATATTATGTGGATATACCAAAACAAGTTTTAGGTGGCTATAAAGTCATTTTTTTTCTACACCTCGGTAATTTCGTCTTCTTAAGTCTCGATTTTTAGCAACGTGTCTGCTGGAGGACTTCCAACCAACTACTGTCGATGGTATCTCAACATGTGTGCCATGTTTTCGTAAAACGCCTCTGTAACAACTTGCTCCTACACACAACTAGCCCCGGTCTGCCATATGACTGTGCAAACCGATGTGATAGCCACAAACACTGAAACTTGCTCCTGCACACAACTAGCCCCGGTCTGCCATATGACGGTGCAAACCGATGTGATAGCCACAAACACTGAAACTTCACATCCATAGTTGTCCTAGTTGTACCAGTCCAGGCCATAATCCTTGTGTTTGTTTAATTAAGCCGGGAAGTCCAGTAAGCCCATAATGAAAGGGTCATTCATCAGTTAGCCATACAATGTCTTTGTTGCTCTCACAAGTGACAGTGCTAAGTAAGAGTCTTCTGAAGAAGTTTGTTGACTCAAGTCAGACAGCCTGTACTAGTATTGTTTGGCGCCAATTTGTAGTGTGGTACAAAGTACAAAGGGGATATTGAGCCCTGGACATTGGCAGGTGCTAATCCACCCTCTCAGCCAACATTAGTTGTGGACTTGTGGTCGCTGCCAGCCACAACATGCCTAACAGTGTTCATTGATTCATATATCATATATATTTAATGGTTATATTTCTTTTCTCTTTTTATGTTGTGCTATAAATTTGAATGGAATGCAACCCCCTGTCTGATCCTAAACATAAAGAGGTTTCTGGAATGTAAAGAGGGCGTCGCCTATTCTGTGACGGCAGCGGTTATAATAAAACCAAGTGTTTAATTGACGATACTAATGCAGCATTTGGCACAGGATCAATCTTTCTCAATGTGATAATACTCCGATGTCTTCTTCAATAACAACTGTCAACGAGTTAATCAGCACAGTCTACACTTAATGTCAACACATTGTCGTCAGGTATAAAGTAGAACAGCAGAGGTCGTGGGATATCGACGAACACTGGTCTAAACATATTTGGTATTTGGAAATGAACTGCGACTGACTGAATCACGGACAGTTGCTCACCCTGTGTTAATGTTATTTGATGTACAAAAAACGAATAAGTAGGAATTGTGGAAACAGGGTTTATTGAGGGAACTAACGTAAAAATGTATATAAATAAAATAAGTGACAGTATAAACAACTTAATTCAACGAACCCTCTGTTTCTGTTACTATTAAAACGACCACCAAGAGGCGCCAAATTTCTCCTCATATATCTACATATATATCCTGTGGTAAATATATATGTATATCCTGTGGTATAATTTAAAAAGGACACTTCCAGTTCCATGACGATCAACATTTAAAACCAAAGCACATCAGCTTAACAGAAAGTCCGTTTGGCGTCGCGGTAATCGGCGTTGCTACTACAACTATTTTTAGCATTATATAGTGGATAAGCTTTACGTTTTGTCCGATTTGATTTATTTTCATTATCTATATTGTTTAAAGCATGGACATAATACCGTAAAGCATGGACATAATGCCGTAAAGCATGGACATAATGCCGTAAAGCATGGACATAATGCCGTAAAGCATGGACATAATGCCGTAAAGCATGGACATAATGCCGTAAAGCATGGACATAATGCCGTAAAGCATGGACATAATGCCGTAAAGCATGGATATAATGCCGTAAAGCATGGACATAATGCCGTAAAGCATGGACATAATGCCGTAAAGCGAAATGTAGTTTTTTATCGTTATAATATATATCATTGATTAAAAGTTTTACACCCAAATGAAGCCGGTGAGCCAGTTGAATCCGTCAGCCAGGGAAGCCATTACGTTCGCTTAAATCACATTTCCAGATCGTAACAGTAATTTATAATTCTACCGCGACGCCAAACGGACTCTCTGTGAAGCTCATATGTTGCATTTTAAAATGAAATTCGAATTTTCGTAAGGGTGAGCAACTGTCTGCTTTTTCATTTCCTTGGTGAGCAACTGTCCGGTGAGCAGCTGTCCGGTGAGCAACTGTCCAGTGAGCAACTGTCCGGTGAGCAGCTGTCCGGTGAGCAACTGTCCGGTGAGCAGCTGTCCGGTGAGCAACTGTCCAGTGAGCAACTGTCCGGTGAGCAACTGTCCGGTGAGCAGCTGTCCGGTGAGCAACTGTCCGCTTTTTCATTTCCTTGGTGAGCAACTGTCCGGTGAGCAAATGTCGGGTGAGCAGCTGTCCGAGCACCGACTGACTGTAATATGACTATTATTGCTGTGATAGCAACTGACCGGTGTTGTGTTCGCGAGTGATGTTTGATCGTTTAACATTTGAAGTAACGGATCCAAATATATTTGAAGGGCGGGGTCATTCGAATCTTATTTTGTCGCACGCCTGTTTCATTATTTAAGAACCCCTAATATGTGCGTCATAAATTTTTGGAAACATTTTATGTACATAATGTTTAAAGATGCCCCTTCTGCGATTGTGTCATTGGTTTAATTCAACCAACCAACAAACTGACACATCGATCAGAATATTTACTTTCAAATAATTATAAAGAAGCTTTACCATTTTACATGGTAATTACCTCCGAAGAAACATTTGAAACATTTTGTTTGCAAACTGCTGTTACAATAATGACTGCGTAATAAGTATCAGGTAGATGGTACAAATCTCAGGAGCAGTAGTGGACGGTTATATCATTCTACATTGTGCTTACACACGCACGCACGCACGTACGCACGCACGCACACAGTTATCGGTAACTCCTGTTTCTTATTCCGATTATTATCATGTGTGGTTCGGTGCAAAAGTGTTATTAAATTAGATAGTCATCGTGTCCTTGCATGTCGCCCAGAGATATCACAATTAAGACAACAGTTATAATTATAATTGTCGTTCCAAGCTGGGGTAAAATCAAATGCTAGACAAATCAGTTACACACTGGACTGTCATATTCTTGTCAATTGCCATGTAACAAACAACTCGGCATAATGGTATGTTTACACTGAACGCCGCATTATTTACAACACTCCTTAGAAAGCAGTTAGCAGTTATCACCGTGGCGAGCACTGAACGATATGTGCATAGGTAAAATGAACAATGACTGGAACACCCCACTTTTAGATCACATTCTCAGTAAACCATTGGCTTGATATTCTTGATTTTATTTCCACATGGTTGTTTTTTATTATATATTTTGTTTCATAGCTCCAAAACGACGACTTTTGTTTCGCTTTAACTATTTAGTTGTACGTGTTTGTTTCACAGGTAGCACACTTTCATGTCAGTGACCTAAGAACGGCCGTTCTGGTCAGTGAACCGGGCACACTATTGGTCAGAAGAGCTGCCGACGCCGAACTTCCTATCCAATCAACGTGCAGGTTCTGCGTATCTAACAACATCGTGATTGCAACAACAACAATTTGATTAGGGATTATTAGTCGGGGCTTGTGCAAGTTTCTGGAGTCATCTGCCGTGTGCGACTGTGAGAACACGCATTCGCCTCAGGTACGTGACACACCGTATTTTGTCTGCGACTCTTAATGTAGTTCCCGATACTAAATCTTCTATAGATATCGCACGCATCGGGCAAAATTGTAAGCAAAGGTATTGGTTTGTGGCATACAAACCTCACAGAATCGCCACAACACACCGCCTTTTCCCGACACATCAGAGTTAATCATGCACATTTGTCACCGGACACGACGGTCGCCAAGCTGTGTCACTGCCGCGTCCACAGCACTCCACTTATATGTGACTCGGTATAGAGTGACCGGGATTGTTGGAATGGGTAAAAATATATGGGATGCCTGGGTTGGGATGTAGAGGATAATTGGGTTCATATACACGTTGTACAATCAAACCTCGCTATTAAGGTCACACTGGACCAAATTGACGCTAATAGAGAGGTGACTGAGGTGAATTGGGAAACATTACTACACAACTCCAAGTCATGTTCACAGATACACAAATGTGTAGTGTATGTTCTATAAATAATGTAGCGTATGTGAACCGGGCACACTATTGTTCAGAAGAGCTGCCGACACGGAACTTCCTATTACACTGATCACTGCTTCCCAACGATTGAGTACATTAATATTCTGGTGCGCTACATCCGCTGTTGTAACAACAAAACCATGGCTACTATTCACTCTTAAATACGACATACACACGAACGCTCGGACGGAATAATTCGCCATTTTCCCTAGGATGACCTGTGATCTCGTACAATGTTACATTAACAATGTCTAGTTTTGTTAACTGTTTTATTTCGTTATCCAGTTTTCGACCCGTGACGCGAAGAGACACGATGCCGACCAAGAAACCCTACTTGGCGTTCATGCTCTGCTTCCTTTACGTCGCCGGCGTGTCGGCGTGTACGCGAAGCTGCAATTGTGACAACAGCAATGCCGATAAAAGCAACAACGACCAATTGGCGCTCATGAAGAAGACATTCTCCAAGCTAGAGGCGATGGAAAATCGACAGCAGTCAATGGAGAGGCGACTACAGTCAATTAATGGACAAGGATCGACAGAGCAACCGGTGTGCGAAGATATCGGAGGTAAAGTCATATATACCTTTGTCTCTGTCTGTTTCGCTCTCGCTCTCTCTCTCTCTCTCTCGCTCGCACGCACGCACGCACGCACGCACGCACGCACGCACGCACGCACGCACGCACGCACGCACGCATGCACGCACGCACGCAAGCACGCAAGCACGCACGCACACCACAAAACAACTCACACACACGCACGCACGCACGCCCGCACGCACGAACGAACACACACACACACACACACACACACACACACACACACACACACACACACACACACACACACACACACACACACACACACACACACACACACACACACACACACACACACATTAATACATAATGTTTATTATTATTATTATTATTATTATTATTATTATTACACCGTTCATAAAATTATAGAATCGCACAAAATATTATTGCTGCATCCTTGTAATTATGTGTTTTATGTTTTCTTGCAGACACCAGATGCCGATGGACGGGCGGGAGTTCTCGCACGTGCTACAAGCTGGTCCACCAGAAGTTGACGTGGTTAGACAGTAGCTCCCACTGCAAGAATCTCACTGGTAACGCCGACGTCGTGTCAATTGAATCGAGCGAGGAAAACGAGTTCCTGCTCGGCATGATCAAAGGTAACGTGTCTAAGGGGTGATCTCAAAGTACCGATGTACGACAGTACACGTAATGGATGTCGCTTAACCTCAGACCCTTCGCACCCCACACCCCCCACCCACTACACCCCACACCCCATCACACCCACCACACCCCCACACCCACCACACCCCACACTCCCCACACCCCACACTCACTCCCCACCCACCCACCACACCCCACACCCACCACCCCACACCCTCACCACTACATGGAATGTTGAATTACTAGTGAAATGTTCTCGTATTTATATGCTGTAGTCATCACACATCGGTCATATTCAGCTGTCATAACAGCCTCTGAACAGTGGTCGAACAATAAACGATGTTTTTCAAGGAAAATGCAATTTACGACTCTAAACGAAACAGCTGGTAACCACTTCCCTCCATCCAACTAAGCATATTTTGTGTGACAACATACATCGATGTTTGTGACAATACCTAAGTAGATCAGTGTGGGTAATATGTGTTCATTTTAAACACGGAACGTACGAACATACCGTTATTTAATATCAACGTGGCACTAATTTAAATAGCAAAGTGTATTAATATCAAATAAATTAATATGCAGTGCTACTTTTTCACGCTCACGAATGTCTATACTGTAAACTAGGCAACGTTTTCCACTATTTGTTGATGTGTAGCAATTGCATCGCCTCAGCGTGGATATAAATACATTAATTCTTGTTAAGAACATTCCACGAGGAGCACATCGTGTTTACTGGCTTTCCATTCTGAATATCACATTTTTCCAGATTTCAAGCAACACAGCTGTACCAATTTCTACACTTCGGGTAAAAGATCCGGCGGTACTTGGAGTTGGCGTTCGACGGGACAACCGTTCCGCTACACAGAGTGGGGACCTGGAGAGCCAAACGATCATGGTAGCAGCGAAGATGTACTCGCCATATTTCAATCAGACCAGCATGGTTATATTTGGAACGACATATCTCCTGCGGCGAAGCTGTGCTTTATCTGTGAATTTAACTAAGGAAACACAAAGATGTACTTGAGCCGAAAACAACGCCCATAATACAATCTGATGTATCAGGGGGTTAAATTAGAATACTTTTACACCCAGCTTTAGGCTATTTATAATATACCTATCCTATCTAGTTTTGTGTGCTCACATATTGCTTATAATTCAATAAAATATGTAATACGATTGTCACCCATAGCAACAAGCTGTACATGACAAGTGGAGGTATGTGAGTCCAGTACGTTTTCAGCATTCATAGCACAGAAGCACGTAAAAGCACCCTGTGCACGAGCCAGTCATGACTTTATCCTAACCATAGATAATAATTACACGGAGAACCATCTCGGAAATTGTTGGGTGTCATTACGTGACTGTCTGTCTAGCAACCAGGTCCGACAAGCTAACCAACATGGCCGCCACAAATGTAAGCTGTCGGACTCTGTCGCATGCTTCGTTGACTTTGTGGCCCAAACAATTGCGGGGCCATGTTTGTTTAGCTTGTCGGATATAGTTGCTAGGCAAGATATTATGAACGTGCGATTTACGTAATACATAGCACGACAATATAACCGGAACATAAATTGTCATAATGCGAGGCTCAAAATATCGAAGCATCACGATTTTACGTTACCCTGTTCATACTAACCCGATATGTAATGGTAACAGTAGTGTAATGGGAGACTTTTTAATACTCAGGTGGCGCCACCCAACAGTTCGGTCCCTCGAACGTACTTCCTTTGTTGATCGATTGTGACCTAGTGCCCTCAATAACCCCGCGATTGTTTGCGCCTGGTACACGAGCATCTCTCCATTTAAACGTTTTCTTAGTCGTGGACGAATCCAACACCCAAATTGTGTCGTGACAGACATTAAAAAAATTCAAGACGAGCGCTTGCTAGTCCCGGGAACGGATTGTCGTGTGCTGCCACCAAGCGGTTTAGTATGTAAAGTCACTAAGAGTACATTATGTATTGTTTATTTAACACCATGGGACAAAAACTCTAAAATAGACGCCATTGTCCTTTCGCTTTACCATAATAAAGATTTCTGCTCAGAAAGATCCCGACATCCGACATATCAACACAATCTAGGATGTTGTCATACTGTGTTAACAATGCATGCGCGAGACGGTGCGCAGACGTCTGTGATGCAGGTGTTGTCGTGTAATTATGTGTCTACTGCAAAAATATCTTCGATTCTGACACAAATGCAGCAGAGTAGGCTTTGTTTACGATTAGACTCTCTGTTGATATGTCGTTAGGTGTCAACTCCAGAGGTGACCAAAGACAACGGCGTCACTTCTGACGCTGTTGATATCTCATGAATAGTTGACATCGACATATCTTACAAAATAAATATGATATAATGTTAACACGGTTTGTATTGTATGGTATTAACATAGGTTGTGTTTGAGACAAATAAACAATTCGATTGTGTGCATCTTACTGTTATGAGATGAGGTGAGGTGAGAGATCTCTCGTTCACGTTGATTAGATGTTGGGGATAAAAGTATAGTAGTATCATTATATCGGTCATGTTAAACTGCATTGAGTTTGTCAACCTATTTGATGTCGATGTATGTAAACGACTCATAAATTATATACAACATTGCCTGTTCTCCTGGAATGTGCATACTGGTTATGCATAAGGCATCTAACCTAGAATCTCGCAAATGGTGTGAATAATCGTGAATAATGTTCAATTGGGATTTTGCGGCACTTTAAAAAAAGTTTAGTAATACCCAGTGATAGGATTGTAACTGACCGAGGCGTCTTCCTGGATATTTAAAACATCGCTATGGGCCAGTGGCCTAGTTAGGAACTCCAGGAGGCCAAAGGAGGGTTGATCAAGCTAAGTCCCCATTAGTTTCTCGTGCTAGCATGTAGCGGTGCACCGTGTTACCATGTAGCTGTGCACCATGTTACCATGTAGCGGTGCACCATGTTACCATGTAGCGGTGCACCATGTTACCATGTAGCGGTGCACCATGTTACCATGTAGCGGTGCACCATGTTACCATGTAGCGGTACACCATGTTACCATGTAGCGGTGCACCATGTTATCATGTAGCGGTGCACCATGTTACCATATAGCGGTGCACCATGTTACCATATAGCGGTTCACCATGTTACCATGTAGCGGTGCACCATGTTACCATGTAGCGGTGCACCATGTTACCATGTAGCGGTGCATCATGTTACCATGTAGCGGCGCAACAAAAACATACGGAACAAAATCAAAACATTTAAGCCAAGGGGTATGGTCAAATGCCCCCCCCCACCCACCTAAATACGCTACTGCCCTGGACTTGTTAGTCTCCCCATGCTCAGTGGTGACACCTAGCGAGAATAGTCGAAATGGCACCGATGCTTCAAATAGAAAATATTCCATTGTTATTCCGAAGTTAGTCATTTTTCATATTGAGTAGAAAATATCATGAATCCACAGTTACATTTACCTGTGATATGTTGACCATTTCTCCGTTGTCTGAGTTACTATTTCAGCGCCAGCCATATTTTACTTAATATTAATGCCATACATTACCAGCAAATCGCCCCTCAGAGAGCAACGCTCTACTGCATTTAATATGCATTATGTACACACGCCATTAGCAGTGATTCTCGGATCCAACGCGGCGGTGTTGGTTCACGATTAGTGCTGCTATTGTGTTTCCTGCCTTCAGTTGACAAGCGCTTTCTCGTGACACACTAAGGTACTGCCGGTGAACTAGATGGCTTTCTCGTACTCCCAATGAAGGACACATTAAGGCACTACCGGTGAACCAGATGGCTTTCTCGTACTCTCAATGAAGGACACATTAAGGCACTACCGGTGAACCAGTGAGCTTTCTCGTACTCTCAATGAAGGACACATTAAGGCACTACCGGTGAACCAGAGGGCTTTCACGTACTCTCAATGAAGGATACATTAAGGCACTGCCGGTGAACCAGAGGGCTTTCTCGTACTCTCAGTGAAGGACACATTAAGGCACTACCGGTGAACCAGAGGGCTTTCACGTACTCTCAATGAAGGATACATTAAGGCACTGCCGGTGAACCAGAGGGCTTTCTCGTACTCTCAATGAAGGACACATTAAGGCACTACCGGTGAACCAGAGGGCTTTCACGTACTCTCAATGAAGGATACATTAAGGCACTACCGGTGAACCAGAGGGCTTTCTCGTACTCTCAATGAAAGATACATTAAGGCACTACCGGTGAACCAGAGGGCTTTCTCGTACTCTCAATGAAAGATACATTAAGGCACTACCGGTGAACCAGAGGGCTTTCTCGTACTCTCAGTGAAGGACACATTAAGGCACTGCCGGTGAACTAGAGGGCTTTCTCATACTCTCACTGAGTGCTGGTGAACTATATGTTTTTTACGTGTGAAAAGTTCACTGTTCATTTTCCATTAGCGGCACTGATAAGTGTTTTGATGCTTTTTGGTAAGCACCCTTGATGGAAAAGGTCAAAGGTACGTTCCTATGCAGTGCTGTATCCAGTCAGTAGGACCATTCAAATCGCTTTTTCCTGCAGACTTGCTTATTTGAACACCAACTCGACTTCTCTGGGAAGCATTCAGCCACGCTGCAATTACTACGCGAAGACTATACGTTCACATATCCACCAGTTTCCATAGCCAGGTACTCACTATTTGTGTACAGCTGAGTGAACTGGAACAACATGGAGTGAGCGAAATTGCCCAAGTTCCAAACTGCAGCAATGGGATTCGAAACAGGAATATCTCGATTGAGAGGGCAATACTTACAGCGTCAACGGACGATTGACAATGGTGGCACATGACCGTACATAATTACAAAGGTACTGTACCAGCAAATTCAAAACAGCGAACACGTTGACATACATACTAAGCAGTACGCAGACAACATTGGTGACAAAACAAACACCATGTGAAGACTCGTCATCTCTTGCGTATACGGGGAATTATCTAGTGAAATGTCACAGTGCGCTCTTGTTACACCCAACTGCGACCGACCGACCGACCGACCGTTTTTATTCATTGCTACAATTTGCTAAGAATATACCTCATATCATAATGGTACACTATGTGTCAAAGAAAGTCCTCTCCATACTGGCTACCAGCCCGATAAGTTTGTACTGGTAGCCACCTCATCTTTATTGGGTTTTTTTTGCTTTATAATGTACCTGATGATAATGAGGAAATAAATGTATTTACTTACATATTGCTAATTTTACAGCTTAATTTTGAATCAAATGTTTGGGAAATATATGTAACGTCATACTCCTAAAATGTCAGTGTATATGTAATATCATCAATAGTGTTGGGAAATGACATCAACCAAATAATTTGAACTGTTCGATTTTTTGGCTTTGTTGGAATATTTGTGTACTCTTTACGTGAAAACGCCCACAAGCAACCACAGGACACACAAGCGAGTGTCATCATGCGATATATAACCTGGGTACAATTCCTGAGCAGAGTGAAACACTGTGTAATCTATGTACTCTGTGAATGCGTTGGTCTGTCCACGTAACGGAGACCTGGTTGTACGTTGGTCTGTCCACGTAACGGAGACCTAATTGTACGTTGGTCTGTCCACGTAACGGAGACATAATTGTACGTTGGTCTGTCCACGTAACGGAGACCTGGTTGTACGTTGGTCTGTCCACGTAACGGAGACCTGGTTGTACGTTGGTCTGTCCACGTAACGGAGACCTGGTTGTACGTTGGTCTGTCCACGTAACGGAGACCTGGTTGTACGTTGATGTTGTGGTTCGCTTTCTGCGTTATGATGTAATCGATTTAACCCTCTGAAATGTTGTCGACATCTACCTAGCCGTGTTTACCAATCTGTCTACAGCACAAATGTAGTAGTTGGCAGCAGTGTTATGCTGAAAGCAATTATCAAGTTTTGTTCACTTTCAATAAATCGTCATTCTCGATCACGAGACATTAACCATTGCGTCTACAAGTGTTCCGCCTAGCAGCACTCCATTGTAGTTTGACGTAATCCCACACAGCCGCCCACCACCCGTGCGCGGCATACACGGTTAGGTACCATACATTAGAAGGAGATTATTGAACAGGACCTTCAACTGGTGTGATCGTTTACCGAGCGACCACATACGGATTAAATATTCTGTAGACGCAAACATTTGTCCAGCGAATATAATACAGCAGAGTTTGGCTTTTCACGATTGAACACATGGTCACGCAGGAAGCCTTCCACTCGACCGGGAACAGTACTGCAGTCGGGTGGCTACTGGGTGACAGTCTTCGTTGTTTCGCCGTCAGAAGGTGGCAACAAGTTCGGTATCTCGTGTGAGCTTTTTGCGTGGTCACTCTTCTGGCGAGCCAGTAGGTACAGCTTATTGTGTCGTACACAAGTAAAAGTAGAAATGTTCGTATTTTAACGTATGCTTTATGTAAACATATATGTAAACATTGTAAACATTGTAAGCTACCACCAATCGCAGTATTGGGCAAGTTAAACGTAGAAAATTACTGCGTTAACTCGACGGCGCGAAGGTCAAAGTCAAACCGCTTGAATATTTGAATAATTGGATGGAGATATGCCACTCAAACAATGGTCTTGCAAATGTGCATTTATCATTCTTGTTTACATCATGTACACACTTTCAATGAAAAGTTAGGGTCACTTAAACACGCTGTTACTCTACAAGCGCTGGGACTCTACAGGCAGATTTGGGACACTCGTATGACACAAGTTTGACGCCAATGATTATTTACTCTCACAATACTTGTTACAGAATTCCGTATCGTCGCTGTGTTGGACCACCCGTAACAGTAAGTCGACCGATGGCCCAGTCTGTCTACATCGGCAAGGCCTTCGCGTCTACCGCGGTCATCAGGCACGGAGAGAAGAAGAGATTTGTCTCGAATATCCGAGCTATGCCGAGACGACGTCTGCCGGGTCTCCGCACTTGTTTAACAGATAACTCGCTCGTGCTTGGGACGACTCTAAAACGAACCCATGGGATGACTGGGAAGTTGCAGGAAGGGCTCGTCTCTAGGTTTCCCAAGATTGGGGAGGGCAGGCTGGAGGTGAAACTGGACAACACCCGGACATCGCGTAAGAGGTATATCCAATAACAGGTCGTTATTATTTACATCAAACATTATAAATTCGTTAATAGAACAACTGTTGATTGCCTCACACAAAAACAAGGCAGAAACCGCACTATTAAGCGGGACATGTTTTTATTATATTATAAACCATTTGATACACCCCAGAATCGACCTGAGTGTGAAACTATTGGGTTATGCCATTACTAATCTCAACACCCATCTTCAGCCGTGGACAGGTGAATAGTAATTTGACCACTGCCGATGGAAATCAGCCCCACGGATCTACCTATCTCATTTCAGACATATTTAAATGTATAACTATTCAAATATGTAATATAGATATCTATAATATATATTCAGTGGTATACACCATGAACTGCGGTCCTGTTTTAAGTAGGAAATCTCGATGACTCATTCATCCAAATAAATTGTCTAAATATTTCCATTGACGACGAGCGGTGACTGAATGGAAGCCCGGAACGAGCGACTTGACCGCCACAGCACTGTAGCAATCTACTACGCAGTTGAACTATAATACATATTGTATCAGCTGCGGAACTGCAAACTCATATTGTCAAATGCACAAAACCTGCCTTCATATAAAATCAACAATACCTAGTCTTTTGAATTTCTTCCAGTACATTGGGTCTACAATCAACAAGCCAGGAGAACCCAACACTGGAGTTAGGACACGACGAACTAAATCTAAACAGGTTAAATAAGTAGGCCTGAGACTTTGGGAACGTTGAATAAACTGACAGTGAAGTCAGCCAAGGAATGCTCAATATAGTGAAATATATGAAACTGCTCGTCGCACCTAAGCTTATCGCTGAGGAAACGTTACAGTGAATATTGCCATGTCGATACATGCCGTTATTACAGTGAATATTGTCATGTCGATACATGTCGTTATTACAGTGAATATTGCCATGTCGATACATGTCGTTATTACAGTGAATATTGCCATGTCGATACATGCCGTTATTACAGTGAATATTGTCATGTCGATACATGCCGTTATTACAGTGAATATTGCCATGTCGATACATGCCGTTATTACAGTGAATATTGCCATGTCGATACATGTCGTTATTACAGTGAATATTGCCATGTCGATACATGTCGTTATTACAGTGAATATTGCCATGTCGATACATGTCGTTATTACAGTGAATATTGCCATGTCGATACATGCCGTTATTACAGTGAATATTTTCATGTCGATACATGCCGTTATTACAGTGAATATTTTCATGTCGATACATGCCGTTATTACAGTGAATATTGCCATGTCGATACATGTCGTTATTACAGTGAATATTGCCATGTCGATACATGTCGTTATTACAGTGAATATTGCCATGTCGATACATGTCGTTATTACAGTGAATATTGCCATGTCGATACATGCCGTTATTATAGTGAATATTGTCATGTCGATACATGCCGTTATTACAGTGAATATTGTCATGTCGATACATGCCGTTATTACAGTGAATATTGTCATGTCGATACATGCCGTTATTACAGTGAATATTGTCATGTCGATACATGTCGTTATTACAGTGAATATTGCCATGTCGATACATGTCGTTATTACAGTGAATATTGACATGTCGATACATGCCGTTATTACAGTGAATATTGTCATGTCGATACATGTCGTTATTACAGTGAATATTGCCATGTCGATACATGTCGTTATTACAGTGAATATTGCCATGTCGGCGATACATGTCGTTATTACAGTGAATATTGACATGTCGATACATGCCGTTATTACAGTGAATATTGTCATGTCGATACATGTCTTTATTCGGACCAATGTTTCCTCACACAGCTGGAGGTCGGCGACACTGTTGCCGGACAGTGTCCGGTCTCCGAACACAAGTGACCGCTCGACTGCGCGGACGACCACCTTCAAGTACCGGGTCGGGTCGGCCGACGACATCAGTCAAGTCACACAGACGGACACATTAACACAGAAACGTCTCAGTCTGTCATCGGCAGCCACATCAGCAGCAAACGACGTCATTAAGGTTGGGCACTAAAACTGCTTCCTTAACTGATTTAGCCTATCGCAAATCCAGCTCATTGGTGTCCAAATATGTAGTGTGTGAATAGTTTATGTAACATCCGCAGTCGATTTAATAAAAAAACTATTTTCGCTGAAATCATCGAAATAATTTACTTTAGTCGTTAAATCTGGTAAGGTTCTAAATAGTGGATATCCAAAATGGTAAACACTGTGGGGGTCAGTGCCGATCATTGGCGTGACTTCCATCCTCTCACCGGTTACATCACAACATTACGAAAATTCACCAAGGGTAAAATTCACGAGTTTTCAGCATTTTCCTTTTCATTTCACTTAATGTTTAACCAAACTTTAAGTAATTTAATAGTTTGTCTGATGATTTCACAAAACTACATACGAAAGTTGCGCAACGAGTTAGCCTGTTGCAGTGAATACCAGGTAGGTTTGATAGTCGATGGTAGTCGATGGTAGTCGGTGGTAGTCGATGGTAGTCGATGGTAGTCGATGGTAGTCGACGGTAGTCGATGGTAGTCGATGGTAATCTCTCCGACGCTCTCTCTTCTCCGTCCACAGTTTGTTTATTCTTTCCTCTGCCTGCCTCATGCCACTCTGCACGGTCTGTCGCCAGTTGTTGCTGTCTGCTGCAACAGATTCATAGGACTCGATGGTGATCTGAGCAGATTTGATATCTCGTCTGCAAGCATCCATGAACCGTAGAGCTGGACGGCCGACACGCCTTGCACCAGAGGACGTCCTTTGGAATATGTCCATCCTCCATGCGGCAGACACTACCAAACCAACGCAGACGTCGCTGACTTATCAGGGCGAACATGCTGGGAATATCTGCACGCTCAATGACATTCTTGTTTGATGTGTGTGTTCCTCTTAAGTGGTGCAAATGATGCGTCTGATGTAAACTGTTGACGCGTTATTCCTGCTCCGCATATATTGTCCACGCTTCGCTACCGTAAAGGGCTGCTTAGTCTGGCATACTCGAACCTTGGTGTTCTCGGTGATGTTGTTCTCCCACATCCTCTTGGACAGCCGTCGCCTGACAGATGCTGTCTTTCCGATGCGCTTATTTATCTCTACATTGAGGGATATGTAGCTGGCGATGGTTGACCTTAGGTAGGTGAACCTTTGCACCACTTCCAGAGTGTGGCCAATGATATGGATGGCTGGAGCTTCGCTGATTTCTTGGCCCATGACATTGGTATTTTTCAGGTCAAATTCTGTGCATGCCTGGGCAAGTTGGTCTATGAGCCTCTGGAGGCCCTCTTCTGTGTGCGATACTAGTGCTGCGTCATCAGCGAAGAGCATCTCCCTCGTACTTTGGTTTTCGCACGCAGACGGGCCAGGATGAACAGCTTGCCATCAGTCCTTGAATGTAGACACACACCTTCTGAAGATTATCCGAACGCATGAGAAAGCAGCAGGGCGAAGCATATCCCAACCAAGGTGGGTGCAAGGACGTATACCCTGCGGATTGGGAAGGCCTTCGATGATGATCCATCGTACTGCAGTGTGCCATGCATGTCTTCGTGGAACGAGGTAATCGTACTGCACTGTGTCATGCATGTCTACGTCGAATGAGGTGACCGTACGGCATTGTGTCATGCATGTCTTCGTGGAATGAGGTAACCGTACGGCATTGTGTCATGCATGTCTTCGTGGAATGAGGTAATCATACTCAGCAGCTTTGGTTGAAATCGAATCTTTTCGAGGAGTGTGAAGATTCATTTTCTGCTGACCTGGTCAAAGGCCTTTGTCGGATCAACAAAGGCTGTGTATAGTGGTATCCTCTGTTCCATACATTTCTCTTGGAACTGTCGCAGCGAGAATTACATCTCGATGGCGGATCTTCTTGCTCTGAAGCCGCACTGTGATTCTGGGTAGACATGCGTAGCCAATTTCTGCAGTCTGTTGAGCACAACTCGGGCAACGATTTGCCTCACTATATTGAGCAGGGAGATTGTTGCTGTCAACACGATCTCCTTGTAAATGGTGACAATGTTGGCGATACGCTTGTCTTGGGGCACTTCCTACTGTAGTGAACCAAACATTAAGTCCTAAAACACATATCATCATCATTTATGAATGCAATTTTCAATTCAAAATGTGGTGCTTATCAACACATTTAAACACGCGAAGATGTGTCTCTATTATGTATATATGTACATGTACATCCATATACATTGTATGTCTATATGTGTGTGTGTGTGTGTGTGTGTGTGTGTGTGTGTGTGTGCGTGCGTGCGTGCGTGCGTGCGTGCGTGCGAGCGTGCGTGCGTGCGTGCGTGCGTGCGTGCGTGCGTGCGTGCGTGCGTGCGTGCGTGCGTGCGTGCGTGCGTGCGTGCGTGCGTGCGTGCGTGCGTGCGTGCGTGCATATATGCATAGTCGTCACAGGAAATGTTTTTGTTATATTAGCGACGATCGACTGAAGCTCGGGGAGCAATGACGGACAGAGGACCGCGTTGCTTCGTCCGAGATAGAACCATCCGTCCGTCGAAGGAAGGTTACCACCCAAGAAGTCTCTCCGCCACATTCAAGAGGCTGACAAAGGTAAAAGAACGACTGGAGTCAGAGTTGGAGTGTTCCGGTGATTTACGGGCGTTCAGCGACTCCAACCTGGACATAAAACCGCTGAAATATCGCCACCATTTAGAATGCGAAAACAAGAAAGAGACGAGAGCTAGTTGCCGTGATTCGTTACGTGCTCCTGTCTGTACGTGTCATCAGGCGTCGTCAAACGTGGCGACATCTATCGGCTATACAATGTGGAGAATACCACATCAGATACGTGAAAGTAGCGACGAAACATGGACGTGTCATCCCGGTCAACACGACGGCGACACAAACGGGCCTGTCAGTCGGCATGTACGTCAAATCTCGCGAGATCGCACTATTTCTAAAAAAGTTGGCCCTGTTAAACATGTCGCGACGCCAACATTATCGGACGCGCCGCATCACACCAACATTACAACTGATCTTTCGAGGCAGCCTCTTTCTAAGAAAATGGTAACAGTAACAGCGAATGTAGAAAATGGAGGTGAGCGAAAGTGGGAGCTCCACGTGACGCTGCCGTCCGCGGACACAGACTGGGTGGACGGGAGGTGATCTTCTAGTTCGTTCCGAATATTTCGGAGAAGAAGGCCGTGTGAATCGGCCGAAATATTCGGAAAGAATGCACAACACATTTCTTGAGAGGTAATAAATGACCTCGAGATAACGATGCTGGCAAACGAGAACTGGGGGCCAAATCAACTTGGGTAACTGTGACCAACTTGGCCCATTGTCATCAACAGTGCCAGTACCAGTGCCAGGCACTATGAGTGGTGAATGCTGTAGAATCCTAACGTCATCAGCATCGGAGACCGGGGTTAGTTGTTACAATTTTCAGTTAAAGTCACCTTTGTGAGCAGTATGATAGATGCATTACTTCCAACAACGCTGCTAACATTTACAGAACTGGTCATAAACCAGTACGAAAGGCTTCACAAGTGAAACAAAACGTTCACACGTCGTGGTTATATAAATGTTGTTCTTTCAGTCCATGACTAAGCCATTGGTGCGAGCCGCCCGAACGATGTTACAGTTGTAACAATTTGCCCCAATACAATTGTAAAAACTTGCCCCCAAAAATTTTTTTTGCAGTTGAGGGCACGTGGACGATAACAAATCCTGAATTTCAGTTTAACTTCTATTAACCCCTTATACTATATAGTAGACATGTTTCAAGTATCATGCACGAAGCGTAAAAAGTGGCTGCGTGAGATGATATTATGTGGATATACCAAAACAAGTTTTAGGTGGCTATAAAGTCATTTTTTTCACACCTCGTTAATTTCGTCTCCCATTTGACGGTGCAAACCGATGTGATAGCCACAAACACTGACATTTGACGGTGCAAACCGATGTGATAGCCACAAACACTGACATTTGACGGTGCAAACCGATGTGATAGCCACAAACACTGACATTTGAGCACAATACTTGTGGATAAGAATGTTTTACTGTTAGTGGATGTACAAGTGTGTAAACGCACACACGGCTTATTTGTGCCCAAACAATCATCGTCTGCTCTCCCACGGTCGGCTAACTGAAGGCATGATTGACTTGCTTCAACCGGCCAGATAGTCGTCGATGCCCAAGTTAAAGACAACGTCTGAGGTCTGTTGTCGGCCATTGGGGGGCTATGTGCTGACACCTTACCACCAATTAGAGTATTTGGAGCTACAACTTGGAACTACCGACTCTCCCGTGTGCCTCGATTTATTTCCATACGATGAACCTCGTAAATAAGATCACGGTTGGGTGGATTGAAAATTGGTGTTAATTCAGAGGTTCAACGTTAGTATCACTACTTTAGGAACTCCAAAAAGCGGTCGCAATTGTAAGGTGTTTTTAATGGGGAGAGGTCATTAGATGCAGTTCCATTTAAAGCGTGATCATGGTGACGATGATGATGATGATGATGATGATGATGACGGTTATGATGTTGATGGTGATGACGATGATGATATTGATGATGGTGATGATGATGATGATGATGATGATGATGATGATGATGATGATGATGGTGATGATGATGGTGATGATGATGATGATGATGATGATGATGATGATGATGATGATGATGATGATGATGATGATGATGATGATGATGGTGATGGTGATGATGATGACAATAAACGTACTTTGTTATCATTTAATTTAGGTGATGCTTTTAGTATTTGTAACGTGTCAGTTGTATTGATTTACAGCGTACCAAAATATACAGGTCTGCCGGTTGGGACATGCTCGCTCTATTGACCAGTCAGCAACGAGACCGCTCGAGCAGCAGGCACTTGTCGTAACGGCTCGTGGCACGAAGGGCGCGGGGTTCAATGAATGCCGGGGTGGAGTCAAAACCAAACAGTCGTCTACAAATCGTGGGTGGTATAATGGATCACTATAAAATAATGTGATCTGGCACATCAAGTAGTTAATAGTGATACTCAGATTTGTATAGTATTATTAGGCGTTGTTGTTAATGAATTTTGCTGGCGTTGAATTAAAATCAGTTTTTCATGGCTCAAAGAGGGTTACCTAGGAATCATATACCGATGCAAAAACTATTAGTATATTTTATTTTACCAATTTGATACAATCTGCCGCGTTGTAACAATCGACACATTGACGTCGACTGGTGCTGGCATCTAGCAAATGAAAGGGCAATATCAATGTTAACTGTAATTAAAAATGTAATATACAAACTTGTTCCACCATCGCCTCGTGTGTTATGTAATTTGCGAGACCTCATAATTGAATTGCTCACAGCAAACAAATTACATTTTGCAAAAATGCTGCCTACCACATTACAACTACAACAGGTGATGGTCGGCACTCAAAGCATCTAATATATTTTTGTAAGTATTGCCATGGTTGGATGTCTTAAAATGTGCTCTTTGTCACTGTACACCTGTGTTGAAGATATATATATATATATATATATATATATATATATATATATATATATATATATATATATATATACGCTATATATATGTTCACTAGCGTAGATTGTTTGGCAAATGTAATGCTAAAAGGCCAGTTCGTATACAGCTGATAAGAACTCACTTCACCCAGTCCTCAGGATCGCTCAAAGCGCTATATGTTTCACCCTGACTGATCAGTTCATTCAAAGACCAAGTCGACTTCTCTATATACCATTGAGCCATGCTGCAATTACTGCACGAAGACTGTTCTTTCACATAGATTCACCACTGTCTATAGACATGTATTCGTTTATGCAGCTGACTGAATAAAATTGTCTAAAGAGGATTTGAACCCTGGTCCTCTAGGCTGAGAGTCAACTACCACATCTACATTTCGGCTGAGAGTCAACTACCACACCTATATATATATTTCGGCCGAGATTCAACTACCACACCTACATATATATTTCGGCTGAGAGTCAAATACCACACCTACATATATATTTCGGCTGAGAGTCAACTACCACACCTACATATATATTTCGGCTGAGAGTCAACTACCACACCTACATATATATTTCGGCTGAGAGTCAACTACCACACCTACATATATGTTTCGGCTTGTTGCGAATAAGGGAACTCAATAGTGGACGAAACTACCACTGCCGAGTGAAACAGTAAATAAGACATTAGTCAAGAGTTAGGCGTGGGCCAGTAAATCACAGCAAGGCGTCAGGGAATCAATGGAGCAACAATGAACGATTAGTGGATGACGTGGAATAGTGTTGTACGGACAGATCTTGGTGAAGATGATGACGATTTATGAACTCTCGTTTCGAACAAATGCGGCATACTATATAAACCGAATTAACCTGGCGCGTGAAGTACTTCATAACACGATTTCCTCCTTTCTCAGCAAGTTCCTGTTACGCATGCTTGTGAAGGGAACTTGGTACCATTGACGTCATACGCTTATATGTTGTATCAGTAATTAATAAAATATAAAACTTGTATTAGGGATATCAGTATGCTACAAACAATTTGTTTACCGTTGTTTTTATTTATTGTCATGCATTTCTGTATTAACGCCTAGACACTGTTAAGTAATCAACAACATATTTTACAAATACAACACCATGCTATTAGCAATGCGCCATCTACACAGTTCTGGTCTATTTCGAGCGGAAGCCGATTATCAATAAAATCGAACGAGCCGTTGTTGACCCTCGCAGCGAGGAAACTGACCACACGAGTAAGACCAATCGTTGCCGCCTCAGCCTGCATAAACGGGTAGACACGCGGCTGTGGAAGGCAATAAGCGAATTGGTTCGTTTTCTGCAGTTTCTGCAATTAGTGTCACTATGGCTGGTTAGCCACCGTGACTGAGCTACTACATCTACTTTAGAATGAAATATATATATCGGAAAATACGGACGATACGCATACACGTTACGTGAGTCCGGCTTATCTCATGCCATGGTTGGCATTGAAGACGTCACCTTGGTAATTCCGACAACTGAGACTTTATCTATTACGTCACATGGCGTCATTCCCAGAATCGTCGACGTTTCATGCATTTGCTGCATAAAACATAGGTGAGTAATAAGTAACATTTGTGATTGGTTTAACTTTACAAGCGTCTTAATAGGGATAAAACACGGTTAGCGTAGGTTATGATTATTTCAGTGTAAATCAACGTACAAAAAATACCCGCCGGTTTAAGTACGGATAAACGGTTTAAAATTTAGAATTAACGTTACTGGTAAATCGAATGAGTATTACACCTAAGTATGACTAGAACGTAAAAAAAGCGAAATTATTTGCTAAATATAAATATATTTTCAGATATCTGAAATATATATCTTAATCGTAAGTCCATGCAATCATCGATGGTTCTATTGCGACTTCCTAGGTTTCTCCATCTACGGAATAAATACGACCGACACGCGATCAGCAGCTCCTAGACTCGTGCGTGCTCGCTCGAATACATGCCTCCCTCGTTACTGGGGACTACCTGATGTCATCTTAGTCGAGCGAGAGATTCAATATGGCATACAGCGCCGACGTTGTCTTCAACAAGCTGCGAGTGAGTGACTTGAGCCAACCCAACTGCCACACCCTGTACAACGGGGTGTCGGCCAATACATGGCTGACGCCAATAGGGGTCGTTCAGAAACGAGAGGCGCACAAACAGCAGAAGAATATGGCGTGGCCTCTAGCGGAGGAACTGAAAGTGACATTGTGTGAGCGGGCCAGGTACGGTTATTCGTTTATAGCTAGGGCTAGGTAGGGTTGTTCACCCCATTATTACAATTCTACGAACAATTGAATTACCCTTCCAAGTTTTTACATACCATTGTTCTCAACGCTGTGTGAACAATTACGTATCATTTTTCTTTTCTACGATTTTTTTGAAGTTACGCAAACCGTCGCTAAACACTACTATCATTGTCATTATTACGTCGCAATGTGACAGTTAGATTACACATACACACACACACACACACACACACACACACACACACACACACACACACACACACACACACACACACGCACGCACGCACGCACGCACGCACGCAAACACACACACACACACACACAGGAGGAGATGGCAATATATACAGGGCGAATAATTTAAATGTATGTTACACAAGGCAGCCATGGCGACCATGTAAAACGTGATGCATTACTTATCCTACTTGTACTAAACTAAACACTGTTACCTCTCTCAAGGTCGGCGAACGCAGTCTTAGGCCGACGCCATTTTGAACTTGAGCGGCAGCAGATAGGCACAGACGAAGTGCTCGAGGGAACGAAGGTGTTGCCGCGAACAAGAGACAGACCAAAAACAGCGATATCTATGCAGGTTAGTGACTGAATGCAACGTGCCGTCAGTAATACCACTGTTGTTTGTGAGATAGTTTTGTCTATATTCTGTGATAAAATACTACCTCAAGAACGACACACGTACACAACATGCATCATGTGACTTAGTTTTGAAAACGAATATTCAGTTGTGTGTAAATTGTAATACTTTAAACGATAGGGGAATGCAGTCTTAGATCAGCCATTTTCATTCGTTTTGATGTCTAGGGCGCAATCATATTCGTAAGTTAAAATGGTTTTTACTCACATAAACTATAATTATTAATATGTAATTTTATACTAAAATAATATATCTAGCATGCATAGATAATTATATCGAGCTGATTCAAATAGGGTTGGTAAGCTGGCTCAACTAACGCTTTGTGTGTGGGGTAAGTTGAGCCACAGTGCAGCGTAAGTTGCGTACATGCTTTATTTGTATAATTTACGTAGGCCTTATATAAACAATTCGTAACAACTCAGCCAACAAATCTACCCAATGGGTACAACACGTCTCTGACAAGTCTACACGCTTAATTGATAAGTCAACACACTTAATTGATATATACTTATAGGTACATAAGTAACTAACTGCTATTATGTTGCCTTGAAGTTATCCGATGTCCTAATTTGCTTGGAAAAATGAATTCCTTGATGTATTTTGGAGTAAAGAATACTCATCTTGGTTCTTTAACTCAACAAAACTTCCCTTAGGTCTTGGGTTGCTCAAGTAGCCCCATTTCGACAATTAAGCTTATTTAATTAACTTTTCATTAATGCGTGACGTGATATAAATAATATTCTCTGTGCATAGTTCAACCATTTGTAAGTGTACAAACAACAAAGTCTGGTCACATGTATTGATAGTTTACACACCAGCAAACATTAATCACAATTACTAAGAGTTTCGAAAAACATCAAAAAATATACTTTTAGCTCACATGTTCTAAAAACATGTTCAATCCCTGGCTGGCAGCGTGTACCTGTTGCTGCTGTAGTTTCCCAGTGGCTCAACTAATACTGCCTTCCCCTATGCACTAGCTGGTTAATTTATGTGTTTGAATGTTTGGTGGTGTTGTTAGTGTTGTTGAGGTAGTGAACTAGCTTTGTCTTTAACTTAGCTATGCGCCACAGCATGTTGTAGGTATTAGTGGTGAATAAACTCATGCATTTTCTTTCGTAGATTACGGTTTGTCTAGAACAAGAGAACATTCATATGGTAGACAAAAATAAATCGACGTTTTGGCTTTTTACAACTTACTGTTTTTTATTCAATACTGCATAAATTGAAGAAACTTAGTTATTTTATGTACGTAAACTAGGTAATGTTTTGGTCTTGCGCATTGCAGCAATACCGGAAGCTGGGCCCATGGAACGTCCCCATGCGCGCCCACACGAGCGCCTTCGACAACTCACGTGTAGCCCGGTTCAACAAAATGCGGTCACTTGCCTCCAAAGAAGACACTATCGATGAACTGCCGAACGTCAGTGTCACGCAGTTGCTGTCAAACAATCGCGCCAACTGTCGCAAGACAGCCGAAACGCGGCGGTGTGTGAGCGCGACAGACGTGCGACAGAATAAGACGATCCTCAACGACGAGACGATCAGCTTCCGGTCGCTCGCCGCCATGAATGAGGCGTACAACTCGCGCCTCAAGCCCGCCGTCTCCGTCGCCGTCGCCTCCAGCTACGATAACCCGCCCGGCTACGATAACCCGCCGTTACGACGGTCGTCGGCAAACAGCAACAGCAACGCAGCTTCTGCCATCGAGCAAGCGCGTTCGAAGACGCCGAGGAACCGGCTCGATCAGACGGTGAAGCTTAGGGAGACCCGCTCTGGGCCGTCCGGGCTGAAGCCACTGCTATACAGCGACGACTGTGCCATACAGCACAGTGCCGGCTGTCCGTACATGTGCAAGGGCTGCTTCCGGGCGTGTCTCGCCTCCGACAACTACGTGGACGACGTCAACGAGGACGCGAAAGCTGCCGTCAAACTCCGTAGACACTACACGCCGAGAGTTCACTTCGCCGATCAGCGGACAAGGCGACATCTGTTTGTCGTCGAGAAAGACCTGCCAGTGCCTCGCGACTGCGTCGACGTGTTGTAGTAGTCGAGTGTCCTCGCCGGCTGCTGTTTGGATTATTCTGAGCGTCGTTAACATTAAGACCCCAGAGATTAAGATGGCTCCAGAAGTCTCCTTGCACTTAGTGACACGAGCTCGTCGTGCTGATGACACAGTGACAAAAGGAACTATAACGATGACCTCCTTTGTGCAGAGGCCTTTAAACTGAATTCAAATTTCTTTATCATCCCGGAGACAACATGAGTTATGACTCACACGAATGCAGCCATAGTTAGAGATCAAATACTACATGTGGGTCATGTGACAATGCTACGTGACAATAATAACCTGAAACATATGATATCACGGTTGAGGACAGATTGTAAAAGAGTTTCTCTACCAAATGCGACATATGTTTTTCGCATATAAGTGAAACTCCATCCTTTCAACTAATGCTGAATTACGTGGTTTGTGAGTTTTTTTTCACAAATAAATAGTTCGTACGGAAACAGTGCATGTGTTGTGACATTAGACAACAATCATATCGAAGGCTAAGTCAAAATAAACTCAAGCGTACTGAATTTTAAACTTATAAGTGAAATAGTGTTGTTAGTTTTCTTTAAAAAAAACGCATTTAGTTGAAATAGGGGTCTGTATAATAACGAACATTTAAGAAATAATACTGTTATATAGTTGTAAGATACGTATTGCAATAATTTATATAGGTTATCCTATGTGGAAAATTGATCGTTGCAATCAATATTAGCAGAGATTGCGCTAAACTTAAGCAAGCAGCTCCCCGATAGGTGAAGTCGGCAGTTTCGTGCAATCAATAACGTTGCCACGCTGACTGACGACAATCAATGAAATGGTTACTCGTGTGTGTTAGCGCATTGAAGTTGTCAATATTTACACACTAAATTAATTAACGAAGTGGCTGTGATGTAGCATGTTCAGTCGAGTAACGTCGTGCACCTATGTGATATATTTTAATTCGACGTGCTAAAAGCATATAATATGTCGATTTGTTCTGTGGCCCTTGAATAGCTGTGCATTGATTAAGTTATTTTATATCACGAATAGCGTGTTAACTAAGACACTATAAATTAACAAAACTATTAATTACGGAATTAAACATATTTGGGATGCAGGAAACTAACGTCAATTATTCAGAATAGCTATGAGAAAACAACGATTGTTTGAAATCATATTACGATACATCTTGTAGTATATTTCCATTTCCACAACACCGAAAAATTCATTAGAATTCAATTAATTAATAATTCAAAATAATACTCTGTTCTACCGGCTTGCCTCGATTATGCATACTTTCCCCTCGATTATCGGCAAGCTTCGACGTGACGTCACTGATGACTTGGAAGTGCTACGACACGGGGATTGTCCATTGATTCACCGTACCGTTGACAGCGATAGCAGTTGTTTAGAAGCGAGCGTCAGGATGGTTTATTGTGTGGCATTCGATTCTAATGTAAAGAGTAGTGAAAATAGAGAAACATGTAGTTGATTTAAGTTCCCTACGGAGACAATTTTGTTTTAAAAAAGCAAACTTCAAGCCGACGAAGCACAGCCGGCTTTGTTAGCTAAGAGAAAACTTGTTTCGACTGCGATCCGGACCAGAGAAGATTGCAGCCCTGGGTTATTCTGATGCTAAAATCTCTTTGAAAGGGCAGTTACACAATCCGTAGACAATTGTTTGTTCCATTCATTTATTGTCCTCTGTGAGAAAGAGTACTTCCTGATATCCAATCTATACTAATTTTACCTCATGTCCTCTAGTTCTACTATCTTTCTTGAGTGAGAAAAACACATTTCAATCAATATTTTCATAGCAATTCAATATCTTAAAAACCTCAATCTGATCTCCTCTTAACGTCCTTGTCTCTAGAGTTGTTAAACCACATTCTTTCAGGCGTTCTTCATAACTAAGGTCTCTCAATTCTGGAACCATTTTAGTTGCTCTCCTCTGTATGCATTCAAGTGTATCTACATCCTTCTTATTCTATGGTCTCCACGATTATACACAGTATTCTAAATGAGGTCTAACTATTGCTTTATACAGAGGTATAATTCGTTTTTTCCTTGTACGTTATGTTTCTCCTAATGAACCCAAGAATGTGATTACCATTTGAAGCTGCAATACCACACTGCTCGGAAACTTTCATATCAGCACTTATTGTTATCCCTAAGTCCTTTTCTTTTACTGTAGTACCTAGAACAGTATCTCCCATATTATAGTTTATATCCAAGTTCCCGTGTCCTGTATGTAGGCATTTATATTTCCCAAAATTGAATAACATCTGCCATTTTTCAGACCATTTAACTAAGTTGTCTAGATCGTTTTGTAAATGTTGTTTATCACGATCAGTGTTAACCTTTCTAAACACGTTTGTGTCATCCGCAAATTTCAGTATGTTGGTTGTTGTGTTGTCGTCCAAGTTATTGATATATATTAAGAATAATAAAGGTCCTAATATTGATCCATATGGAACCCCACTCAAAACTGATTTCCAGTTTGAAACCTCTCCATCTACTACAACACACTGTCTTCTGTCAGTCAGCCATTGTTCAATCCAGTAAATTATCCCGGATACCATGAGCTCGTCTATCAACTTAGTGGTTTCTTCAAAAAACATAACACATTTGTTAAGCATGACCTCGCTTTTAGGAACCCATGTTGAGATCAGGCTTGTTAACAAATGCAAATGCATTTGAATGCGCATTTGAATGTTGAGCACTTGAATGCGCATTAAAATTGCTCCATAATTTTGTATGCATTTGCATTTGAATGCGTACCTTAAACATCTGCATCTGCATTTGAATGCGACCCACAAACATTTAATTTGTCAAATGCACAATCAAATGTACAATCAAGTGCATGCGTAATTCTTTGAATAATTATTACTGTTAGATTCACTTTCAGTCACAAGTTCACAACATGCCATTGAAAAAAGTGCCCTGTAGTAAGCAGTACCCTCAGCAGATTACGAAATCATTGTCTCACCTGGGAATCCACTTTCACAACTGCTCTTTGAAAAAGTGCTCTGTAGGTCAACTAGTCAATGCCTGAGCTGTTATTCCTACAACATGAAAAGACCAACTGGTCTGTAGGTTGATGGCTTCAGAGATTACCTGTTCATTGAAACAAACCAAACAATGCAGACAAATGACTCCTGTGTTGTGTTAGCACTGTTGGGGTGAGTTGGGGTGGCAGCTCATTGGGGGAGTAAACATTAGCAATGCCAGCCAGAGAGAGTGGTTCGTGGTAGCCGTAATTATTCACCAGGTTATATTCCCAGTGACCCCACCAGTGGACAGTCTGTTGTCTTGGGTTCCCCTTCCGTTCTGGCCTACCTGAAGGATTAGCCTTTCATTCCCTGCCATGGTTCCCAGTAAATTGTCCCTCCCTCCCATTTCCACCACCTCTGCAGGCCTGGAACTGTGTGACTCAGTATATGACTCTACAGACATGTTCATGTAGTGGGACTGGTATGTAGTGGTATTTTGTGGTTACAATAATGTACTACTGTATTTATTAAATAAATTAATAATGTGTTTGTATATATTATTACATAACAAGCAAGAAATTAAATAAGTGTTGCATAAGAAATATACATACAATCAGCTGCGTTTGTATACATTATGTTGTTTTTTCTCCAAATAAAACACATCGTTAATATAAAGCCAAAACATTTGCAATTAATTCAAATGCATTTGCAAATGTGTAACCAAAACATTTGCATTTGCATTTGAATGCGACCCCAACACAATTGCATTTGCATTTGAATGCGTTCCTGGAAAATGGCATTTGCATTCGCATTTGCATTTGAATCAAGTGAAACATTTGCATTTGTATTCAAATGCGTTGAAATGCATTTGTTAACAAGCCTGGTTGAGACGAAATTAATAAATTAAGCCTAACAAGGAAGTCCACCATATGGTCTTTAATTAACCTTTCTAATAATTAACAAACAAATCACTGACGTTAAAATCACTGGTCTGTAATTCTCTGACTTATTTCTCGAACCCTTTTTAAATAATGGTATGTTTGCTTCCATTCAAAAGGAACAACTTCGTATTTTAATGACAAGTTGAACACTCTTGCAAGTGGTATACTAATTTGTTCTACTGTTTATGTTAGTAGTTTACCCCTGACATAAGCATAAAAACTCTTGCTGTAATTTTTTGTGTTACATGCTAGTTTTTGTTCAAGTCTTCTTTTGGATTGTCTAATTTCAGTCGTAGCTGCATTAAGTGCCTCTTTTTAATTTGCATAGTCTTCATCCTCTGGTACGCCTATAAACCCTCCACATAGTCTTCATCCTCTGGTACGCCTATAAACTCTCCACATAGTCTTCATCCTCTGGTACGCCTATAAACCCTCCACAAAGTCTTCATCCTCTGGTACGCCTATAAACCCTCCACATAGTCTTCATCCTCTGGTACGCCTATAAACCCTCCACATAGTCTTCATCCTCTGGTACGCATATAAACCCTACACATAGTCTTCATCCTCTGGTACGCCTATAAACCCTCCACATAGTTTGCTTGAAAACTGTTTTCTACTAGCTTCTTGTGACAAATGTGTCTTTCTATACCGTTTTCCTTGTTTTTCAAGGGAACAAATTTATCGCTGATACTCTCAATTTCATATTTACGACTGTTCCAACATTCAATTGCGGTCTTATTCCTCAGCATGATATTCCAATCTAGCTTTGCTAAGCATTTTCTCATATCTTTATAGTTACCTTTGTGGAAGTTTCTCTTGTACGTTTTTTTATTTTTACTTTCTGATTTTACATTGATGTCAAAATGTATTTGATTATGATCACTGTTACCCAATGGTTCATGCATTTTTACATAGTCCACTAATTCTTTTTGTGATGATAAAACTTTATATAATACATTCTCTCCCCTGGTTGGTTCTAGCACGTGCTGAGTAAGGAAGCTATCCTGAATAAAAAAATAGAAATTGTTGGTCCTCACCCCCTGTACTCTCTAGAGATTTCCATTGTATGTGTCCATGGTTAAAATCTCCCATTACGATACACTCCCATGTAATCACTTCCTTTATAGCATTTTGTATTTTTGTGTTATCCTCTGCGTTTGTGTTTGCACTTCGGTAAACTAATCCAATCGTTAATGTTGAATTTCGTGAAACTATCTTGCACCAAACAGCTTCGTAGCAATCTGCTTCCCTTTCTAATTTATTTAATTAGTCTGAATAAATTCTTTAACATACAAAATACATTACAATCGAATGCCACACAATAAACCATCCTGACGTTCGCTTCTAAACAACCGCTATCGCTGTCAACGGTACGGTGAATCAATGGACAATCCCCGTGTCGTAGCACTTCCAAGTCATCAGTGACGTCACGTCGAAGCTTGCCGGGAAAGGGAAAGTATGCATAATCGAGGCAGGCCTAAACATTACGTATCCTGTCAGTCCTAATTCAGCATCTGTTATGTTTATGTTGGCCCATGATTCGGTTATACCAATTATGTGAGGGTCAATATCTTCTACCATAATGTTTAATTCGTTTTTCTTATTTACTATGCTCCTTGCATTTAAACACACACATTTATAACCAGCTTCAGATATGGTTTCCGGACATGTTATTAATGGTTTGTGCGCACTAGTGGCCTCTTGTCCTGCTTGAGGCACCTCTAAGTAACCCCCGTGCGCTTCTAGTTTAAACAATGTTTACTACTAAAAATATTTTTTATGCTACCCATGCCACTATCTACTGCTGCTGAGAGTTCGTCCGCAAATACTGCTGTCCCCTTTCCACTTAGACGAAGCCCATCCCTCATGTACATATCAGCCCTCACAACAAAACTCCCCCATAAATCCACAAATCCAACTTCCTCTTCCCTACATGCTTCTGAACCAGCATGTTAATTGCCAACCACCCCCCCCGGCAATTTCGATATCTCTGACCCCTCCTTCCTATTACTCGTAAAATCCTTGAGAGAATTACCTGCTCAACCCGCGTCTGCTTTAGTGCTCTGAATAACTGCCTGTATTTCCTAACTATGGCAGTTGTACCCTCCCTCTCTACGTTATTTGTCCCTACGTGTACTAAAACAGATCCACCTTTGCCCGAACCTACGATGTTTTCTACCCTCTCAGTTATCGCCTCTATTTTGGCCCCAGGCAAGCAGACCACCACGGCATCTCCCTTGTTTAAGACTCTGTCTGTCTTTCTAACTATCGAGTCCCCCACAAACACCCTCGCTCTCTTCCTCACCCCCTTTATTACTCCCTCACAATAGCTATTCCGATGGATCCTTTCCGTCTCATTCTGTCCTACAGCCTTGTCACCTGGCAGGCTGTTATCAATCTCCCTCTCACCCATCAACCTGTCACGTTTCCCTCCCGTCTCCTGGCTAATTCGCGCTCCTATCGCCTTCCCTCTTGATACCTTCCCTCTTGCCTCCCTCACTCCCATCGCCTTCACTCTCGTCTACTTTTCTCCCGTCTCCTTCACTCCTCCTTCGCTCCCCCATTCCCATCTCCTTCGCTCCAGTTATCTATCTTCCCGTTTCTTTCCTCTCTAGCAGTTTCGTGATGTGACTTAGAATGTGATGCCTTGGTATTTCCCTCGGTCTTTCACATCTCCCTTCCTATTCCATATTGGGACAATTAGCCCTGTCCGTTATTCCTCTGGTACTTTACCTTGCCTCATACATGTATTCAGCAGCCTCTTTGTCCAGCTGATTCCATTCTCCCCCGCTGCCATTACCATCTCCACACGCACCTCGTCGATACCAGGTGCTCTTCCCTTCTTCATCCCTTTCATCCCGGTTTGCATCTCTGTATCAGTAATATCAGTTAACTCCACTTTTCTCTCCACATCCAGTGGTAATTCCAGATCGTTGTTATTTCTTTCCTGGTTCAGTAGCTCCTTGAAACAGCTTTCCCAGACCTTCAGCACTGCTTCTTGTCACTAATTTCCATTTCTATCCTTGATCACCGTCCCACCCTTTACCTCCTCACAATTCTCATCCCTGTCTCGGGCCATTTTGTATATCATCTTCTTTCTTCGCTGAGCGCTTCATACTTAGCTGTCACCCGCTCCTTCTATTCAACAGCGACGTCGTCTTTGCACCTCCACCACTTAATAGTCCTGCGGCCCACAGTCTTAGTTTGTTTCTTCTTCTACATACGCACAGCGAACACCACTGACTCTCTCGCTCTTGGCAGAAAGAGCTAGCCACTGCTAACCCACTTCGGGCCACCAGCTCCACCAGAGCTCGACCCTCTCTATTCCTCCCCCCATCCATATCTGCCAACACTCTCCTCTTCACCTGGTTCCACTACTCCAACATTTGCATTGAAGTCTCCCGCAATACACAACATCACCTCCAGCTCCACCAATCCCATCATCCTCTCCAAAACATCCCTGAGCTCCTCCTTCTCTGCCTCCATCCTTCCCGTCTGTGGCCCGTACAAAGACATAACACACATCATCTGTTTCCTAATCATCACTATGCGCTCCTTCCATCTCTCCACTCTGACCACCGTCTTACTGATCGGATACAACGACGCCCACTCCGTTACTTCTTCCATCTCCTCCTGCGTGCAGTAGTTTGTACCCTCCCATCATCGTCCTTGCTCTGTTTCCATTCCACTTAGTCTCCTGGATGCATAATACTTCCAGTCGCCCCCTTTCCATCATTTCCACCACCTCGACTCTTTTCCCGCTCATCGTCCCCACGTTCAGACTGCCTTCACATCTGGATCACTGCCGGCCTGACAATCCCTTGGTCTTTGCTGTCTTCTCGCCATGGTAGACGGCGCGTTGGTTACCCCGGAAGCGGTAGCCCTCTCGCTCAACAATAGTTGTACCATCATCATATTTGGGACATCTTAGCCACTCTGCAGGGTTGCCCTGGCCGACCTGCTGTTGCGGTTTTATATCAGAGTTTTCCTTCTCCTACATCACCTACCCACCAAGGCTAATGAGCGTGATTTACCCAGTACTATTTGCCCATAGTTGGGATTTGAAATGCAAAAGCACATTTGCCTGGGGCCGCATGGTGCCCAGTATCCGCATCGTACCACGCGGGTGAAGCGCACACTACATACTATACACTACACTCCAGCACTAGGCACAGACCTGTGTAAACACACCACACCTCATGCCTGTCCAACCTATACTGATGTTGGCTGGTTCCTTGCCTGTTCAACCCATTCAGATGGTGGCTGGTTTCTTGCATGCCTGTCCAACCCATACATATGGTGGCTGGTTCCTTGTATGCCTGTCCAACCCATACATATGGTGGCTGGTTCCTTGCCTGTCCAACCTATGCAGATAGTGACTGGTTCCTTGTATGCCTGTCCAACCTATGCCGATGGTGACTGGTTCCTTGCATGTCTGTCCAACCTATGCAGATGGTGACTAGTTCCTTGTATGTCTGTCCAACCTATGCAGATGGTGACTGGTTCCTTGTCTGTCCAACCTATGCAGATAGTGACTGGTTCCTTGTCTGTCCAACCTATACAGATGGTAACTGGTTCCTTGTATGTCTGTCCAACCTATGCAGATGGTGACTGGTTCCTTGTCTGTCCAAACTATGCAGATAGTGACTGGTTCCTTGCATGTCTGTCCAACCTATGCAGATGGTGACTGGTTCCTTGTCTGTCCAACCTATGCAGATGGTGACTGGTTCCTTGTCTGTCTGTCACCTATGCAGATGGTGACTGGTTCCTTGTCTGTCCAACCTATGCAGATGGTGACTGGTTCCTTGCCTGTCCAACCTATGCAGATGGTGACTGGTTCCTTGTCTGTCTGTCCAACCTATACAGATGGTAACTGGTTCCTTGTATGTCTGTCCAACCTATACAGATGATGACTGGTTCCTTGTCTGTCCAACCTATGCAGATGGTAACTGGTTCCTTGTATGTCTGTCCAACCTATGCAGATGGTGACTGGCTCCTTGCCTGTCCAACCTATGCAGATGGTGACTGGTTCCTTGTCTGTCTGTCCAACCTATACAGATGGTAACTGGTTCCTTGTATGTCTGTCCAACCTATACAGATGATGACTGGCTCCTTGTCTGTCCAACCTATGCAGATGGTAACTGGTTCCTTGTATGTCTGTCCAACCTATGCAGATGGTGACTGGCTCCTTGTCTGTCCAACCTATGCAGATGGTGACTGGTTCCTTGTATGTCTGTCTAACCTATGCAGATGGTGACTGGCTCCTTGTCTGTCCAACCTATGCAGATGGTGACTGGTTCCTTGTCTGTCGGTCCAACCTATGCAGATGGTAACTGGTTCTTTGTCTGTCTGTCCAACCTATGCAGATGGTAACTGGTTCCTTGTCTGTCTGTCCAACCTATGCAGATGGTGACTGGTTCCTTGTCTGTCGGTCCAACCTATGCAGATGGTGACTGGTTCCTTGTCTGTCTGTCCAACCTATGCAGATGGTGACTGGTTCCTTGTCTGTCTGTCCAACCTATGCAGATGGTGACTGGTTCCTTGTATGTCTGTCCAACCTATGCAGATGGTGACTGGTTCCTTGTCTGTCTGTCCAACCTATACAGATGGTAACTGGTTCCTTGTATGTCTGTCCAACCTATACAGATGGTAACTGGTTCCTTGTATGTCTGTCCAACCTATACAGATGGTGACTGGTTCCTTGTCTGTCCAACCTATGCAGATGGTAACTGGTTCCTTGTATGTCTGTCCAACCTATGCAGATGGTGACTGGCTCCTTGTCTGTCCAACCTATGCAGATGGTGACTGGTTCCTTGTCTGTCTGTCCAACCTATGCAGATGGTGACTGGTTCCTTGTCTGTCCAACCTATGCAGATGGTGACTGGTTCCTTGCCTGTCCAACCTATGCAGATGGTGACTGGTTCCTTGTCTGTCCAACCTATGCAGATGGTGACTGGTTCCTTGTCTGTCTGTCACCTATGCAGATGGTGACTGGTTCCTTGTCTGTCCAACCTATGGAGATGGTGACTGGTTCCTTGCCTGTCCAACCTATGCAGATGGTGACTGGTTCCTTGTCTGTCTGTCCAACCTATACAGATGGTAACTGGTTCCTTGTATGTCTGTCCAACCTATACAGATGGTGACTGGTTCCTTGTCTGTCCAACCTATGCAGATGGTAACTGGTTCCTTGTATGTCTGTCCAACCTATGCAGATGGTGACTGGCTCCTTGTCTGTCCAACCTATGCAGATGGTGACTGGTTCCTTGTCTGTCTGTCCAACCTATGCAGATGGTGACTGGTTCCTTGTCTGTCCAACCTATGCAGATAGTAACTGGTTCCTTGTATGTCTGTCCAACCTATGCAGATGGTGACTGGTTCCTTGTCTGTCCAACCTATGCAGATAGTAACTGGTTCCTTGTATGTCTGTCCAACCTATGCAGATAGTGACTGGTTCCTTGTATGTCTGTCCAACCAATGCATATGGTGACTGGTTCCTTGTCTTTCCAACCTATGCAGATGGTGACTGGTTCCTTGTCTGTCCAACCTATGCAGATAGTGACTGGTTCATTGTATGTCTGTCCAACCTTTACAGATGGTGACTGGTTCCTTGTCTGTCCAACCTATGCAGATGGTGACTGGTTCCTTGCATGTCTGTCCAACCTATACAGACGGTGGTTGGTTCCTTGAATGCCTGTCTAACCCATACATGTGGTGGCTGGTGCTTTGCATATCTGGTTCTTTGCATATATGATTTGTTACCGATTTATGTTTCTCTAGTGAATATGTTTTGTCAAATGTTTGTAAACTGATATGTTTCTCAACATGTGATAGCATATACACACTAATATACACACTATTGGATAGTAATGTATATTTAGCTTGAGTAATAATGGAAGACTCAAGAAGGATGCATCATTATTTAACTGTTCAAGGTAGATGATGGAAATACCGGTGACGGTAACCCTTTGGGGATTCCTTGCACAATGCAGATTTATTTATGAACTGGAAATGGCCATTTTGAAGGATTACAACACACGTGTGCATAAACAACCATTTCTGCAGCTAGTTCGTAGCAAATTCACGAATAGGACATGTGGTATGAAGGCCGAATTGTTTGGTTTTGGCGACAAAAACGGAGAGCTACTTCAAAAACTAAATTGTAGAAATTTACGAACTTTGCCTACTGTTCTTTGTTCCACTGTTACATACAATGTTGAAGACATGGTCGATGGATGCTATACCTGGCTTCTGCGGCGCGTGCTTGATGCCAGGACCATGTAACGAAAGCCCAACTGAAACGTGAACTGCAGCCGCTTCCATTCCGTCCAAGGACCACGGATGATGGCGACAGTCGGTTTAATGTCCGCCTACGAAACGAATGGGACGTAAATCACCAGAACGGTTTTTAGAAGGAATACAAATGGTGTGGTACAATTTAATTTTATATTTTCATATTGTCATTGCATTTCATTCTACCCAGTGGTACTCAACCTTGAAAGAGAGATCTTTTGTAGCTTCCATGTTCTGTAATTGGTCATGACGATGTCATTCTGGCACAGGTGTAATATAATGACTTTCAAATATGTCTTTTCAGCTTCTGCGTATGCGTCACATACCGACTACTTTTCTCGAAACTGTTTTTGCAATGCCGTTCAATAATTTTTGTTACTTTAGTTTAGACTGTATTCTTGCATATGTATCGTGGAAATCAGATCGCGCATGCCCAGAAGCACCACAGGACCTATGTTATGGTCATTAGTTCGACAACACTGAATACTGCATTTACAACGTCAACTAGAAATAACTGAAGTAGAGGTCCTACTACTACTTCCGCATTGGTATGGCCATTAAATGTGCTGATTGTAGTATATTTCCGCCGTCTGTGCAGCTCACGCTTACAATGCCTATTACGCACGGATGTGGAGCACATTAATGTGCACCGTACGTCATAGGTGCTACGACTGTGGCAAAACGAAATCGGTCGTACTGTTGCAGTTGCCATACGTTTCCCGGGTAGCATGTTATACATGTTATACATTGTATTGCTAGTCCGCGTGTGACCTACAACCCACATTCTTATGTTTGTGCGACAAACGACATATTTGTATAGTTCTTTCAACTAGAGAGCAATAACGGTGCCTTTTTGAACGACTTTCGTGGATGCACATGTCATTGCGTTACGAGGACACAATTTAGAGTTCTACAAGTGGGCCTGCTGTGAGAAACCGCTGGCGATAATAACGACAGAGGTACACAGGGGATAAAAGGTAACGTGACATATTATTCCGGTCTTGTTTATTTTGATTATGTGCTTTAACAAGAAACGTCAGTTTCCACGAGTGGTTCGTTCAAATAGTCTGGTTCTATCAAACATCTGCTTGGCTATTTCGGCTCTGCTTAAAGGTCCAAGGTATGATCACTGTTATCGTAAAATCGTGTTATATAAAGTATAATATATATATATATGTATATATATATATATATATATATATATATATATATATATATATATATATATATATATATATATATATATATATATATATATATATATATATATATATTATAAAACCCTGACCACTCGCTTTAATTACACACAATCCGTTTAACATAATTTGACCATTGTCTGTTTAATTTGAATGTTTCGGTCCAAACATCATGTCTACTGGAGCAATAGGCTCACAAACATCATGTATACTGGAGCAATAGGCTCACAAATACCATGTCTACTGGAGCAATAGGCTCACAATTATCATGTCTACTGGAGCAATAGGATCACAAATATCATGTCTACTGGAGCAATAGACTCACAAATATCATGTATACTGGAGCAATAGGCTCACAAATATCACGTCTACAGGAGCAGTAGGCTCATAAACATCATATATACTGGAGCAATAGGCTCACAAATATCATGTCTACTGGAGCAATAGACTCACAAACATCATGTCTACTGAAGCAATAGGCTCACAAATATCATGTCTACTGGAGCAATAGACTCACAAACATAATGTCTACTGGAGCAATAGGCTCACAAATATCATGTCTACTGGAGCAATAGACTCACAAACATAATGTCTACTGGAGCAATAGGCTCACAAATATCATGTCTACTGGAGCAATAGACTCACAAATATCATGTATACTGGAGCAATAGGCTCACAAATATCATGTCTACTGGAGCAATAGACTCACAAACATCATGTATACTGGAGCAATAGGCTCACAAATATCATGTCTACTGGAGCAATAGACTCACAAACATCATGTATACAGGAGCAATAGGCTCACAAATATCATGTCTACTGGAGCAATAGGCTCACAAACATCATGTCTACTGGAGCAATAGGCTCACAAACATCATGTCTACTGGAGCAATAGGCTCACAAATATCATGTCTACTGGAGCAATAGGCTCACAAACAAAGTTATGGGGACATAGACAAACTCTCAAACAGGATTCGAATGAGACGTCTTCCACTAGCTGGTCACTGCTACTACCACACAAAAGAATCAATATCAAAGTTCATCTTGTGGACACCGACTCATGGCAAAAAAAAACAGGGAAACAAAAGAAAACACACACTAACTGAGCAGCGAGAACCATGATGAAGTGGCTGACCTTCCATCCGTAATGAACAACTACTTCTACGGAAAAGGCTCGTCAACGCTCCGACCCCGGCCGACCAGTGACGGTGGTGATCAGCACCGTCAATGCTTCGACCCCGGCCGACCAGTGACGGTGGTGATCAGCACCGTCAATGCTTCGACCCCGGCCGACCAGTGACGGTGGTGATCAACACCGTCAACGCTCCGGCCCCGGCCGACCAGTGACGGTGGCGATCAACACCGTCAACGCTCCGACCCCGGCCGACCAGTGACGGTGGTGATCAACACCGTCAACGCTCCGACCCCGGCCGACCAGTGACGGTGGTGATCAACACCGTCAACGCTCCGACCCCGGCCGACCAGTGACGGTGGTGATCACCACCGTCAACGCTCCGGCCCCGGCCGACCAGTGACCATGGCGAGATTGCATGCGGAGTGAATTGTAATGTCACGAGTCTTAATAATATACCAGTCATGTAATCCCGTGACCGCCGGACCCCGATAAACTTTCTCCACAGGTAATGGACAGTTTCGACAGCTGATCGCGAATGTACTGAACTGCAAGGCCGATATTCGTAGACAGAAAACGATCATAACGGTCAAATTTTAATAAACTAATATCTCTATCATCAAAAGACATTTGAGCGGTCAAGATGTCATAACAGATTATGATGTCCTTTACTTGCTACAAAGAATCCAGGTGAAACCATTTCTACGAATTCTTGGAATCATAGTATAAGCACTCGATATACAGACGTTTCCACAGAATGCCTCGATTAGGCACACACACACCGTTCGACGTTAAGCACTAGATTAATGTTCTGTGTTTCGCTATTAGTCAGTGGTGGGTAACCATTGAATGATTGTCAACCAGACCTATTCATACCTACTCAGTAAAACTAACACAGTTTCTTGCGCGATGCATACATTCTCCGGTCCGTACTGTGGACACAGGTACGCAGCTCAGCAATGCACACATTCTTTGGCCCGTACTGTGGGCACAGGTACGTAGCGCGGCAATGCGCGCATTCTCCGGTCCGTACTATGGACACAGGTACGTAGCACGGCAATGCACACATTCTTTGGCCCGTACTTTTGACACAGCTACGGAGCGCGGCAATGCACACATTCTTTGGCCGTACTGTTGACACAGGTATGTAGCGCGGCAATGCACACATTCTTTGGCCGTACTGTTGACACAGGTATGTAGCGCGGCAATGCACACATTCTTTGGCCCGTACTGTGGACACAGGTTCGTAGCACGGCAATGCACACATTCTTTGGCCCGTACTGTGGACACAGGTACGTAGCACGGCAATGCACGCATTCTTTGGCCCGTACTGTGGGCACAGGTACGTAGCACGGCAATGCACACATTATTTGGCCCGTACTGTGGGCACAGGTACGTAGCGCGGCAATGCACACATTCTTTGGCCCGTACTGTTGACACAGGTACGTAGCGCGGCAATGCACACATTCTTTGGCCCGTACTGTTGACACAGGTACGTAGCGCGGCAATGCACACATTCTTTGGCCCGTACTGTGGGCACAGGTTCGTAGCGCGGCAATGCACACATTCTTTGGCCCGTACTGTGGGCACAGGTACGTAGCGCGGCAATGCACGCATTATTTGGCCCGTACTGTTGACACAGGTACGTAGCACGGCAATGAACACATTCTTTGGCCCGAACTGTGGGCACAGGTACGTAGCGCGGTAATGCACACATTCTCCGGTCCGTACTGTGGACACAGGTACGTAGCGTGGTATTGCACACATTCTCCGGTCCGTACTTTGGACACAGGTACGTAGCGCGGCAATGCACACATTCTTTGGCCCGTACTGTGGGCACAGGTACGTAGCGCGACAATGCACACATTATTTGGCCCGTACTGTGGACACAGGTACGTAGCGTGGTATTGCACACATTCTCCGGTCCGTACTGTGGACACAGGTACGTAGCGCGGTATTGCACACATTCTCCGGTACGTACTGTGGATACAGGTACGTAGCGTGGTATTGCACACATTAACCGGTCCGTACTGTGGACACAGGTACGTAGCGCGGTAATGCACACATTCTCCGGTCCGTACTGTGGACACAGGTACGTAGCGTGGTATTGCACACATTCTCCGGTCCGTACTGTGGACACAGGTACGTAGCGCGGTATTGCACACAATCTCCGGTACGTACTGTGGACACAGGTACGTAGCGCGGTAATGCACACATTCTCCGGTCCGTACTGTGGACACAGGTACGTAGCGCGGTAATGCACACATTCTCCGGTCCGTACTGTGGACACAGGTACGTAGCGTGGTATTGCACACATTCTCCGGTCCGTACTGTGGACACAGGTACGTAGCGCGGTAATGCACACATTCTTTGGCCCGTACTGTGGGCACAGGTATGTAGCGTGGCAATGCACACATTATTTGGCCCGTACTGTGGGCACAGGTACGTAGCGCGGCAATGCACACATTCTTTGGCCCGTACTGTGGGCACAGGTACGTAGCGCGGCAAGACACATGTACCAAATGCCGCAGTGCTCGCACCAAAACTTGTAGAACTTCCCAATAAGAGCACACAATTATGAGTGCAATTATCGCTTGTCAGTGTGTCAATGGTGTTCTTCGTCACTTTCTGAATAACATCACATGACGTTTTATTAGGACTTCATCTGTATGCATCACCTGGTTAGATAGACATGCCACACGTTGTCTCCTAGCAACCTGTGGTCACTGCTGTCATTGTATGAAGCAAAGGTAATTTGTCACATTTCGTAGCAGTAATTAATTGTCCTTCCGATAACTTCACATGTTGCCAACGAAACCGCATGATTAAATGCACCCTGTAATCGCGTCTGTTATACCCGCCAGCACCTCCTTTTGGCCACAGAGGCAAGGTCGCGACACAAGCGATGGGGTGCTCGGCGTCTGTTCGACTCAAAGAGGACCCGCTGCCGAAGAGCGGGGGCGGTGGTGAGAAAGGTGAGGGAGCCGTCTGTCTCTACCTGACAGCTGGTCAGAAGGCCGACATCCGGCAGACGTGGCGTCAAGTACACGAGAAGGGCGCCCTCACCATCGGCAAGCGGGTGTTCCTGCACATATTCGAGCTGAAACCCGAGGTGAAGCGTCACTTTCCTTTCCGCGACGCGTGGGGCGACGATCTGCTCGCGCACGCGCAGTTTCGTGATCACGTGACACGCTTCGTCCGCACCATAAACTCCGTGGTGGATAACATGAACGACGGCAAGGGCAAGGTAATAATAGTAATAATAATAATAATAGCGTAATAACTAAATTTGCGATCAATAAGTACTATTACACACAATGGTAGCTAAGGCACACTTACATTATATTTCATTAACACTGAAAAGAAAATCGGTGAGTGCCTGCGTGCGTGTACATATTATGCATGTGCACATAACTGCATAAACTCTACCATCCTCATCTTAAATGTCTTGTCATTCTCTCTAATTACAGAATCCAACAATCCTCTTTCCTTCTAGCAATCCAATAACCAATGTTGCTCCGTGCACCCCTCCGAGTTCTTTTGTTTCTTCCACACTCGGCTCATTATTGTGCTCATTCTGCTTCCAAAACAAAATACTAAACGATGGTTAATATATGGTAGTTGAGTTCAAGCAATGCTTGCATAGCAGCCTCAACATGTGCACGTACGATTGTTCTGTTAGTTAACCACAATGATGCGGAGGCTGGGGGAGGTTCACGCCACTGGAGCCATCATCGACGTCACGTACTTCGACGTGTTCACGGCGGCGATCCTGACGGTGTTACACCACGAGTTGGCGACGGGGTTCACCGATGAGACGAAGACGGCCTGGAACCGCCTCCTGGGCTACGTCGTTCACCAGATGAAAGACGGTTACAAAGGTAGGTCTCGGGTACGGAAGGAGGCTGGGACGAACCGAAGGGTACAAATGTAGGTTTTGGGGTGCGGAGGGCAGCAGTAGATGAACCAACTGACACGCACACACAGTTACTGGAGAAAGACACATGGACGGACGGGCTAATGCATAAATGGACGGAGTGACGGACGATGGACTGGCGTGCAACAATAACGTGGTCAGTAATTGAACGTCTACCTCACACCAATATCACATTTATTGATTTCATAATTATTACGAAGAACGTCTATCATTTTGTCATTGTGTTGTCATAATGTGTTAGTTTATGCGGCACACACTGAAGCAATCGCACGTACTGCAACTAACATAAAGACTACTAAAGGCCGCTGAGCAGGAAGGTGAGATTTACACTCGATGCATTCGAGAAAGCCGTTTATGGTTTAATGGTTAACAAGTACAGCAGTCTACGTTTGGGTTCGAGTCTTACACAGTAAACCTTTCGTACCCAGCAGCTGGGTTCAGAACACCGCATAACACAACTAAACATCAGACAAATGTCAATCCGAGAACATATTAGGTCGTTTACGATATTACCGTTACCATATAACTGGATATTTCCATAAAAATGTCACACGTATCGCAACATTTGTAATAGATTAATGGTCGTAACTGCGCCAGATGTAGACAAATCGTATCACGGGTCACCCGGATGTAATCCCGCGAGCCTTTTATGTACAAGTGTTACAGAAGCATATTTTATAATGGACAAAATATACCGTATCTCTATAAATAAATGAACATTATCATTCATTAGTTCTTCGTCCCGTAGACCTTCAAACAGTGGCGTATCTAGGATCTCGCAAATGGGATGCCGGGGGGGGGGGGCAAGCCTTGTCAACCATGCTACTATGTAGCGGCGCAACGGAACAATACAGTAGAAAATTAAACGATGTAAGCGAAAGAGGACCATGCCCAATGGCCGCCCAAAGTACGCTTCAATGATATAACAAATGTGTGATCATGTACCAAAACCATGTCCAGATATCATGATATAACAAATGTGTGATCATGTACCAAAACCATGTCCAGATATCATGATATAACAAATGTGTGATCATGTACCAAAACCATGTCCAGATATCATGATATTGACATTGGAAATCGCACCCAAAAAAAACGAAATGAAGAAAATGGCGTTTGAAAATGTTTATTACGCATATATTACATTATAGGCGCCCACTAAAATGCACATTTCTTGATATATATATATATAAGTCTAATTCATATGTGGAAGTTTAGTGTGTGCAGAATGATAGTGTGAAGTCAACAAATCCCAATGTGCATGTTTTTCAAAAACATTCTCCAATCAAGGATTAGATTATAATTTTGTTGTAGGACCAGTAAAGCGAATCACCAAACATTTAGCAAAGTAAACTAGATAGTCTCCGTCTGTTGTGACGCGGTTGGTCAGTTGGTAGAACTGTTGTGACGCGGTTGGTCAGTTGGTAGAACTGTTGTGACGCGGTTGGTCAGTTGGTAGAACTGTTGTGACGCGGTTGGTCAGTTGGTAGAACTGTTGTGACGCGGTTGGTCAGTTGGTAGAACTGTTGTGACGCGGTTGGTCAGTTGGTAGAACTGTTGTGACGCGGTTGGTCAGTTGGTAGAACTGTTGTGACGCGGGTGGTCAATTGGTAGAACTGTTTCCCAAGACGCAATTTTCAGCAACTCCTAAAATAGTGGAGCCACATTGCGGGAATTAATTGCTTCTGATCTAGATTGGCTGCTTACCGCCATCGACAACATCTTAAAATTGGTGACTGCAGTTGAAGACCCGAAACCCGAAACGTGTTAACAACGGCATGGTTGTTATAATTATGGTTGGTTTTGTTATTTAGTTGTGTTACAAACAAATTCAAATAATTTGTGACGAAAATGCAATATGCTGCTCGTCGCCATACTAACATACCAATCTGACTCTGTCTTCTACTATATCATATCATACTATATCAATATGCTACTCGTCGCCAGACTAACAAACCGATCTGACTCTGTCTTCTACTATATCATATCATACTATATCAATATTCTGCTCGTCGCCATATTAGCATACCAATCTGACTCTGTCTTCTACTATATCATATCATACTATATAAATATTCTGCTCGTCGCCATACTAACATACCAATCTGACTCTGCCTTCTACTATATCATATCATACTATATCAATATGCTGCTCGTCGCCATACTAACATACCAATCTGACTCTGTCTTCTACTATATCATATCATACTATATCAATATTCTGCTCGTCGCCATATTAGCATACCAATCTGACTCTGTCTTCTACTATATCATATCATACTATATAAATATTCTGCTCGTCGCCATACTAACATACCAATCTGACTCTGCCTTCTACTATATCATATCATACTATATCAATATGCTGCTCGTCGCCATACTAACATACCAATCTGACTCTGTCTTCTACTATATCATATCATACTATATCAATATGCTGCTCGTCGCCATACTAACATACCAATCTGACTCTGTCTTCTACTATATCATATCATACTATATCAATATGCTGCTCGTCGCCATACTAACATACCAATCTGACTCTGTCTTCTACTATATCATATCATACTATATCAATATGCTGCTCGTCGCCATACTAACATACCAATCTGACTCTGTCTTCTACTATATCATATCATACTATATCAATATTCTGCTCGTCGCCATACTAACATACCAACCTGACTCTGCCTTCTACTATATCATATCATACTATATCAATATGCTGCTCGTCGCCATACTAACATACCAATCTGACTCTGTCTTCTACTATATCATATCATACTATATCAATATGCTGCTCGTCGCCATACTAACATACCAATCTGACTTTGTCTTCTACTATATCATATCATACTATATCAATATGCTGCTCGTCGCCATACTAACATACCAATCTGACTCTGCCTTCTACTATATCATATCATACTATATCAATATGCTGCTCGTCGCCATACTAACATACCAATCTGACTCTGTCTTCTACTATATCATATCATACTATATCAATATGCTGCTCGTCGCCATACTAACATACCAATCTGACTCTGTCTTCTACTATATCATATCATACTATATCAATATGCTGCTCGTCGCCATACTAACATACCAATCTGACTCTGTCTTCTACTATATCATATCATACTATATCAATATGCTGCTCGTCGCCATACTAACATACCAATCTGACTCTGCCTTCTACTATATCATATCATACTATATCAATATGCTGCTCGTCGCCATACTAACATACCAATCTGACTCTGTCTTCTACTATATCATATCATACTATATCAATATTCTGCTCGTCGCCATACTAACATACCAATCTGACTCTGTCTTCTACTATATCATATCATACTATATCAATATGCTGCTCGTCGCCATACTAACATACCAATCTGACTCTGTCTTCTACTATATCATATCATACTATATCTATATTCTGCTCGTCGCCATACTAACATACCAATCTGACTCTGCCTTCTACTATATCATATCATACTATATCAATATGCTGCTCGTCGCCATACTAACATACCAATCTGACTTTGTCTTCTACTATATCATATCATACTATATCAATATGCTGCTCGTCGCCATACTAACATACCAATCTGACTCTGCCTTCTACTATATCATATCATACTATATCAATATGCTGCTCGTCGCCATACTAACATACCAATCTGACTCTGTCTTCTACTATATCATATCATACTATATCAATATGCTGCTCGTCGCCATACTAACATACCAATCTGACTCTGTCTTCTACTATATCATATCATACTATATCAATATGCTGCTCGTCGCCATACTAACATACCAATCTGACTCTGTCTTCTACTATATCATATCATACTATATCAATATGCTGCTCGTCGCCATACTAACATACCAATCTGACTCTGTCTTCTACTATATCATATCATACTATATCAATATGCTGCTCGTCGCCATACTAACATACCAATCTGACTCTGTTTTCTACTATATCATATCATACTATATCAATATTCTGCTCGTCGCCATACTAACATACCAATCTGACTCTGTCTTCTACTATATCATATCATACTATACCAATATGCTGCTCGTCGCCATACTAACATACCAATCTGACTCTGTCTTCTACTATATCATATCATACTATATCAATATGCTGCTCGTCGCCATACTAACATACCAATCTGACTCTGCCTTCTACTATATCATATCATACTATATCAATATGCTGCTCGTCGCCATACTAACATACCAATCTGACTCTGTCTTCTACTATATCATATCATACTATATCAATATGCTGCTCGTCGCCATACTAACATACCAATCTGACTCTGTCTTCTACTATATCATATCATACTATATCAATATGCTGCTCGTCGCCATACTAACATACCAATCTGACTCTGTCTTCTACTATATCATATCATACTATATCAATATTCTGCTCGTCGCCATACTAACATACCAATCTGACTCTGTCTTCTACTATATCATATCATACTATATCAATATGCTGCTTGTCGCCATACTAACATACCAATCTGACTCTGTCTTCTACTATATCATATCATACTATATCAATATGCTGCTCGTCGCCATACTAACATACCAATCTGACTCTGCCTTCTACTATATCATATCATACTATATCAATATTCTGCTCGTCGCCATACTAACATACCAATCTGACTCTGCCTTCTGCTATATCATGTGGTTGTAGTGGGTAGTTAGAATACACTCTACAACTGGCAGTCCGCATTTGACCACTTTGTTTTAACCCCAGCTCAGCCAAAGTCCTTGGTTGTCTTTGTTCTGAGTGCACTCCATAGTAGGCGTGGTATATTTTGTTGCAGATGAAATGGCTCGGCTGGAGAAGACAACGTCGGGCAGCGTCGTTGACATTGCAATAACACCAGATGCGACGCAACCAGAACCACAGAATGGAGTACACCTGAAGCGGGCGTCTTGAAAGTGCAGCAGTGTTGGCAGGTATCTTGAAGGAAGCGCAACAATGGCGCAGAATAGTGTTGTGCGAAAGCAGAACTTTGTACGATATTACATTATAGTAGAACATCGCATTGTGTGGACGTTGTGTTAGCACATATCACTGCATCAAGAAATCATCGCGTTCAAGCAGAACATTGCAACTCCAAACTGTTACATTAACACAGACAATTTATATCAAGTTGGCATCGCGTCGACGCGAAATATTGCAAACTGAAACCGTCGCTGAACACACAACATTGACACACGAAGACGTCACGTTGAGACAAAACATTGTCACATGGGCTCACAATCACCAGCTCTATCAGGTACATCACAGTTTAGTTTGTTAGTGGTTATAACGTTGGTTTTTAGCAGATTAGTGTGGACCTGCGTCCAATCATGTGTGCTGACATCGATCCATTGGCTTGTGGGGCTTCACTTTGTTAACATCATCCAACTACTTGCGAGGTCAAGTTGAATATCGTGGCTGCAGGGTAATAGGCAGGCAAGCATATAACACGCAGTGACATGACTTCGTGCTAGTTCATGCGATGTCCAATGACGAAAGTCATAATTTGGAAATTCGGACAGTACAACATATGGCGTCATTTCTGAGTTGGACACGCGTCAATACCACATAGACTCTTGCCGAACTAGATTTGATTGCATCCTCGTTATAAAAGGAAGTGGCGCAACATTGGTTATGTCACGTTGGTGTACAACATTGGTTATGTCACGTTAAGATACAACATTGATTATGTCATGTTAATGTACAACATGGGTTATGTCACGTTAATGTACAACACTGGTTATGTCACGTTAATGTACAACATTGGTTATGTAACGTTGGTGTACAACATTGGTTATGTCACGTTAAAGTACAGCATTGATTATGTCACGTTCATGTACAACATTGGTTATGTCACGTTAATTTACAATATTGGTTATGTCACGTTGGTGCACAACAGTGGTTATGTCACATTGGTGTACAACATTGGTTATGTCACGTTAATGTACAACATTGATTATGTCACGTTAATGTACAACATTGGTTATGTCACGTTAATGTGCAACATTTCTTCTTTAACAATATTGTGTGCGCGCGGAAGATTGTCTCAAGAATCACATCTGTAATCAAGCCAAATATGTCAAATGAATTTAAACGCATGTAATGTATTAATGCTGTATGCCACACTAGTAAAGCTAATGCAACGTTAAACAAACAAAGCGTTGAAATACAATATACGCAACTGGCATTTACATCTGTATTTACATCTGTATTTACATCTGTATTTTGCGCATATGTCATTCATAAGGATACGAATAATAACTATTGCTGACAGGACAAACCGATTGTGTTGCGTACTGCGTGTTGTATTTCTCCTAATCAACCTAAGAATTTGAGTACCCTTTGAAGCAACAATAGCACTGCTCCGAAACTTTCATATCAGCACGTATTGTTAGTCCTTTTCATTTATGGTAGCACCCAGAACAGTATCTCCCATTTTATAGTTTTCATCCAAGTTCCCGTGTCCAATTTTGAACAACATCTGCCATTTTTCAGACCATTAATGCTTAATTACTTTGTTTAGATCGTTTTGTAAATGCTGTTTTTCTCATGTTTAACTTATATATATATATATATATATATATATATATATATATATATATATATATATATATATATATATATATATATATATATATATATATATATATATATATATATATATATATATATATATATATATATATATATATCAATGACTTGACTTGATAATATATATAAATATATATATTAAGAATAATAAAGGTCCTAATAGTGATGTCGTACCCCACTGATTTCCAGTTTGAAACCTCCCCATCTACTCCAACACGCTGTCTTCTGTCAGTCAGCAGCCATTTTTATCCAGTCGACTATGTTATCCCCGATACTATGGGCTTTTAACCTTTGTAGTAATCTTTGATGTGGCAATTTACCGAAAGCTTTCTGACAATATCATAATATCTACTGGTGTTCCCTCATCTATCCATTTAGTTCATTCTTCTACAAAACATAACATATTTGTTAAGCATGACCTCGCATTTATGAATCCATGTTGAGATGGATTTAATAATCTATGCCTAACACGAAAGTCTACCATAGCGTCTTTAATTAATGTCTCTAATAATTTACAAATCGCTGATATTAAACTCACTGGTCTGTGATTCTCTGACTTATTTCTCGAACCCTTTTTAAATAATGGTATGATGTTTGCTGGAACTGGTAATGAAATAGTATCCTATCTGGTAAACCCTGAACTGAAGCAGGGCGTTTTCCACAGTCAAACCAAACTTGCCCCCCCCCCATGCGTGCCCCTTCTCCTTAACCAGCCCCTTGTATTAATGTAGGTCATAATTTGTATTCTTTTTGTTAGTGTGATTTAGCTAATTTTCATTGGTGGCAAAATCAAGAAAGTACCAAAGTTAAAGAAGGGCAATATGTCTGCAAAAGATCAATTTATTGATATGGCTCAGAGAGGAATCTTACATTTTCAAAAAAAGGCTTTATATTTCCCGTTACGTAACTAGATGCCAGGTTACTATTTTCGTGTTACCATTTTCATGTTCGATGCGTCTCGAATGGTGAGGTTTACTTTCGACTCGAAAGTCGAAGAATAATGGCAATATTATGGACATAGGCAGTAATACCCGAGTTATGGTGTGTTTATGTTAATGCATGCGACAGGAAGTGAGCAATGTAATAGCATCATAGCAATAACAGTGACGTATTGCCGAATAGCTTCTTCATACAGTTCATGCGAAGAACTGAAAACGTGCTTTGGCATAGCCATACCATAGCCATAGAAGTGTTTACTTATGACGTCAGTGTTCCGGTGCTAGAACAGCTAATGATTATGTGTATGTAAATATGTGTACCTGCATGTTACTGTTTGTTTAAATTGTGTATAATTCAACAAGACCCGCCATCACATTTTACACGATTGAGCCGCGTGCAATCCAGTTCTTTACAGTGATGTTGAAATAGCTGTTAACATAAACCGGTGTCCTGGCCGCGAAATTGCGAAACGTACCCGGTATAGCACAGGCGAGACTAAACCACGCCCATTCGCTATTACCATTGGTCGAGAGCGAACGGGCGGGGATTAACGATGTATCAACAACCTTTAAGTCGGCTGTTTTTTTTTCAAATAATAAATAAACCTGGCAAAGTGTGTGTAGTGTCCAACGAAAACAATTGGAAACGTTTAACAAATATCACAAAATATTCACATTTTAATAATGATCCCTCTTGTAGGTAAGATGATACAAACATCATAACAGCCATAAACAGGGTAGATTTTTATTGAGGCAGTAACCTAGCCAATTCATTCTCCGCATCTTTGAGAAATCGAAATTTTAAGAATGGTACCTCAAAGAAGCATATTGTATACATACTAAACAAATAAATGTAAAAATGTATGAGTAGTTGATAGTGGTCTACATGTGAGATGGAAAGTTGGCGGTCAGCAGGGACTTCAACTTTGGAAAATTGTTTCTGAAAAGTTGGTGGTCCACATATTGACATAAAATGTAATCAACATTTGCACATGTCAGTTTTGGAAGTACGTATTTTCTATATTTTGATTTGTTATGTACTTAGCCAACCTTTTGATTGATAGACGTGGTATGTATGCTTTGTATTACTCTCTTTTCTGCCTTAGGCCTATATCTTCAGTATATTTATGTCTAGAGTCTAGAGCATGTCGCCGCTCGCATTGTAATTCCACTATAAAAGTGTTTCAAATAGACATGCTTTTCCTGAGTTAGTTATTACATTTAACCATCTAATTTGTCCAGGTCGATATCATGTCATGCCTAAGAGAGACAGAAATGCAAAACGAAAACAAGAAGAGCTACAGAAATCTACCGCAAAATGTCAAAGCCTAGACACAATTTTTCGACGCAGCCTCAGTGACTCATTGCCAGAAATACCCACAACGCCGCCAGGGAACTATGTTCTGATGACACTCCCAAAGACAAAGGTGTACCACCAGTCATAGAGATTCTGCCTTCGTCGTGCTCTCGCTCGAGTACCAGTTCATCAAGCAGCCATGATCCGTCCACTGCCATCACACCTGGCCACACTCCTGATGACAAAGATTACCACCTTACCCAGACACCTGGTCAGGAAACCAACAACGCAACTTCACACCAGAGACCGTCAAGATCCCGCACACCGACGTACAAAGGAATTCCGTTAACTATTGCAGGTGTTGTCAACAAATTCCCCGAGCTTCGCTCATTTTCGGCAAAGAAATGTGGCCGAACAAGGGCTCACATTCTATGCACAACATGTCAGGAGTATGAGGAGATGGCAAAGAAAAGTTCTAAAATTGGCACTATAGCAATCGCAAGCGGCGTCAGCGCGGACTGTAGTGATAGGCTGGAAAGGGTCATTGACCATATGACCTCTGAACCGCACATAGCAGCAACAAACAAGAAGAAGATGGACGAAGCCTGGGAAGAGTGCACAACGTCGCATCCATGGCTACGCGCACTCACTGCTTACAATAAGACTGTTTTGCGATGCTCCTGCGAATGGCCGTCGACGTGTACAACGACTGTCTAATCGGAACGGTCTCCGCCCGATCGTGGCCGATGCGATCTCTGGCTTGTTTGGCGTCGGACCATCTGTTGGCCGCTATGCGACAAAATGGCGCAGATGTGGAATTTGTTCCATTCACGCCCGCGTCTAGCGACCTACACTACAGGGACCCAAACTACTACAAGCAGATGCTGGATGTCATATACGAACTAGAGAAAGTGCGTCTGTCTCAAATGTTCAACCGATGCACAGTCTTCAGTGTGCAGATTGATGGCAGCTGTGACAGGCAAATGTTGGACCACAAGTTTGTAAGTGGACGGATGGCTAACAGTGATGGTAGCGTAACGAGTGTGTTCGTCGTCATGCATTTCCCAGAGAAGAACGGCGCCCCTGGACTACTGGAAGCGGTTAACAAAGCTTTGGATCTGACCGGAGGTAAAGACACGAAGCTCGTCGGTGTCACCACTGACGGCGAATCGGCAAACACTGGCAGACATGGTGGGTTATGGCGTTTGCTTGCTGACCAAGTGCAGATAGGTCTGGCAACTTTCTGGTGTGCTGCTCACCGCTCGGACTTAGCCATTGAGTCGGTCATCAGCACCGTATCGGAGCTGGGCATCTGGAAGTCTAATCTACTGGGGCTCGTACGATTCTTCCGGACGCCGAGAAGGATGAAGATGTTGTCAGCGCAAGCCGGGAATGTCAAACAGTTCCCCCGACACCACGATGTCAGGTTTGCCCAGCACTAGCTGCAGCTGGTGGATGCTGTGCTGAATAACCTACCAGCCTGCATTAAGGTGTGGGAACAGATGCAGGCACCAGAAAATACCAGCGACAGAAAGGAGAAGGCTGAAGCCAAAGGGTTTCTGAGAATTTGGAACCACCAACAGAAGTGGATAACCTCACTGATAGGTGACATCCTGGAGATATTTGATACACTCCAGAAGAAGTTGCAAAGGAGTGATTTGTTCATCAGCGATCTTCTCACTGTGACTGGCGCTGCCGTCAAGAAGTTGAGATTGATGAGGGATGGACCATTCCCGGGAAGAAGAGAGGAGAAAGAGAGTTGCCCAACGGATAGCACCAGTGAGGACCTAACACAGCGAAAGTCGAACCATCAGTTCGTTTGTACGAACCGCCATAATGCACGAGCAATCAGGCTGGAGGTCGTGCAAGCATCCCACGAATACCTCTCTGAACGCATGCACCCGGAGCAGGACGTCATCAAAGGCATGAAGGGGTTGGTGATATCACGCAACCTGGGATCATTCGTTGAGCATGGCGTGCGCGTCGTCAGGCGTTGATGACTGTCAGACTGCGGCAACTTCTGCCAGTCACCACTGGTTCAGTTCAGAAGGCGTTGGCATCTCTGGCTTGCACGAGTCCACACTCTATGCAGACCGAAAGGATCGTGAGCCACCACAACCTCGTTGTTGACAATCACCGCAGTTTGACCCTCGACCCGCTGTCGTCAAATTCCTGGAGAAGACCAGAAGATGCGGGGCTCCAGATTGGGATATCTACGGGCAGCGTGAAACGGGGGCTCGTCTAGTAAAATTGAGACGACTGTCAAACGTACTGACTTGCAAGTTGCTAGAGACGTGTCATGTTTCTCTAACTACTGCATGTGTTTGTAATAAAAAATGATGGGATATAAGTTTAATATAATTTTATACCGAGATGCAGTCGTCAGTGTGCAACCATATGGATAAAAAGATACTGACACAGGCACACACACACACACACACACACACACACACACACACACACACACACACACACACACACACACACACACACACACACACACACACACACACACACACACACACACACACACACACACACACACACACACACACACACACACACACACACATATAAAGCTTTCATACATTCCTAAGGGTTATGTAAATAATCATTAATAATGCGTAAGGTGCCCTTTTTAACCATTTGGAGTGCCCTTTTAGGACATTGCCCCCCATTGAAAATTCAGTAAAAAACGCCCTGAACTGAAGTACCCATTCAGATCTCCCGCCATTGCAAACCCTGTGATATTATATTTCCTGACATATACATTAAACCTCTTGCTGTCATTTTTACGTTACTTGTAATTTGTGTAGTCATTTTTATGTTACTTGTAATTTGTGTAGTCTTCGTCCTTTCTGGTCCGCCTATAAACCCTCCACATAGTTTGCTTGTACGCTATTTTTCTAATACACATGTGGCTTCTTTTAACACGTGTTTCTTTCTAAACCGTGTTCCTTGTTTTTTTAAGGGAACAAATTTTATATTTTAGAATGTTCCAACATTCAATCGTAGTCTTATTACTCAGCATGTTATTCCAATTTAGCTTTGCTAAGTATTTTCTCATATCGTTATATTTACCTTCGTGGATGTTTCTCCTGTATTTCTTTTTAATTTTACTTCCTGATTTTACTTTGGTGTCAAAACGTATTTGATTATGATCACTGTTACTCAATGGTTCATGTATTTTGACATTGTCTACTAATTCCTTTTGTGAAGGCAAAGCTATATCTAATTCTTTCTCTCCCCTGGTTGGTTCTAGCACGTGTTGTGTAAGGAAGCTATCCTGTATTAAAAATATAAATATTTGGTCCTCACCCTCTTTACTCTCTACAGTGCACTAGTGCAATCCTTTATCAAGCTCTAGTTTTGAAGATACTGATTTATATGTACACTCACCAACAAAGTTAGATGTAATGGACATACATCATCTCAATCTAGTTCAGTTAATTGTGTTGGACATATATCGTCTCAATCTAGTTCAATTAATTGTGTTGGACATATATCATCTCAATCTAGTTCAATTAATTGTGTTGAACATATATCATCTCAATCTAGTTCAATTAATTGTGTTGAACATATATCATCTCAATCTAGTTCAATTAATTGTGTTGAACATATATCATCTCAATCTAGTTCAATTAATTGTGTTGAACAGATATCATCTCAATCTAGTTCAATTAATTGTGTTGAACATATATCATCTCAATCTAGTTCAATTAATTGTGTTGAACAGATATCATCTCAATCTAGTTCAATTAATTGTGTTGAACATATATCATCTCAATCTAGTTCAATTAATTGTGTTGGACAGATATCATCTCAATCTAGTTCAATTAATTGTGTTGGACATATATCATCTCAATCTAGTTCAATTAATTGTGTTGAACATATATCATCTCAATCTAGTTCAATTAATTGTGTTGGACAGATATCATCTCAATCTAGTTCAATTAATTGTGTTGGACATAATTATATCATCTCAATCTAGTTCAATTAATTGTGTTGAACATATATCATCTCAATCTAGTTCAATTAATTGTGTTGAACATATATCATCTCAATCTAGTTCAATTAATTGTGTTGAACATATATCATCTCAATCTAGTTCAATTAATTGTGTTGAACATATATCATCTCAATCTAGTTCAATTAATTGTGTTGAACAGATATCATCTCAATCTAGTTCAATTAATTGTGTTGAACATATATCATCTCAATCTAGTTCAATTAATTGTGTTGAACATATATCATCTCACTCTAGTTCAATTAATTGTGTTGAACATATATCATCTCAATCTAGTTCAATTAATTGTGTTGAACATATATCATCTCAATCTAGTTCAATTAATTGTGTTGAACAGATATCATCTCAATCTAGTTCAATTAATTGTGTTGAACATATATCATCTCAATCTAGTTCAATTAATTGTGTTGAATATATATCATCTCAATCTAGTTCAATTAATTGTGTTGAACATATATCATCTCAATCTAGTTCAATTAATTGTGTTGAACAGATATCATCTCAATCTAGTTCAATTAATTGTGTTGAACAGAAATCATCTCAATCTAGTTCAATTAATTGTGTTGAACAGATATCATCTCAATCTAGTTCAATTAATTGTGTTGAACAGATATCATCTCAATCTAGTTCAATTAATTGTGTTGAACAGATATCATCTCAATCTAGTTCAATTAATTGTGTTGAACATATATCATCTCAATATAGTTCAATTAATTGTGTTGAACAGATATCATCTCAATCTAGTTCAATTAATTGTGTTGAACAGATATCATCTCAATCTAGTTCAATTAATTGTGTTGAACAGATATCATCTCAATCTAGTTCAATTAATTGTGTTGAACATATATCATCTCAATCTAGTTCAATTAATTGTGTTGAACATATATCATCTCAATCTAGTTCAATTAATTGTGTTGAACATATATCATCTCAATCTAGTTCAATTAATTGTGTTGAACAGATATCATCTCAATCTAGTTCAATTAATTGTGTTGAACAGATATCATCTCAATCTAGTTCAATTAATTGTGTTGAACAGATATCATCTCAATCTAGTTCAATTAATTGTGTTGAACATATATCATCTCAATCTAGTTCAATTAATTGTGTTGAACAGATATCATCTCAATCTAGTTCAATTAATTGTGTTGAACAGATATCATCTCAATCTAGTTCAATTAATTGTGTTGAACAGATATCATCTCAATCTAGTTCAATTAATTGTGTTGAACAGATATCATCTCAATCTAGTTCAATTAATTGTGTTGAACAGATATCATCTCAATCTAGTTCAATTAATTGTGTTGAACAAGGAGGTGCGATGAACTGTTTCACACAGTAAAATTAAGGTTGTTGTGTCGGTTTATGGACAGTAACTTCGTATGTGGACGGATGTGGACGGATGTGGACGGATGGTGGCACAACAGTAATATTAGATTAGCTTCAACATTAAATGTGTAAATAGATTACTTGTAATTTCTCATAGTTTCCCAGAATGTTAGTGCATTGCAGGCATTGGTGTCACACGTGATAATAACGACACCAATGTGGCACACGGGTTTGGCCCATTTCTGAAACTGGATTTAAATGCAAGGAGCATAGTACATAACAAACACGAAATAAACATTAAAGTAGACGATATCGACCCTCACATAATAGGTAGGGGAAGGTGGGGCATGTCCGCATACTTAAGGTGTAATGTTCCATAACTGGTGAAGTGTTTATGCCAGAAGGTAACATTTCGCAGTGCTACACGGTATACTTAATAGTTTACAACTACCAATTACCAAACTTCAACTCCATTAAGGAAAAGGTATATGTTATCAATATGTATTGATAACATGACCGCACAGGTACGTGCTAACGTGTATCACGTATTTCAGTCCTTTGTTGCAGAGCAGAATACGAACTGCAACGTACATTTAAGGCTGCAGAACATCATATATCTTGTTAGGTACATCCAAATATTACTTGGGGTCAAACGCGCCCATATCAATAACACAAACATAACCAACAATAGTTTATATAATAATATTGCAAAAATGTGGCGATATCCGGCGAAGTGGGTGCGTGATATTGGTCCGTCTCCGGGCCACTACCATAAGTGGTAATATGTAATAGTAATTATGATAGGTAATAGAAATTTAGTTCTGTAATAGTAATAATAATACATGATATGTTTTACTAAAGTAATACAGGGCTCAAAATTGCGAGCTGCTGGTCGCCATGGGCGACTGAAAAACCACATCCAGGGGCCAACTGGCGACTTGTGTCTTTTGATGCCTCAGTTTATAGATTGTCGATGGCGACTATAAACTACCTGTTGGCGAGCACCCGGGATGCAACCTATGCCTATGACAAACAAAAATTGTTTTTATATTTACCTATTAAACTTAGCCATACAAAGATTGACATAAACGCTGGGCATTTATTGATCGTCTGCGCAGAGTTTTTGGCACTTTCACCGAAACCTCAAACACGTGGCTCCGTCTGGCGACTACAGTTATCATCCTGTCATATCCCGACAACGTTATACATAGTGCTCGAAATTTTTCGTGACGGAGAAGTACTATGTTGACAAGCACGTGGGTTTATATCGTGCACTTTAATATCATTCGGTCGTATGGTTTGCAAACGTTTTAATTAGATCTATAGTATAATATTGTGTTTAATCCCCCAGCAGTCATTACATTTTTATTAATATTATTATTACGACGGTTCCGCCAATCAGAGATCAGCTCTCCTCGGCGAACACAGCTCCCATCTGACCAAGACAAGCAGCATGGCGTGCGATCAACTTTCAGGTGTGAAAATATAATTATAAGCATATCCTTATAAAAAATCATCAGCGGATTTCACCCAAAATCTATAAAATCATTGCTGTGGAATCATAATACCATTACGTGCCTACGACGTGCAATGGCCCCCCTGGGCGTCATACAGGGTGAGATTTCTGCGCTTGGTAGGACGTACGGTCAGACGCGTGACAATAAATAGTGCCAACTATGCAGTGCACGCGCAAATAGTTTGACGAAAGGTATACACAGCCCGTTGGCGACCTTTTTTTCCTTTTAATTTTTTTGTGCCGCTTTTCAGGTTGCTGTTGTGCGAACTCTTGAGTAGATCACTTCTCTTCTTTACTTCTCCCGGCTGAATCTGAGCTAACTGCTATCTTAGTTGTTGAAGATGGCAATTGTTTGTTTCGATATCACAATTTATAAAAGGTACAATATACATTGATTGTATCTAGAATGATCTTGATTAGGCGTTAACCATTTGGAATCACATAATGAAAAAAAAATTTTTTTAATAGTTTGTTTCTACAATAAAACTAGTCTACCCCCCACGTATCAACTTTGAGATTTTAAACGAATATATTTTCACCAAACAGTAAAATATGGTTATGAAAAACAACATCGTTTATAGTGAAAGTACCTTGTATATTATAACCAAGTCATGTTCTTCGTTGCGTTCGCTGTTTTAATAACCAAGTAATCAGTTTCCCACTCCCACTGATGATACATTATTCACATCTGCTATGAAAATATGGTAATATGGCATATAATTATAGCATTATGCCTGATAAGTCATATCTTATGACTGACAAACTATGCGTTGGCTCCTATTGCCTTGTGGCATTGCTACTAATTAAAATGTTATATAATTCCATGTTACCTCCAACACCAACAACAATTAAATGGCACTGCCGACAAGTTTCCCTGTCTCTTTTCAAGTCACATTCAGCAATTCAGTCTTATTCTCAGTGTTTGAAGATACATCATGGCGATTATTGTTTTGAGCTAGTAGCATGGTGTGTGCTTGTCTTAAAAAAAATTCCACTGCATTGGCTTGCGCAAAAAAATATATTTTGTTGCAGAACGTTGTCATAAGTGAATTGTAGCAGGGATGTATAGCTGAAGGCATGGGGCTGCCTCCCGCTTTAAATATAATCCCGACAAATCGTTACATTGATCTACAATGTTGCAAACCGGTCTTTAAAAGTTGCGAAATCACATTATATCACCAGGGAGAACCGATGGTACTGTGATCCCAGTGATATTCGAAGTAGTAGAATCCCAATAGTATTGGCAGGGTCTATTGTTCAATCCATAAAACAATCCATATACACTCTATATGTTGAGGAAGCAAAAATATATAATTTATAAATACTTTTAGGGTTTGTATGAATTTTTTGAAGCAGAGATGCAATTTCAGCATTGCAAATAAAATTCTTACTAATCCTAATAGTATTTTTAAATGTTATAATTATGCTTCTACACCGTACGCATTTTTATTTAAGAATATTCGGCCCTTAAATACCACCATACTGCTTAATTTCACACATTGCCTAGGATTTCAAAATTGTCCAGATAGAGAACCCATTTAACTCGCTCCGCGCGCTTGCTTAACGTTCAGGCCCCTAATTGTAAAACTTTAGGAGCCAGTTGGCTCCTAAAAAATATTTAGGAGCCAGTTGGCTCCTGGAATGTTTACCCAATCTTGAGCCCTGTAATAGTAATAGTAGTAGATCCTAAAAGTAATAGATACTAGTCTATTACTGTTCTATTACATCTATTGCCGCGAACTTACACAACATATCAGGTTTGTTTTCATGTTATTCCAACTGTTAGTAATTGTAAACAATGTATAGACAATGGCTGATCCGTTATTCAAGCAACACGAAAAGACCAGTAGGCTGATAATTTGATGCATTCAGAAATACCTGCTCAATGAAACAATGCAGGAGTAGCAAGCCAATTACTAATTGTTCAGATGCCCCATTGGGGTGGCTATGGCTTCACACATTCCTAACACACACAAAGGGCATGGTTTCAGATATGTGCAGGCAGACAACAAATGTTATCTTAGAACAGGAGCCGCAACCTGAATTGAATTCAAATAGTAGTAGTACAAAGACTGAGTTCATTTATAGTGAACAGGTTCACAAACCCATAAAAAATAGCTAATTGACATTCAGCGATAGTAATAACGACCCAGTAATAGTAATAGTAATATATATCATGTTAATAGCAATAAATTGGAATTAATGTAATAGTAATAGAAACAGTTAGAAGTACTAGTAATAGATTGTCTGCAATAGAACCCATGCATGTCTGTCTCAAGAGTAGCATACAAGGAAGGAAGACGAAAGCAACCTTATAATTACACACTTCAAAATACATGAACATGAACCCACATTAACTATCGTGTTATAAGATCACTGTCTTTAATACATCCTACTCCAAAATCCTACCCAACTACTGTAAAAAAAACACGTACAACACTGGTCGTATGCGTGTGGATAACAACACTGGTCGTATGCGTGTGGATAACAACACTGGTCGTATGCGTGTGGATAACAACACTGGTCGTATGCGTGTGGATAACAACACTGGTCGTATGCGTGTGGATAACAACACTGGTCGTATGCGTGTGGATAACAACACTGGTCGTATGCGTGTGGATAACAACACTGGTCGTATGCGTGTGGATAACTTTCTGTCGATATTGTATTGTCGGTCCATCTGAATAGAAGTGTACCCTGGTAACATTAGGATGCACTGATTGAATGTATTCAACAACATTTCTTTCTGCACTATTCGTCTTATACTCGGACTATTCTGGCCATTATGTCATTCACCACCTTAACTTTACCTTTAAAGTCTTTGTCCTGGACCCTGATCCAAGTTAGAAATAACTCAAGCTCAGATGTGGAAACAAATGAGCTGGATTGATTGGTGGCGCGGTGTGGCATTGATGTAGTAAATGCCCTGATTGATATCGATAATAACTTAATTCACAATAACAGTTTATGAATGCATTTTATTTACGTAACAGTTGTAAAAAAACGAACAATATAACAATAACTACGATTAAGTTTGACATTAAATAAATACCATAGTGAAGTGTAACATTATAATTAACCAATAGTAAAATGACCATGTTATGTTATCAGGTTGTCATGTGACACAAGCTGGAGTAGGACTGGTGGGAGCTCCTGGCCAACGTCTCGGTTCAGCGTAGGTTTCTCTCTGTGGATGTTAATCGCCTCCTTTATTTTTCTCCTGTGCCAATTCTCCTCGTGGTCTAGAATATTAACGTCCTTCATAGAGCACTGGTGGCCTGTGTTCAGTTTTTGTTCACTTATAGCTGATAGGGGTTGGCGACAAGATAGATATTCTTTGATTCTTGTGCCAAGTGTTCTGGCTGTTTCTCCTATATAGTGTTGGTCACATTCTGGGCATTGTCTGTCATATACTACCCCACACTTTGCTGCCTTTGCGGTTCTGTCTTTTGGGTGTACCAACAGTGACCTCAGGGTGTTGATAGGTTTGTGGTAAACCGGGATGTTATAGGACTTGAAAATCCTTGCTACTTATTCTGATAGTTTACTAATGTAGGGCAGACCTATGGCATGTTGTCTTCTGCTGGTTTCTGTGGTGGTGTTCTCCTTCCTTCTCATTGGTTGCGTGGTGTTAAGTTTTGTAACCGTTTGCTTTCAGCACTTTCTTGATGTGGTCCATCTTCTGTTATCAGGTTTTCTGCCCTTTGGAGGAGTGTCCTGACCACTGATCGTTTGTGTTCTAGGTGGTGATTAGAATCCCAGTTCAAATATTGGTCCGTGTGGGTTGCTTTCCGATATATCTTGACCTTGGTTGATCCATCATCATCATTCAGGCATACACATTTGTCTAGAAAGGCTAACGTATTGTCCGGTTCTGGTTCTACCGTGAACTTAATGTTCTCGTCCATTGAATCCAGATGGTGTGTGAAATGTTCTACTTCGCTCTCTTGTAACACTGTGAATGTGTCATCTACAACCAGATGTCTGGAGGATATGGTGCTTCTCTGATGGCTTTTTTTTCAAAATGTTCCATGTATAGGTTTGCCACTATGGGAGAGACCGGTGAACCCATGGCTGCTCCCTTCTTCTGTTTGTAGAACACTCCATCATAAATGAAATATGTGGTGTTCAGACAGATTTCTAACGGTGTGATGATCTGGTTTACTGATAGTTCACATCTGTCTTTCTGCCGAAGAAGACTGCGAGATGCAATTGAAATATACAGAACGAAAACTAAGTTTCTTGAGATGTAATTATGCTTAATATTTATAACCAAGAAACCGGATCATCTATCCATTCAAGGATGCTATATATATTTTATAGGATCTTCGACTTTTTGTGATGTTGGCACCACCCGAGTACCACCCGAGCACGCCCACAACAGAAATACAAGTAGACTCGCAGTCAATGGGCGGCGTACATTAGAAGGTACAATACCGCGGCGCTGACGAACAAAATAAAAAAACCAGATGGCTGCAGAAGTCGGCTTGTTCGTGTGGTCCAGAATGGGGTAGATGTAATCCTTGCCTTCCCAGTTCATGCCGTCCGCGTGCGCAGATACGTCACCCAATGTGAGCTGCCAACCTCCGTGCATACATTAATAATAATGATGATGATGATGATGATAATCTTGCTATAATCGATAAATAGTATGTTTGTCTGTTACGCTACTTCTCCTGGACGCTTTGCATTTCAAGCACCAAACTTTCCCAACATTTTTCATCCACGACCCCATGAAGGAGACATTAACATTATTTTTTTTCCGAAATTCACCCCACTACTACTCTTTGTACGAATAATCGAATTACCCTTTGTAGTTATTTCGTATAATTGTTCGCAACGCCAACGAATAAGAGCGTACACAGTCTACGCGAATAAGAACGTACACAGTCTACGCGAATAAGAACGTACACAGTCTACGCGAATAAGAACGTACACAGTCTACGCGAATAAGAACGTACACAGTCTACGCGAATAAGAACGTACACAGTCTACGCGAATAAGAACGTACACAGTCTACGCGAATAAGAACGTACACAGTCTACGCGAATAAGAACGTACACAGTCTACGCGAATAAGAACGTACACAGTCTACGCGAATAAGAACGTACACAGTCTACGCGAATAAGAACGTACACAGTCTACGCGAATAAGAACGTACACAGTCTACGCGAATAAGAACGTACACAGTCTACGCGAATAAGAACGTACACAGTCTACGCGAATAAGAACGTACACAGTCTACGCGAATAAGAACGTACACAGTCGGGATGTAAGAAGAAGAAATTAACGAGGTGTGGACAAAAACGATTTTAACGACCTAAAACTTGTTTGGCTGTGCTCACATAATATCATCTCACGCAGCCACTTTAATGTTTCGTGAATGAAACTTGAAACATATATACTATATAGTATACAGGTTATGCCAAGTAGAAATTAAACTGAAAATCTGGATTTGTTATCGTCCACGTGTGTTCAAATGCAAAAATTGTGTTTGGGGCAAGTTGTTGTTACGACTGTAGCAACGCTATGACGGATCGTACCGATGGCTCAGCCAGCGAGTTGTGAGCTGATAATGACTGAAAGAACTACATTTATATAACCACGACGCTTTGTTTCATACGCCTAGCGTACTGGTTTATAACTAGTCGGGGAATTGAGGCAAGTTGACGATCGTTAATTTATGTAGCTTTTATTAACATAAGCAATCTGGTAAAAACACAACTTAAACAGGAATGTGTACATTCTTTCAAGATAATAACGTTTAATATGCAATTAAAGGGAGAGCGAGAAATAATTTGTTTAACTAATACCCAACATTAGCCATCTTACCCCACACCTGGGGCAAGATGACTTTTACATTGGGGCAAGTTGACAATAGAAACCCGCAAGCCTGAATGAGTTATCAAGTAATTCTAAATTATATAATGTTAACACCTCTTTGTGTCCTTCGTAATTATAGCAACTTTCTTGTCAACATTCGATCCACTGGTGATACAGGGTTCAGTCTTGGTTGACGGATCTTCAACTTCATAGTGTACGCCTAGCACAACACATCTTGTATGTTGTTGTCCGCTGAAATGTTCGGCGTTTGAGTGCAGATTATCCTATTAGATATACACTCCGTTTTGTAGTTTTTCGGTTTCCTAGCTGTAGCTCGTCGCTCGTCAACTTGCCCCAGTCAGCTTGCCCCAGTCAGCTTGCCCCAGTCAGCTTGCCCCAGTCAGCTTGCCCCAGTCAGCTTGCCCCAGTCAGCTTGCCCCTGTCAGCTTGCCCCTGCAGGCCATTTGTGAGACTTTGACATTGCACTCAGCAATGCGCAAGCGAAATATGTTACAAACAGGCTCATAGTGTTGCTTAAATGATGGCTATGCTTGGAATTTCGCAGATACACGTGTACTGTCAGGTCTGAAATGGCTTAATCAAACTATTTTTGCATTTTCAAGAGAAACAAACTTTTATTTTTACCGCTTGCAGTTTGCGTAAAATTGCAAATGTTTCCGTGTTGATCACACTGCACGTGCGTTTACTTCATTGGAAAATAGCGTGGTGCTGCCATCTGTTCCCTGTTTTAACATTATTATGCGAATTGCAACTTGCCCCAGTCGTCAGCTTGACCCATGTTCTCCTACAGGAAATGCTACCAGTGCGAATTGATATATCAGAAGGGTACACTTGACATCTGGGTGTGTGGCTTTGGATGGCAATATGGCTCAAACTTTATGGCAGAGCTCTGTTTGAGCAATTAATGAACACTGCACGATTCATTGACATGTGGATGTTGTGTGCGTGTGTGAGTGAGTGCGTACGTGTGTGAGTGAGTGCGTACGTGTGTATCGAGTAGAAGTCGCATTAAGGATGCATTGCCATTCACTATTTCATATTCCATTCAATAATTTATATTATATGCACTGTTGTTTGTTATGTAAGAATCCGGAGAAATGAAAACCGTAATATATGAAACTGTGAACACACTGTGTATTAGATGTATAAGTGTGTATGATCCGATTAATGTAATAACAGTAACATGTACGAGTGACACTTGCTTTGTGATCCACGCGTTCTTTGCTGTAGTAACGTGCCCCTTATGTAGCAACGTGCCCCTTATGTAACAACGTGCCCCTTATGTAGTAACGTGCCCCTTATGTAACAACGTGCCCCTTATGTAGTAACGTGCCCCTTATGTAGTAACGTGCCCCTTATGTAGTAACGTGCCCCTTATGTAGTAACGTGCCCCTTATGTAACAGCGTGCCCCTTATGTAGTAACATGCCCCTTATGTAGTAACGTGCCCCTTATGTAGTAACGTGCCCCTTATGTAGTAACATGCCCCTTATGTAGTAACGTGCCCCTTATGTAGTAACGTGCCCCTTATGTAACAACGTGCCCCTTATATAGCAACGTGCCCCTTATGTAACAACGTGCTCCTTATGTAGTAACGTGCCCCTTATGTAACAACGTGCCCCTTGTGTAATAACGTGCCCCTTATGTAACAACGTGCCCCTTATGTAGTAACGTGCCCCTTATGTAACAACGTGCCCCTTATGTAGCAACGTGTCCCTTATGTAACAACGTGCCCCTTATGTAGTAACGTGTCCCTTATGTAACAACGTGCCCCTTATGTAACAACGTGCCCCTTATGTAGTAACGTGCCCCTTATGTAGCAACGTGCCCCTTATGTAGCAACGTGCCCCTTATGTAGCAACGTGCCCCTTATGTAGTAACGTGCCCCTTATGTAGTAACGTTCCCTTATGTAGTAACGTGCCCCTTATGTAACAACGTGCCCCTTATGTAACAACGTGCCCCTTATGTAACAACGTGCCCCTTATGTAGCAACGTGCCCCTTATGTAGCAACGTGCCCCTTATGTAGCAACGTGCCCCTTATGTAGCAACGTGCCCCTTATGTAGTAACGTGCCCCTTATGTAGCAACGTGCCCCTTATGTAGTAACGTGCCCCTTATGTAGCAACGTGCCCCTTATGTAGCAACGTGCCCCTTATGTAACAACGTGCCCCTTATGTAGCAACGTGCCCCTTATGTAACAACGTGCCCCTTATGTAGCAACGTGCCCCTTATGTAGCAACATGCCCCTTATGTAGCAACGTGCCCCTTATGTAGCAACGTGCCCCTTATGTAGTAACGTGCCCCTTATGTAACAACGTGCCCCTTATGTAGCAACGTGCCCCTTATGTAACAACGTGCCCCTTATGTAGTAACGTGCCCCTTATGTAACAACGTGCCCCTTATGTAACAACGTGCCCCTTATGTAGTAACGTGCCCCTTATGTAGCAACGTGCCCCTTATGTAGTAACGTGCCCCTTATGTAGTAACGTTCCCTTATGTAGTAACGTGCCCCTTATGTAACAACGTGCCCCTTATGTAACAACGTGCCCCTTATGTAACAACGTGCCCCTTATGTAGCAACGTGCCCCTTATGTAACAACGTGCCCCTTATGTAGCAACGTGCCCCTTATGTAACAACGTGCCCCTTATGTAGCAACGTGCCCCTTATGTAGCAACATGCCCCTTATGTAGCAACGTGCCCCTTATGTAGCAACGTGCCCCTTATGTAGTAACGACTTGCCCGCTTACGGGGCAACTTTAACTTTAACTAAACATTATAACACCTTTCCCATAAAGCATCAAGGCGACGGGAGATGACCAACTGTGTGGCTTGTGTCTAAGGTTTGACACCAGTTTCGTTTGTGCAGTTGTCTAAAAGATATTTAAAAAGATTGAATAAGATTGCCATCCAAAACTACAAGTTCCATGTGGTAGGTGTACAAGGAAGCAATTAGCTTATCAAGAGACCAACAATTTGTTCATCTATGTATAGCTTGCCCTTGTCAGATATCTGTCAATTCTATTTTGAAACATATTAATCATATTGGTAGCATTAACATTGTCATTTGACAGTTTGTTGTATTAATTTATCACCCTCTGTGAGAATGAGTACTTTCTCATATCTAACCCACACTGTGCTTTATCTAATGCAGCTTTCCGCCCTCTGGTTTTAACTGCCTTATCTGAGTTTGAAGAACATATTCCTATCAATATCCTCATAACCATTCAATATTTAAAACAACTTCTATTCGGTCTTCTCTTAGTATCGTAGCTTCTAGTCTGGTCAAACCACATTTTAATAAGCAGCTTTCATAACTAAGATCTCGCTGTTCTTCAATCAGCTTAGTTGCTCTTCGTTGTATTCTGTTTAGCTTATCTATGTCCTTCTTACGATATGGCCTCCATGCTTGTACATAATATTAATTCGATATACGAACACGTTCGGTGTACATCTACACAGACAATCTTAAGGATGAACGACATTTTCTTCGGAGGCGAGTCGCCATATTTAACATAATTACCGAATTTAGGCTTTGTTGGTGTTTTCTAGAAGATAAATTGGCTTAATTCAATACACTGGGCACATACGACTTGACGCACGAAGACAAGTTGCCTTCTGGAATGCAACAGTTGTAATTCATATTTAATTCATGTTTCCTTGGAATTATATTTACCGCATGCAAGGAATCGTATGAACGAGTGAAATTTCTTATGGGGTAAATGCAACAGTTTCGTAATTATGTAGATCGTTGATCGTTGTTTGCATTACCCATTTTTGAGAACTGTGTATTAAGACATCAGGCAACAAACAAATAAACTAAAGAGCGTGCTAAAAATACAAAGCTTTTTTTGACACACGCTCAAGAAGGGAAACAAACAGATGACCGAAACATTGTCTCGAAATCATCGTCGAGCTGTAATAGAATAACGGTGTCACGCACAAGTTCGTTTTCTTCAAGGCGGACAACCACGGTCCTTGACCGCATGCCCGCGTGCCCGCGTGCCCGCGTGCCCACAGCTGCTTTTCACCCAAGTCGGCGGCTTCTAATAATTTTTTCTTCTTCTACCGGAAGGGTCACTGCCATCATTTTGTTTCACAGTATCATGATGTCTGCTAATAGTCGTCGCCATTAGTCTACATTAGTATTATTTCATGATTTAAGTAAGAAACGACTAATTAGAACGTGTTATGACATGTTCGGCTAGGTCGTATGACATAGTTCTGTTTGTAGATAGAGTTTGTGACCTCCAGTGCGGAGTATAGTTTAGATCGGTGTCATCGTGTCAATGATAGAGTTTGTGACCTCCAGTGCGGAGTATAGTTTAGATCGGTGTCATCGTGTCAATGATAGAGTTTGTGACCTCCAGTGCGGAGTGTAGTTTAGATCGGTGTCATCGTGTCAATGATAGAGTTTGTGACCTCCAGTGCGGAGTATAGTTTAGATCGGTGTCATCGTGTCAATGATAGAGTTTGTGACCTCCAGTGCGGAGTATAGTTTAGATCGGTGTTATCGTGTCAATGATAGAGTTTGTGACCTCCAGTGCGGAGTATAGTTTAGATCGGTGTCATCGTGTCAATGATAGAGTTTGTGACCTCCAGTGCGGAGTATAGTTTAGATCGGTGTCATCGTGTCAATGATAGAGTTTGTGACCTCCAGTGCGGAGTATAGTTTAGATCGGTGTCATCGTGTCAAAGATAGAGTTTGTGACCTCCAGTGCGGAGTGTAGTTTAGATCGGTGTCATCGTGTCAATGATAGATAACTTAAATACACCGTTGTGTTCGCTCATGCGTGGCGACCTGATCGGCGTCTCCAGTCAACAGTCTTGAGTTCACGACAGGTTACATACACATGCATCGTTTACAAACCCTGGCATATGCCCCAGGTGTATCCCCTGAGACTCACAGAGGCGAACGTACCTCCGATAGCCGGGTCTACGAAGCGTTGATGGACTGAGTTCGTCCGGTGAAACGAAACTCATTTCGACCAAACTACATACCCATGAGGTGTGCAAGCTTAGAGGATGCACGCACGTGCACGCACTTACGTATGTATGTGCATGCCAGTTACCTTGTGTGACGTGCTTGCGCCGGCCGGGAAGCCACACCAGAACGAGTAGAGCCTGGATGACAACGTTGAGTGTGAGGACAGGGAGCGTCCAGTACGCCAGGTAGGTGAACCACTGGGCCCCGTCCTCGCAGACGACGCCGCTGTAGACGAGCACACCGCCAAAGTCAGCCTCAACATCGCGGTAGACGACGTACACGACGGACGCGCCACCTACCTGCAACAACGAATACTATTGAGGGATGTGGAAATGTTCTTAGCTAAAATGTGAATTAAGATATCAATAATGACATCAATAATAATCTTTTGTGAAAATATTACGTTCGAGAGTGCTTGACAACGTTTCTACACTGTTTGAACTTTACGTTAAGCATTTTAAATCGTGACGTTTCTGTCAATAAATTTATTAGTTCTGTTGCAGTAATTGAAGTCGTGTTCTTTATCGTGCTGTTGCCAAATTGAAAATACATATTAGGTATGCAAAAATAATTATTTTGCTAATGGAATTTCAAATTGTGCTAATGACTGTTCAGTTGTGCACATCCCTGGACTATCGTTATGATAAATCCTGCCATCTGCCGGTACCAAGCCCAAATAAAAAGGAGGAGGGTTAGTTAAAGGATTAACAACCCGTAAAATATAGACTGTTTCAGAAACATCGACAAAAGAAACTCAACTGAACCTGAGAGGGGGGGGACCTTCATGGAGAGTTTGACACTATGTGTAGTGAAAGCCGAAAGGAAGCTGCAATTTCTAAAATCGGCTCATGGAATGTTTGAACCCCCAAGGAAAAGACAAAGAAGACGACCAAGAAACACCTGGCGGTGAGACCTTGAACAGAAATTAAACACAACACAATGGATGGACGATACAAAATAGGATACGGCGCCGAAATGTTGTCGATGACCCACGCTCACAGCGAGAAACTGGCCTAAGTAAGTAAGTGTTATTGTAATAGCCGGAAGCGTTGCTTGCAAATTTGGCGGGATGGTGGTGCGTTGGTCTCTATATATGTACTACTATTATGTAGACGTTTGACGTCAATTATGTAGACGTTTGACATCAATTATGTAGACGTTTGACGTCAATTATGTAGACGTTTAACGTCAATTATGTAGACGTTTGACGTCAATGCGAAGTTGCGAACATGCCTAAGATGCTTGAAACTTTATTCAGTATACATTTAAAAGTATTCACTTTATCAGGGCATTTTCTAGTTAATGTACGCTGATGGCTAACTCTAATTGTAAGACAAAAATCAATTTGTTGGTGAAGTTATGATTTTCTTGGAGTATTTGTGAGTCATTCTACGAGAAAAAGGAGTTGTTATCGCATACCTACATTTGCACAATTAACTAATCATACACGCACACGTCCACACGTTCACACGTACACACGTACACACGTGCACGTACGCATGCAAACATGTTCGGTGGATATGTAGGCCGTACTCGATACATCGATACATAAACTACAAACTCGCCGTTTTCTTAACGCTGGGTGGCACCACCTGTAAGTCAAGACTGACATGAATATACACCTGAACTATAACGTAATCCGGTGAAGCCTCTCCCTTTTATCATCTGATGGGCCGCACGCAATGGACAGGGAGGCATTTGTCACAGTTGTGGTGTTTGTTTATATATATATATATATATATATATATATATATATATATATATATATATATATATATATATATATATATATATATATATATATATATATATATATATATATATATATATATATATATATACATATATAAACAAACACCAAACTACCGAATATATATATATATATATATATGAGGATGGGTGAGGATGGGTGCAGGGGGTGAGGATGGGTGCAGGGGGTGAGGATGGGTGCAGGGGGTGAGGATGGGTGCAGGGGGTGAGGATGGGTGCAGGGGGTGAGGATGGGTGCAGGGGGTGTATCCTGTACAATTGTCGTGACTTTCTGACTTCGCACAAAACATTGTTATTTAGTTTTTGTTCTGCCATTACAGCTCAGAACTCTAAATGGCCACATCTAATAGTAGCGCAATGATGCAGTGATTCACAATGACGAGGGCCTGTGTTCGAGGCTGTCGTGTCGAGGCTGTCGTGTCGAGGCTGTCGTGTCGAGGCTGTCGTGTCGAGGCTGTCGTGTCGAGGCTGTCGTGTCGAGGCTGTCGTGTCGGGCCTGTGTCCGAGGCTGTCGTGTCGAGGCTGTCGTGTCGAGGCTGTCGTGTCGAGGCTGTCGTGTCGAGGCTGTCGTGTCGAGGCTGTCGTGTCGAGGCTGTCGTGTCGAGGCTGTCGTGTCCGAGGCTGTCGTGTCGGGGCTGTCGTGTCGGGGCTGTCGTGTCGAGGCTGTCGTGTCGGGGCTCTCGTGTCGGGGCTGTCGTGTCGAGGCTGTCGTGTCGAGGCTGTCGTGTCGAGGCTGTCGTGTCGAGGCTGTCGTGTCGAGGCTGTCGTGTCGAGGCTGTCGTGTCGAGGCTGTCGTGTCGGGGCTGTCGTGTCTGAGCTGTCGTGTCGAGGCTGTCGTGTCGAGGCTGTCGTGTCGAGGCTGTCGTGTCGGGGCTGTCGTGTCGGGGCTGTCGTGTCGAGGCTGTCGTGTCGAGGCTGTCGTGTCGTGTCGAGGCTGTCGTGTCGGGGCTGTCGTGTCGGGGCTGTCGTGTCGGGGCTGTCGTGTCGAGGCTGTCGTGTCGAGGCTGTCGTGTCGGGGCTGTCGTGTCGGGGCTGTCGTGTCGGGGCTGTCGTGTCGAGGCTGTCGTGTCGAGGCTGTCGTGTCGAGGCTGTCGTGTCGGGGCTGTCGTGTCGGGGCTGTCGTGTCGGTGCTGTCGTGTCGGGGCTGTCGTGTCGGGGCTGTCGTGTCGAGGCTGTCGTGTCGAGGCTGTCGTGTCGGGGCTGTCGTGTCGGGGCTGTCGTGTCGGGGCTGTCGTGTCGGGGCTGTCGTGTCGGGGCTGTCGTGTCGGGGCTGTCGTGTCGAGGCTGTCGTGTCGAGGCTGTCGTGTCGAGGCTGTCGTGTCGGGGCTGTCGTGTCGAGGCTGTCGTGTCGAGGCTGTCGTGTCGGGGCTGTCGTGTCGGGGCTGTCGTGTCGAGGCTGTCGTGTCGGGGCTGTCGTGTCGGGGCTGTCGTGTCGAGGCTGTCGTGTCGAGGCTCTCGTGTCGAGGCTGTCGTGTCGGGGCTGTCGTGTCGGGGCTGTCGTGTCGGGGCTGTCGTGTCGGGGCTGTCGTGTCGGGGCTGTCGTGTCGGGGCTGTCGTGTCGGGGCTGTCGTGTCGAGGCTGTCGTGTCGAGGCTGTCGTGTCGGGGCTGTCGTGTCGGGGCTGTCGTGTCGGGGCTGTCGTGTCGGGGCTGTCGTGTCGGGGCTGTCGTGTCGGGGCTGTCGTGTCGGGGCTGTCGTGTCGAGGCTGTCGTGTCGAGGCTGTCGTGTCGGGGCTGTCGTGTCGAGGCTGTCGTGTCGAGGCTGTCGTGTCGGGGCTGTCGTGTCGAGGCTGTCGTGTCGAGGCTGTCGTGTCGGGGCTGTCGTGTCGGGGCTGTCGTGTCGGGGCTGTCGTGTCGAGGCTCTCGTGTCGAGGCTGTCGTGTCGGGGCTGTCGTGTCGGGGCTGTCGTGTCTGGGCTGTCGTGTCGAGGCTGTCGTGTCGAGGCTGTCGTGTCGGGGCTGTCGTGTCGAGGCTGTCGTGTCGAGGCTGTCGTGTCGAGGCTGTCGTGTCGAGGCTGTCGTGTCGGGGCTGTCGTGTCGGGGCTGTCGTGTCGGGGCTGTCGTGTCGGGGCTGTCGTGTCGGGGCTGTCGTGTCGGGGCTGTCGTGTCGGGGCTGTCGTGTCGGGGCTGTCGTGTCGGGGCTGTCGTGTCGGGGCTGTCGTGTCGGGGCTGTCGTGTCGAGGCTGTCGTGTCGGGGCTGTCGTGTCGGGGCTGTCGTGTCGGGGCTGTCGTGTCGAGGCTGTCGTGTCGAGGCTGTCGTGTCGGGGCTGTCGTGTCGAGGCTGTCGTGTCGGGGCTGTCGTGTCGGGGCTGTCGTGTCGGGGCTGTCGTGTCGAGGCTGTCGTGTCGAGGCTGTCGTGTCGAGGCTGTTGCAATTATTTGCCAGATATGTGATTGCGTTTGCATTTAAAGGAGTTCACAACGTACATATTCGCTTGCTTGTTTGATTTTATTGTTCGACATTCATTTACACATCACCTGCCTGTAGTCGACGCACACGGGCGATAACATACGTAATAAAAATACAAGACAAATAAGAATCCTCCGATATGTGGTTAGGACACGCCTTGCTCGGCAAAATGTAAAAATGTACCTACATCAATAAAAATATCCAATAAACCAATTCACGTGCAAGCTCGGCCACTCGACTAGTGACCGCTAGGAATAGCTGTGGCCAGGGCTAGCTGAGACCAGGGCGTGGGATTAGCCCGGTTATTAGCCTCGATTATCCAGACTCCGCGCTTTGTTTGTCGCACACATCTTCGCCTGGATGCAGAGTGTGCTTTTCATTGTGACGGAAATGATGTATGCGCCCATATTCTGGGTGCATACATAATTAGCTAATTACGATGTCATCCGGGCATTTGGCTAATTCATAAAATAAGAGTGAACTTTTATCAGTTTATACGATACAATTCGAATTAACTTTAAACGTTGATTATATTCACACAACTGTCCGACAGAAAAGCTAAATCAGGCAAAATAATTGTGTAGCATCTCAATAATGATGCTGATTGGCTGTTGGCGCTTCATGTGAACGCCTACCCAAAATAGAGTGATGACAGTGGGTAACAACGAGACCACGCCTCTGCTACCAGACTCTCTCCCCGGCTGATTCACGAAGGGGTAAGACCAAAGTTGACCTTCCTGTTTATTGTTTCATACGAATGTACGGCGTATGAAATTGTGAAATGGGAACTTGATAAATTCATATTGTGTGACATGAGTGCCTTTGAGCAGGAATATTCACAGGTTTGTTTGTACAAGTTATGGCTGTGAAACAGTGCATTTTTTAGAGTTTAACTAGCGGAGGGATTTATGGGAATTTTTCTCCTATGAGCCAACTGGGCGCATGAATACATGGCTATTTTTGTAAATATTGACGGGCATCGCACGTGGGGGCGTTTTAAAAGAGCTACAGGTATGTGATTTTGATAAAAGCTGGTGAGCACGCCAGTGAGATGATGGCAGTTGCTGTAAAAAAAGTTTCAGAATTTTTTATGGTCAGGTTTTCTTATAATCAGACAACACGTTAACATGGCCACCAATGCAATTATCTACTGTGGTCTGTCCCCGAAGCCGAACGAGAGTCGGATAAGCGAGACTACTGGTCATTGGTCGGCAGTGGTCGACGTTTAGCTCGAGCACCCACCACCGTGGGAACAGAGCTACACAGTTAAGTGTTGAGCTGTGTCTGCTTCCAACCAGTGCGGTTCAGCGATCTCTGTTCAGTTTTCAAATCCCATCCACCTTCCCTATCGTAAAGTCAACAGCTTTTGTTCTAAAAAGTCACACACAGAATCATTGTGAAACACAGGATGACAGAGCGGTAGTTGTGACATATATCATGTGTTGTGACATATGGTTTCTCTGTGTGATTTTATGTACGTTCCTAGAGTGTAACCAACGTAAGGTCATTTTTACCCTAGCTAGGAGTGTTTTGGCATCCTTTACCTACTATTATTTTAGTGTTTAATAAACGGGATGCCAATTTACTCGCACATGCATGTGTGCTAGTTATTACAAATATATACAGAATCTAGCTCAGGCAATTTAGAATAGCCAACATAGTCTGATTTATTAGTTATGTTTATTTAATGACACGAGGTGTTTGCGAAATATTCACTGTCGATTTTGTTTAAAGGTCCCACATTTTTATTAAATCGACTGTGGATGTTACATAAACTATTCACACACTACATATTTAGACATCAACCAACCGGATTCGCGATAGGCTAAATCAGTTGATTCACGATAGGCTAAATCAGTTGATTCGCGATAGGCTAAATCAGTTGATTCGCGATAGGCTAAATCAGTTGATTCGCGATAGGCTAAATCAGTCGAGGATCGAGTTTTAACCATTAATTTTATATTGAACTGCATTATACATGTTATCTGCTGTATTATTATATATCTAGACTAACTTTCAGGGGATCCCGTTACGACATCCTTGTTTTAATTTAAATAAATATCTAGACTGCTTTCAGGTGTCCCTGCAATATTCGTAGACAGCTTAGAAATGTGCGCCCTTGAATGTCTATTTCTGCAGTTTCCCGATCAATGGCAGTGGTTATCGTCAAAACCAGAAGTTAAGTACACTAATCGCTCAAATCAAATAACTTGAGAAAACATATATTAATATCCACTGAAATGTCTGTTTATAAACCCAAAGGTCTTCTACATTGTAGAAGATAAAGCTAACATATTTCAGTTGCAATATTGTAATACACTGAAATAATCTATCATCCAATTAGTGTCTTCAAACAACGCATCATAATCTACGTGTTATTTGTGTCACGATGACTCGCGCAATTCATCAATGTTTATCGGCCGCACCGAAGCGTGGGTAGCAGCGAACCAGATGCTTCAGACTTGGCGTGGTCACGTGGTCGTAGTTGGCATAGGAATCGTCTCCTCGCAACTGATTTGGCGAATCATTAATTCATCACGTCTGCCAGCCAAAACGCTTCGTGCTGCCTATCGACCGTCGAGATTTCTCATCAGCTATTGCATCCACTTGAACGCTGCGTTGTGGGCCACCTGTTTGTCGAAGCCTTCTCACTTCTCGCCAGACAAGACGTTTCAATTACAGTATCAAATAACCAGCCAGGCGTCATGCAGTCAGCGCAGAGAAGAGGACCGATATCGGCCGAATTCACAGGTACGTTGTACGAATATACTTGACGGTCTTCCGCTTCGGTTGTTAGTTATTAGAGCAACATGTTGCCCCAGGTGAGGCCGTCGTCGGGAAACTAGTTTTATTGTGTGTCAAAAATATTCTCATTAGTGTGTGAACGGTGTATCTGAATAACCATGTTTGTGAACATATTAGATCGTTTTGAATATAATAATATTAAGTTAATATATAATATAATATATATATATATATATATATATATATATATATATATATATATATATATATATATATATATATATACATAATGATTTTAATAATTGCATATCATAACAACGAAGGCTTTAAAGAATTATTATGGCTTTAAAAAAACAATCCTGGCAATCTTGGTACACTATATTTTATCATAATATTTTACCATATGAAGGCAACAGACACCGCCATGCTATCAATACCACACTGAGCCGTGGGAGGAAAATACAAACTCGGTGTCCTTGACATCATAAGTTCATAACGATAGAAAAACCCAAGGAATACTGTCCCTAATATGTTCAAGGAACTATAGTTGTGCGGCCAGGCAGCGGTGCTGATGCGACTCTCAAACATATTCCCTTTACCTGTTTCAGGACCAGGTCCACTTGCGTACGGCTTGAGACCACTGGTTGGAGAGACGGACCATTGTTTGACGAAAGACAAGGCTCCTGGTTACTCGCTCAGACAACGAACTAGACGTAGGTTCTGCATGTTGTCATTTGAGTGATAGCTTATCCGTATTTCGCCGAGTCACTGTGATTTAGTAGTCGTCCGAGTCTACTCTCAGCAGAGTCAGCACCGATGGCGTCGTGCTGTTGTTCCGTGCACATCAACGTTCTCGTTCCATCATTGCTCAGATTAAATCATACAAAAATTCGGCCAGATAAATTACAACAGGTGGTGGTAGGCCAAGCACCACACACACACGCACGCACGCACGCACGCACGCACGCACGCACGCACGCACGCACGCACGCACGCACGCACGCACGCACGCACGCACGCACGCACGCACGCACGCACGCACGCACGCACGCACGCACGCACACACACACACACACACACACACACACACACACACACATATATATATATATATATATATATATATATATATATATATATATATATATATATATATATATATATATATATATATATATACAGGATGTGTGTGTTTATGTGTTTATGTGTTTATGTGACTGTTCATACACCTGTGTGCCACTATGTTTTATTGATAAACTCAACCTAACACTCAAAGTCCATATTTTTCTTTTTTGTGACAAACAGTTTCTTTGTAATACACGATTGTATTGGCCTACTTTCAAAACTATCTACGCATGCATTGCCTTCGTTCGCTAGCACCGAGAAATGACGTCCCCGGGGCTCAGCACTACACGATTGACGCCCAGTTGACCCGCACCGGCCGACAGATGAGACCGGCCTATTCCATTCAGAGTCGCCCGCTCTCTAAAGGTTCGTCCAAACTCTTCAAAATAGCTTATTTTAGTACCATATCCGTTGTTGACAAGCAAATTACCTACTGGCCAGTAAGACGTTGTGCAGCTACTAGAAGATTCAGAAGAAGAAGACGAGTATCTGTTAAAACATTCTAAAGACACTGACACTAGACAGGATGATGATGATACATTATGATTTTTTTAAACATCAATTTCGATGTATCATTCTAAATCTCTATTATCTAGTTACAGCTCCTCAACAACAGTCTGCTGCTCTGACGCTCCCAATCTGTCAGTTTTCCAAGAGGGTTTATCGCTACTGGGGAATCGGCCAGAAATCTAATGACAACATCGCCTCTACATGTGCATTATTGATGCACGCACTGCAGTGAACCATGCGTTAGCTTCTCCTCTTTGAGTTGATCTGACCTGTTCACCCAACCGTGGTAAAACCCACGCTTGCATGAAGGCCATCCCGACACGGTCGATGCACCCACAGTCAGTGCAATTATTGCAATATCAAAAGATGGATTTTTGTGTTTTATTTAAACCCGTTCCTCTGCTCAGGTAGTTCCATTGTTGGTGTTTGGTTTGTGTAAGCTTTGATGAAAGCAAATATGCTTCACGTTGAATGTATGCGGCATATTGACCGATAACCTAAACGGACTTAAATAATGGTAGACCCAATATCACTGCATGGTGTCCCTGCGCTTTTTAGTAGTTTAGGTACTTTAGGTACCAGTGTCTACCCATTTTATGTGGGTGGCCGAGCCCATACACGTTGTCAGTGCGTCACTTTCAAGGACTCACAAGCGGTGTGGGGTGGCGATGATTTTAACGATCAACCCCTCACGCCATAAAGCCAACTAACCAAAACAGACGCTAGCCCAACGAAGGAACGACAGAATCAACCACCCACGCCAGGAAGCCAACCAATCAACCAACCAGCCAAACATAAACTAGCCCAACGAAGGAACGATAGAATCAACCACCCACGCCAGGAAGCCAACCAACCAACCAAACATAAACTAACCCAACGAAGGAACGATATAATCAACCACCCACGCCAGGAAGCCAACCAACCAACCAAACATAAACTAGCCCAACGAAGGAACGATAGAATCAAACACCTACGCCAGGAAGCCAACCAAACATAAACCAGCCCAACGAAGGAACGATAGAATCAACCACTCACAAATGTCAACACAACACCAATAACATGACCAAATATCCATTCGTTTATTAAAAAAAACCAACGAACCAACCAATCAGACAACAGGCCGACTAAGACTTCCTGTTTCCATTCAAACAACAACCAGCCACCGTCTAACCAATGAACTAACGTCTAACCAACGAACCAACGACTAACTAACCAAACAAAACAACCATCCTACCGAGCAAACAATATCACACAATCAACGAACATTGACATACTTTATTCGACAGTTAGGGTGTAGGCCCTAATACATGGGTATACGTCCATTTGCCCGTGTCCACCCTATTTAGGACTTGATGACGCAGTTGTTAGCTATCCAGTGACGTTAGGAACTTCGATTCAAACCTTCTCGATACAGTTAAAACTTGAGGCAACTACATTGAGTCATCGTTGTACACACTTGTCGCTAAAGTTGCCAATCAGTCTGCCACACGATGGCGTCGTTTCTATACATAGCAACTGCCACTCGACAGTGCCGAAATAGTCTTAGTAGCACATGAAAAGGTTCTAAATGTTATCTTAATATGTGTAAGTAGATGATAAGAAATGGAGGTCACCAAGTAAAAGTTTAGTAAAAGAACAGTATAGATAGGATATAAGAAAGTCGCCACCGATGAAACATTGTTGGACTCTCGATAAGCCACTGTCTTCTCGCGTTTCTTTCTTTATGGCAATGTTGTTAATTCTTCTTAAATGTTAAACCCTCTTGTTCCGCAGGTATCGAGCAGTCGCCGGGCCCAGGCGCCTACGACTCGCACGCCACGAAGGCAGGGACACTGAGCAAGGAGAACGCGGGTCCCTCCATCACGATGTCTGCCCACACGAGGCGGGGATTCAAACACGAGGCGCCTCCGCCCAACAGCTACACGCTGCCCGACACTCTCGGACAATGTACGTTCTACGACTCCTCGTGTAACTTATTGCACGTGACAGAGGCTCGTGTATCTCAGTGCACGTGACAGAGGCTCGTCCAGGCTTTCTTTTTAAACCCTCACAAGTTGTTTTTGCGTCGGACATTTTTGTTTGTTATAAAAATCCCGATGAGAATGATGCACATTATGAGACTTAATCCTTCTTGGATCTGCCTTTCGTAAACTGTAACAAGATCATGTATGCAATTAGACAACAAAAGTGAGTGAGTGAATGAGTGAGTGGGTGAGTGAGTGGGTGGGTGGGTGGGTGGGTGGGTGGGTGGGTGGGTGGGTGAGTTTGTGAGTGATTGAGTGAGTGGGTGGGTGGGTGGGTGGGTGAGTGGGTGAGTGGGTGAGTGGGTGAGTGGGTGAGTGAGTGAGTGGGTGGGTGGGTGGGTGGGTGAGTGAGTGAGTGAGTGGGTGGGTGGGTGGGTGGGTGGGTGGGTGAGGCAGTGAGTGAGTGAGTGAGTGAGTGAGTGAGTGAGTGAGTGAGTGAGTGAGTGAGTGAGTGAGTGAGTGAGTGAGTGGGTGGGTGGGTGGGTGGGTGGATGGGTGGGTGGGTGGGTGGGTGGGTGGGTGAGTGTGAGTGGGTGAGTGGGTGAGTGGGTGAGTGAGTGAGTGAGTGGGTTGGTGGGTGGGTGGGTGGGTGGGTGAGTGAGTGAGTGAATGAGTGAGTGAGTGAGTGAGTGAGTGAGTGAGTGAGGGAGGGAGGGAGGGAGCGAGGGAGCGAGGGAGCGAGGGAGGGAGGGAGGGAGGGAGTGAGTGAGTGAGTGAGTGGGTGGGTGGGTGGGTGGGTGGGTGGGTGGGTGGGTGGGTGGGTGGGTGGGTGGGTGAGTGAGTGAGTGAGTGAGTGTGAGTGGGTGATTGAGTGAGGGAGTGAGTGAGTGAGTGAGTGAGTGAGTGAGTGAGTGGGTGGGTGGGTGATTGAGTGGGTGGGTGGGTGGGTGGGTGGGTGGGTGGGTGGGTGGGTGGGTGGGTGGGTGGGTGGTAATTATTATTATTGTTATTATGGAATAATTGTAATACATTTATATCACAAGTATAAACCATGTCTCCAACGTGGGTGTGTATGTACTAACAAGAGCCTGTGTGTTTGTGTGGACAGTGGGGGTGAGCAAGCGAGGTGCGCCCCACTGGACTCTGCGAGGACGGACCAACCATGGCAACTTCCAGTACGAGCAAGCCAAGATCGGCACCCCGGGTCCGGCCGGCTACGGGGCCACTGACGCCAGCATCTACAGGGCCAAGTCCAACAGTTACTCCATGCAGCCTCGGACCCGCATGAGGACCTACAACTCGGCGAAGGAGAACCCGGGTCCCGGGTCCTACAATCCCGAAAAACCAAAGACGGTCCGTGGGGGTCGTACATGGGTATCCGGCATTCGGTCTACACGCTACCCCTCATCTCAGACGCAGATATATACTAGATGGTGTGCGCCTAGGTGTGCGTGCGTTCGTGCGTGCGGCCGTGCGTGTGTGCGTGCGTACGTGCGTGCGTGCGTGTGTGTGAAGCAATGTATGCCATTGGGTCAGTTTGGTTACTTGTGTGCCCTCTCGTACGTGCACGTGTGCGAGCGACCAGGCGTACGCACTGCTCTATTGTCAGCGCTGGACACAGAGTATTACAGTATTTATAGACAACTGCCACCTGTGAGTATTTATTCAACTTACAATATGTAAGATTTGACGCGCCGGCGATGGTGGTCAAAATATATCTCCTTGAAGTATTATTTTCCATAGTTATATTGTACAGTCATGGGGGTCCGGGGTGTTTGAACGAACCCCTTTGAGTGAATGGTGCTTAATCCCCGGCTGGTTGTGCTGAGGTCAGGCCTGTACAGTAACGTGCTTTACAACATCCGTACCACCCGTACCATCCGTACCATCCGTACCATCCGTACCACCCGTACCACCCGTACCACCCGTACCACCCGTACCACCCGTACCACCCGTACCACCCGTACCACCCGCACCCGGACCACCCGTTCCATCCGTTGGTGGGCGGGCGGTGGAGACAGTCGTTGGACCTTGTCATTGCGCCGCTCAGATATTCCGACAAATCTCGCTCCCTCAATCAATACGACTGAATATTTCATCCATTTCTCACACGCTTTTCACCAACAGAGCAGTGGTAAAAAGCGTAGCTGCTGTTTATTGAATGGGAACTTTGGAGAGTGTTCTCTCGGCTGTGGTCGTGTCCGGCCGGCATTGATACACGGTTGTTCGCGGTGTCGTCGAGTCAGGGACGTAATGACGTCCCGGCAATTATTATACAATAATCACGTGCATAATATTGATGAGATAATCAGACAATGGGATTCTGTTTTTGTGCAGTTTGATTACTATCAAATCGATTGTTATAAGCAAACCATGTACGTGTTATTAGCTGAAACGTAAATTTTTATTATCATTTCTGTTATAATATGTTCTTATATAAAGAACCATCTGTATTAAAGGAATTCGTGCGGAACTCGGAAAGCTCGGAAATTGATTAAATCCTAGTTCATCATATTTCCATGGCTGCTAATGTAAAGGGATGCAACGAGGTGTACGCTGAACGATGTCCTGGCCACTTCCTGTTTTCATGTGCTCTAAAATATTTATATTGATATATTAGTGTAGCATTGTAGCGTGACTCGGGGTCAGGCAGTGTACGAGAGAGATGGGGGGGGGGGGGGGGTGGGGGGAGGAGAGAAAGAAGGAGGGAGAGAGACCGAGACAGTCAGACAGACAGACAGACAGACAGACAGACTGGTAGGGAGAGAGAGAGAGAGAGAGAGAGAGAGAGAGAGAGAGAGAGAGAGAGAGAGAGAGAGAGAGAGAGAGAGAGAGAGAGAGAGAGAGAGAGAGAGAGAGAGAGAGAGAGAGAGAGAGAGAGAGAGAGAGAGAGAGAGAGAGAGAGAGAGAGAGAGAGAGAGAGAGAGAGAGAGAGAGAGAGAGAGAGAGAGAGAGAGAGAGAGAGAGAGAGAGAGAGAGAGAGACAATGTAGTGATTTTACTGACCAGTTTTATACAGAACAAAATTATTATTGACAACCTAAATGGGCGCTTTGGGCCTAGTTTCAATAAGATATTCATTACTCGACAATAAATAATCCGCTGTGCATGTGTCATGATGTGTGACTGACTTAGTGTTATTCTGAACCGAATTTTCTGGAGTGACGTATGCCACAGAACTCGTCAACAACGCGGAAGTTGGCTTGTTGTGTTACGTCACGGTCGTTAGCACCTGATACGGAAAACTGTTTTTATTTGGTGATTAAACAGGTAATTTCATTTCGTGCTGTGCGCCAGGGAATATGAGTAATTGTTTTATTAATAACCAATGGAATATATGATGGCATGATTATGTGCGTGCGTGCGTGCGTGCGTGCGTGCGTGCGTGCGTGCGTGCGTGCGTGCGTGCGTGCGTGCGTGCATGCGTTAATAACAATTGAATATATTTGGAAACAATGGCTGTCAATCTACACTGCGTGTATTTTTCAAACATGCGATATTTTGAAGCTGTTATGTTGACGGGAAGATCAAACATCGCCAACAAACTAGTTACGCCGATTTGTCATTGGTTAAACAAAGTATTGATTGTATGCCTACGGTTTGCGGTCGGTATTGTCTTGCCATCTGTATTATGAAGTGTTTGTGTGTACCGCAAGTATTTAATCATTATCAGTATTGTCAAATGTGTATTTTGTGTGAATCGTGTGCGCTTTATTTTTATTGTCAAATGCGGCGTTTTGTGTACACACCATTAACACGCTGCTATCATGTGCTGACGTTCCAAATTAGCATACTCTTCCCATGTGGGAAGCAGGTTAGAGAAACGGGATGGTATTCTGGAACCCGATACACGTTTCGTGATGTCAAATCTTTCGCGGTGAAAGTTATTTAACGAAAATTATATTGGGATAAAAAACCTGTTTTCCAAGCGTTAGTTTTATGCCGTCTTGAAACCTGTTATTCACTGTTGATGTGTGTATTAACATTGTTATTGTAATATTAAAAACGTCTGACCGAGTGAGATCTGTGTTTGCTGTTTTTTGACTGGTCGTTTGCAGGGTGTGAACACCGTAAACACCTTGAACACCGTGAACACCGTGAGCACCGTAAACACCGTGAACACCGTGAACACCGTCAACATTAAATGCTATCAACATTAAATGCCGTAAACATCAACTGATTCTTACGCGCCCCAAATATGTATCTAGTTTAAAGAACATGTAAATTAAAAACAGGGCCGGTTCTATCATACAAACTACGGAACATTATTTTCCTATACCTCTTTGATTTGCCCCAGCAGCCGCTTCCCCCACACTGCTTCCCCCACACTGCTTCCCCACACTGCTTCCCCCACACTGCTTCCCCCACACTGCTTCCCCCACACTGCTTCCCCACACTGCTTCCCCACACTGCTTCCCCCACACTGCTTCCCCCACACTGCTTCCCCCACACTGCTTCCCCCACACTGCTTCCCCCACACTGCTTCCCCACACTGCTTCCCCCACACTGCTTCCCCCACACTGCTTCCCCCACACTGCTTCCCCCACACTGCTTCCCCCACACTGCTTCCCCCACACTGCTTCCCCCACACTGCTTCCCCCACACTGCTTCCCCCACACTGCTTCCCCCCCACTGCTTCCCCCACACTGCTTCCCCCCACTGCTTCCCCCCCACTGCTTCCCCCACACTGCTTCCCCCACACTGCTTCCCCCACACTGCTTCCCCCACACTGCTTCCCCCCCACTGCTTCCCCCCACTGCTTCCCCCACACTGCTTCCCCCACACTGCTTCCCCCACACTGCTTCCCCCACACTGCTTCCCCCACACTGCTTCCCCCCCACTGCTTCCCCCCACTGCTTCCCCCCCACTGCTTCCCCCCCACTGCTTCCCCCACACTGCTTCCCCCACACTGCTTCCCCCCCACTGCTTCCCCCACACTGCTTCCCCCACACTGCTTCCCCCACACTGCTTCCCCACACTGCTTCCCCACACTGCTTCCCCCACACTGCTTCCCACACTGCTTCCCCACACTGCTTCCCCCACACTGCTTCCCCCCCACTGCTTCCCCCACACTGCTTCCCCCACACTGCTTCCCCCCCACTGCTTCCCCACACTGCTTCCCCCACACTGCTTCCCCCCCACTGCTTCCCCCACACTGCTTCCCCACACTGCTTCCCCCACACTGCTTCCCCCACACTGCTTCCCCCACACTGCTTCCCCCACACTGCTTCCCCCCACACTGCTTCCCCCCACTGCTTCCCCCACACTGCTTCCCCCACACTGCTTCCCCCACACTGCTTCCCCCACACTGCTTCCCCCACACTGCTTCCCCCCCACTGCTTCCCCCCACTGCTTCCCCCCACTGCTTCCCCCCACTGCTTCCCCCACACTGCTTCCCCACACTGCTTCCCCCACACTGCTTCCCCACACTGCTTCCCCCACACTGCTTCCCCCCCACTGCTTCCCCCACACTGCTTCCCCCACACTGCTTCCCCCACACTGCTTCCCCCACACTGCTTCCCCCACACTGCTTCCCCCCCACTGCTTCCCCCACACTGCTTCCCCCACACTGCTTCCCCCACACTGCTTCCCCCACACTGCTTCCCCACACTGCTTCCCCCCCACTGCTTCCCCACACTGCTTCCCCCACACTGCTTCCCCCACACTGCTTCCCCCCCACTGCTTCCCCCACACTGCTTCCCCCACACTGCTTCCCCACACTGCTTCCCCCACACTGCTTCCCCACACTGCTTCCCCCCACTGCTTCCCCCACACTGCTTCCCCCACACTGCTTCCCCCCACTGCTCCCCCCCACTGCTTCCCCCACACTGCTTCCCCCCCACTGCTTCCCCCCCACTGCCTGTGCCCCTTCTAATATATGTGCGTATTATTGATTCACGGCACCCTTCTTGCCCGTTTTGGGGTCTTACAATACACATCGCGACACCCGAGACCGAGAAAGCGACCTATGACATACGGTTCATAGAGAACACTGGAATCAAGCGTAACAGTTCAATCCGGCCTGGAATCAAACGTAACAGTTCAATGCGGCCTGGAATCAAACATAACAGTTCAATCCGGCCTGGAATCAAACATAACAGTTCAATCCGGCCTGGAATCAAACGAACAGTTCAATCCGGCCTGGAATCAAACGAACAGTTCAATCCGGCCTGGAATCAAACGAACAGTTCAATCCGGCCTGGAATCAAACATAACAGTTCAATCCGGCCTGGAATCAAACGAACAGTTCAATCCGGCCTGGAATCAAACGAACAGTTCAATCCGGCCTGGAATCAAACATAACAGTTCAATCCGGCCTGGAATCAAACGAACAGTTCAATCCGGCCTGGAATCAAACGAACAGTTTAATCCGGCCTGGAACCAAAGCATTGACTCTTCTCGTAACACTAACGATCATTAGTATAGTCAGCAGATACACGTCGACGGATTATGATCTATTCACAACATAGATTGTTAAGTAGGTACACATACGCTGTTCGTTGCACGCAGACCATGTCATGCATGACGCTTTTCATGCATGACATGCCACTTGGCGCCGTCCCGGAGACATCGGCTGTGTTCGCCGCCTGCAGGAGCGAACCACCATTGATTGCACTCGCGCCACACAATAGCTCCTACACACACAAGTGCAAATCACTTGACGTGCAAATCATATCTGTCTGTCTTCAAAGAGAATATAGATGAAAACCACAAGAACTCTGCCAAGTCAAGCTAATAGGCATAATATTGCGCCGGCGGACTTGGAGAGTGTGTTTCAATAAATTTGCAGAAATTGTCTCGCGCCTCATTGGTCCCATGAGAAGTTTTGTTGGTGCTTGAAAGAACATGTGCGAAGGGATTTGAGTTGTTGTAAGCAGGGGATGCCGCGCTTGTGAAGAAGAATGCATTATACACGTTTTCTTTTATGTATTGGATATTACAGTTTGTTTCTGTTTGAAGATGTTTTTTTAATGTAGTATCGAGTTAGTTGGCACGTTGTTTGGTGGGAGGGTGGATGGTTTGTGGGTGGTTAATTGGGCGGGACTTTGGTTTGTGGGGGGAACTTTTGTGGATGTGTGGTTGGTTTTTGGTTTCGGACGGGTTGTCAGGTAATGCATGGGAGGGTTTTGCTTATAATCAAGAGTACATGTCAACCTGAATATACATCACACGCACCGTTGCTTGGTTGTAACATAAACACACATATAGGTTACAATACAGGCAGTTAGTCGGAACACCGTAAGCAGACACGGGCTGAGCAGATTATTTTGTGAGGGAGTTTACAAGTAAAATGGGACGCATGGGTCACGGTTATCGAAATTGCCACAGGATGGCAATTAACCTGCTAGTTCAACAGTTCTAGTTCAACAGTTCTAGTTCAACAGTTCTAGTTCAACAGCTATGTGGGGAAGAGGAAGTTGGATTTGTGGATTTGTGGGGATGTTTTGTTGTTGGAAGAACTACCAGCAGCAGTAGACAGTGGCATGGGTAACATAACAAATATTTTTGGTAGCAAACATTGTTGAAACTGGAAGCGCAGTGGGGTTACTTAGAGGTGCCTCAAACCGGTCAAGAGGCCACTAGTACACACAAACCAGTAACAAAATGTCCGGAAAACATTTCTGAAGCTGGTTATAAATGCATGTGTTTAAATGCAAGGAGCATAGTAAATAAGATTATGGTAGAAGATATCGACCCTCACATAATTGGCGTAACCAAATCATGGGCCAAAATAGACATAACAGATGCTGAATTAGGATTGACAGGATACATAATGTTTATGAGAGATCGAATAGGAAGAAGGGGGTTATTTTATATATAAAAGAATATATTCAGGGTTACGAAATAAAATTAGAAAGGGAACCATATTGCGATGAAGCTATTAACATTAACTATTGGATTAGTTTTCCGAAGTCCAAGCATAAACAAAGATGTTAACACAAAAATACAAAACGCTAAGCCGTCTAGAAAGAAACAAAAAAGAAACTATTTGAAAAATAGTGTACAAGCAAACTATGTGGAGGGTTTATGGGCGCACCAGAAAGGACGAAGACTACACAAATTACAAAGAGGCACTTAATGCAGCTACAGCTGAAATTAGAACATATAAGAGAAGCCACAAGCAATATTTAGCATGTAACATAAAAAATTACAGTACAAGTTTTTATGCATAATTATATCAATAGTAAACAAAGCGTACGGGACAAGGTCGGAAGAAGACAGTGTTGGTAATATAATATCACAAGTTTTTTTAATGGTGGAAGACCTAAATGGATACTTCAGTTCAGTGTTTACCAGAGAGGATATTAGTTCATTACCCGTTTCAGATGCTAAATGTCAGTAGCCTAAATCGGACTATTTAGGACAGTGTATTGTAACACCATACACACGGTCGACTGTAACACCACACACACGGTCGACTGTAACACCATACACACGGTCGACTGTAACACCATACACACGGTCGACTGTAACACCATACACACGGTCGACTGTAACACCATACACACGGTCGACTGTAACACCATACACACGGTCGACTGTAACACCATACACACGGTCGACTGTAACACCATACACACGGTCGACTGTAAAACCATACACACGGTCGACTGTAACACCATACACACGGTCGACTGTAACACCATACACACGGTAGACTGCAACATCATACACACGGTCGACTGTAACATCATACACACGGTCGACTGTAACACCATACACACACACGGTCGACTGTAACACCATACACACGGTAGACTGTAACATCATACACACGATCGACTGTAACATCATACACACGGTCGATTGTAACACCATACACACACACGGTCGACTGTAACACCATACACACGGTAGACTGTAACATCATACACACGGTCGACTGTAACATCATACACACGGTCGACTGTAACACCATACACACGGTCGACTGTAACACCATACACACGGTCGATTGTAACACCATACACACGGTCGACTGTAACACCATACACACGGTCGACTGTAACACCATACACACGGTCGACTGTAACACCATACACACGGTCGACTGTAACACCATACACACGGTAGACTGTAACATCATACACACGGTCCACTGTAACATCATACACACGGTCGACTGTAACACCATACACACACACGGTCGACTGTAAAACCATACACACGGTAGGCTGTAACATCATACACACGGTCGACTGTAACATCATACACACAGTCGACTGTAACACCATCCACACGGTCGACTGTAACACCATACACACGGTCGACTGTAACACCATACACACGGTCGACTGTAACACCATACACACGGTCGACTGTAACACCATACACACGGTCGACTGTAACACCATACACACGGTCGACTGTAACACCATACACACGGTCGACTGTAACACCGTACACACGGTCGACTGTAACACCGTACACACAGTCGACTGTAACACCATACACACGATCGACTGTAACACCGTACTCACGGTCGACTGTAACATCATACACACGGTCGACTGTAACACCATACACACGGTTGACTGTAACACCACACACACGGTCGACTGTAACACCACACACACGGTCGACTGTAACACCATACACACGGTCGACTGGAACACCATACACACGGTAGACTGCAACACCATACACACGGTCGACTGTAACACCATACACACGGTCGACTGTAACACCATACACACGGTCGACTGTAACACCATACACACGGTCGACTGTAACACCATACACACGGTCGACTGTAACACCGTACACACAGTCGACTGTAACACCATACACACGATCGACTGTAACACCGTACTCACGGTCGACTGTAACACCACACACACGGTCGACTGTAACACCATACACACGGTGGACTGTAACACCATACACACGGTCGACTGTAACACCATACACACGGTCGACTGTAACACCATACACACGGTCGACTGTAACACCATACACACGGTCGACTGTAACACCATACACACGGTCGACTTCCTTGTTAGGCATACATTATTAAATCCATCTCAACATGGATTCCTTAAAGCGAGGTCATGCCTAACAAATGTGTTATGTTTTTTATAAACGAGGGATCACCAGTAGATATTGTCTACTTAGATTGCCAGAAAGCTTTCGACAAAGTGTCACATCAAAGATTACTACCTAAGTTAAATGCCCATGGTATCAGGGACGGCATAATAGATTACTACCTAAGTTAAATGCCCATGGTATCAGGGACGGCATAATAGATTACTACCTAAGTTAAATGCCCATGGTATCAGGGACGGCATAATAGACTGTATAGAAAAAATGGCTGACTAACAGAAGACAGCGTGTTGTAGTATGTGGGGAGTTTTCGTATTGGAAATCAGTCTTGAGTGGGGTACCACAAAGATCCGTTTTAGGACCTTTATTATTCTAAATATATATATATATATATATATATATATATATATATATATATATATATATATATATATATATATATATATATATATATATATGTCAATGATTTGGACGATAATATAACAAGCAACGTACTGAAATGTGCGGATGACACAACAGTTCAGAAAGGTTAAAAAGATGGTGATAAACAACATTAACAAAACGATCTAGACAAATTAGTTAAATGGTCTGAAAAATTGTAAATGTTATTACATTTTTGGAAATGTAAATGCCTACACACAGAACACGGGAACTTGGATGTAAACTATAAAATTTGAGACACTGTTCTAGGTATTTCCGTAAAAAAGGACTTAGGAGTAACAACAACTGATGATGTGAAAGTTTCAGAGCAGTGTGACATTGCAGCTTCAAAGCACCAAAGCTTCAAATTCTTGGGTTGATTAGGAGAAATATAACATATAAGGAGAAAGAGCTAACCATACCTATGTAAGCAATAGTTAGGTCTTATTCTTACCACATCGTAAGAAGGATATAACATATAAGGAGAAAGAGCTAACCATACCTATGTAAGCAATAGTTAGGTCTTATTCTTACCACATCGTAAGAAGGATATAACATATAAGGAGAAAGAGCTAACCATACCTATGTAAGCAATAGTTAGGTCTTATTCTTACCACATCGTAAGAAGGATATAGATACGCTTGAAAGAAATCGGAGGAGAGTAACTAAGATGATTCCAGAACTGAGAAATCTTATATAAATATTGATAGAAATGTGTTTTTTTCACTCAAGAAAGTTAGTAGAACTAGAGGACATGAGGAAACATTAGTAAAGGATCAGTGTAGATCGGATATCAGGAAGTACTCGTTCTCACAGAGGATAATCAGTGAATGGAACATATTATCTACAGATTGTGTAACTGTTAGCAGCATGAATATGTTTAAAAACAAGGTTGACATATATCTTGGGAGGGCGGGTTACACATAGATGAACATTTTGGACTATCGATAATCCAATGGCTTCCTCGTCTACTTGCCATCTGGGCCTTTGCCTTGGATGGCAATCTTGTTAAATCTTGTTAAATATGTTGCATTTCACACACAGTGCAGAATATGCACGTGTATTAGTTTTATAAAACATCTTGGCAGACACTCAAAGCATTTCTGTTGTATATTTACTCGTGTACAATTTGTGTACTATAATGAAGGCTTGTGACATGCATTTAGTGGTGCAACTGCATTGTAGTCAAAGATAAGACATGGTGGGTGGCTTAATGAGGTTGTAATTGAATATAAAGCCATGTAGGCACTACCATATGAATAACGATGTTAACCTCATGCAGATGATCTTCCCACGAGATATTGAGCTGGCGTCAGTAATTGTCAGCGGACGACAAAGACGTGTAGAGTATTTGTGAGCGTACTCTGTGGCACACGTGGTCTTCGTGTGGGTATAATTTGTATGCCGGTGCAGTTACATAGTTATAAACAAAGCTTTCGCAACGGTTGAATTACAACATCATCTCTTCAGGTGATATTTGGCCGCGCACAATGAGATGCGGCCACAGTTTTTGCTATAAGTTACACGCGTTACCTGTTTCACCGGGCAGCAATATATAACTAGCGTTGTTGCGTGAAACATTGGGCAACTGTGTTCGGTTTGCGGTGTGCTTCGGTGTATAAACAGTGACATTTTAACGAAACATTCATGTATTGAAATGTGTTGTTAAGAATCGTGGACAGGAAGACAAAGCTATGTTGTGTTATCGCCTAGGATTGTTAGCGTTCTGTGTCATATAATTCAGTTGGCAACAACTATTTATATCAAACCCACCGTAATGTCTGGAACGGTTAAGTATAAGTGTGGTTATGACATATCTTTGAATGTAATGATATATGCCATATATAAGGCAGTGGTATTTGGGGGAAGGCCACTGGGTCATACCCCCTTGGCTTAATATGTTTTACCGTATTTGTTTTGCGCCGCTACATGGTCGCATGAGTGACTAGGCTTGCCCCTTGGCCTGCCCTTTGAGACCCTGGATACGCCACTGATATAAGGAATGAATTAAACACAGAATCACACTTGTTTTACCCAAACAATTCTAACAAGATAATGTCGTTAAATATCTCGTCATTAATAAAATAATTATTTCACGATTTGACAAATACCTCAAATTGCTTCTGTATTTGTTTAAAAAAAATTATATTATAACTAGTCGGTTAGCAGATCACATGTAGAGACCTACTTAAACCAGCTATAGTTACAAACATAATATGTTCAGTTGGTGTTTAGAGTGCAGGGTGTGAACACAGAAAGAAATACAGGTTCCAGTTAGTAACACGTGTGTTCGTTTTATCGCCTCTAGTTTGTAAATAGCAGAAGCTATGCACCTATAATCCCATGTTCCTAACATCCGTAGCCTTTCTAGAAATTTTAAAACAACATGGTCTGTATCGAATAATTATAATACATGTACAAAATGTATGCCTACTATATTGACAGAATATCGTATTAAATATAATTAAATGACAGCCGACGAATCGGTATCACAGCACGGCCTTAAACCGAGCATCAATGACAATTAATCCAGATATCGATGTTCTGTACTGGGCCAAAATTAGGCCCATAACGAGCACTTCCTTACATGACCAGCAATTAAAGCACTAGAGTGTCAGTGTCAGTGTCAGTGTCAGTGTCAGTGTCAGTGTCAGTGTCAGTGTCAGTGTCAGTGTCAGTGTCAGTGTCAGTGTCAGTGTCAGTGTCAGTGTCAGTGTCAGTGTCAGTGTCAGTGTCAGTGTCATTGTCATTGTCAGTGTCAGTGTCAGTGTCAGTGCGATTCGTTAACCAGAAATTAATTAACCGCGCAGCTCGAAGACACTCGGACAGTCTCGCAGAGCAATAAAGCAACAGTTTCGTGGGAGTTTTGCATATTAGATTTGAATAATAAATGCTATTTTAGCTAACACAAGGAGCGCACATATTGATCCGTCACTGACATTCTAGTTGTTTGTCTGAATGTTTATTTAACTAGCAATGTTATCTCGTGCCGAAGTTCGCAAGCTAAATAATTGACTTTACTGTTATTTCAGGTAATAATAACCAGTGCTTACCTGCTAAAGGGACATGTTGGACATAAAAATTAAAAAAAGCTGAAAGGGGAAGTCCTGAGAGCGTGTGTCACACCGACATGTGTCACACCGACACGCCTGTATGGTCTGGAGACAGTGGCGTTGACAGAACAATAACAGAAGCTACAAGTTTGTGAGAACAACTGGATTCGTCGAATAACAAGAACAAAGAGGGTGGACAGAAGAAGGATGAACGACCTAAGGAAAGAGGTTGGGATGCAATGCAGCCTAACAGGAAGATTGGTGAGAAGCAGGATGAGATGGGCAGGCCACTTGGTAAGAATGGATGCAAGCAAACTAGCAAAGAGAGCAGAGGTGGAAAAACATCAAGGACGCAGGAAAAGGGGAAGGCCACAGCTGAGATAGGAGGACTTCGTGAGGAGAGACATGAGAAGATCGGGGGAGGATGAAAGATGGAGAGAGGGAGCGGCCGATAGAAAACTATGGAAAGAAAGAACAGAAAGAGTGGCTCGACAATACCTTACCTGACCCTCACCCCTGTACAGCAGGGAACAAGGAGGAAGAGCACGAGTCTATGCACTTTCCACACACACACACACGCACACACACACACACACGCACGCACGCACGCACGCACGCACGCACGCACGCACGCACGCACGAACGAACGAACGCACGCACGCACGCACGCACGCACGCACGCACGCACGCACACACACACACACACACACACACACACACACACACATATATATATATATATATATATATATATATATATATATATATATATATATATATCCACACTGTATGGTTGACAACGCCTGATCCACACTGTATGCCTGACAACGCCTGATCCACACTATATGCATGACAACGCCTGATCCACACTGTATGCCTGACATCGCCTGATCCACACTGTATGCATGACAACGCCTGATCCACACTGTATGCCTGACAACGCCTGATCCACGCTGTATGCATGACAACGCCTGATCCACACTGTATGCCTGACAACGCCTGATCCACACTGTATGCCTGACATCGCCTGATCCACACTGTATGCCTGACAACGCCTGATCCACGCTGTATGCCTGACATCGCCTGATCCACGTTTTTGCTGAATAATAAAGAACGCTCACTATGGGTTTATTGACGTGTGCCCCTTGACTACTCAAATAGTTTCCTTCCAAACAAAGTATTCATTACTTTTTTTTTGTACAAACCCATTATGTCCCCGGCTTCTCGACCTGGGGACAAAAACTGTCCAGGATTGTCCCGGGGACAAACACATAACTGGTGATAACAAACGGCGCAGACTGAACGAACACTGTCAACCAGTTGGTAAGCCCTGGATGACATATCAACAACATTCGTCCAAGCGGCACTGTGTGTCAAACAAAAGCGACCGGTGTGTCTCGTCCGCATGTCTGATCACACGCATGTTAATTCACTCATGCGTACCAATTGTCAAATGTGGCGAACGTCACACAAAAACATTTGCTACAATTCAACAAATCATTCACGCGGAAAGATATATTACTGACACGTGCTGGTCATTCATATTTCATCATTGCTGCATAACATGTTTACACATTTCTTTACCCTAAAAAATTACTCGCGTGTTCAGCTAAATGCCATGCATTTTAGATGCACTCTTTACAAATGAGTATATTGTGGCGCAATGTGTACATGACTTGGACGATTGTGGCAGCCATTTTGAAGGGAGGAAAACATCATGTTCATCTGGGTAATAATGGCGCTCATCTTGTTTGTGGATAAATACGACAGCTGCTTTGTTATTGATGGTGAAGCATGTTCATGGTGTAAGGAGACATCGGGGCCGTATATTCACGATAAAAACACACATATCGTAAGGTATTTCCCTGGCTAAATTAGTGCAGACAAACCTTCCTCAGCGCCTGGCGAACGAAAGTGGAATTTTAAAACGGTGGTCGTGTCTCCGTAGACAACATCAGGTAACAACAAAAACAATGAAAAATAAGTCAAACTGGACAATAGCCACGAATGGTACAGATGACGTTGTGAATCCCCTGGGTCGCCGCAATGAGTGGTTCCTGATTCCTGATTGATGGCTGGTATGTCGTGATGCAATAGAAGCATTCACGTGAAGAGCCAGTCACCATGCCATACCATCACGCAATTGGATACTTAGCACAGATCATTAATCGCCGCATTTAACAATCAGAGCTTAATCACAGTGTTTCTGTACAACACCGACTCAAATATTTACGGGGGCAGGACCAAAGTTAAGAGTGATCGACTGTTCTTGCAACCGAATAACACTCCGCAAGCAGATTAAAGAATGAAGCAAGCCTAGTGTTACGGCGGCTATAGTTTAAGAAGTTCGCAACGTTTGAACTACCATCTTCTTATTTTTGAAATCTACCATCTTCTTATTTTTGCCATTTATTGATGACGGTTCCGTGCATAATTTTATTATCAACATATGGTTGTGCTTATATTTCCTACACTTTACGCTAAATGTGACAGCCAGATTAGAAGAAAATAGCGCCACGTAGTGATCATGACCAGAATATTGAAAATATGACGTCACAGAAGGGCATCACTCGTTTCCGTTGTCGGAAGCACTGATTTCTGTATTTATAGAGACCAATGGTCACAAGAGCATTTGTCGTTTTTTTGGCGGTTAGGATATAGGACTCTGAATCGGAAGATACCTGGTTTGAACAGTGCCAAACATTGTTAGCGGGTCGGTCGAAGATACCGTGTTACAGCTAACAATGTACCATTACATTGTTAGCGGGTCGGTCGAAGATACCGTGTTACAGCTAACAATGTACCATTACATTGTTAGCGGGTCGGTCGAAGATACCGTGTTACAGCTAACAATGTACCATTACATTGTTAGCGGGTCGGTCGAAGATACCGTGTTACAGCTAACAATGTACCATTACATTGTTAGCGGGTCGGTCGAAGCACGTTGTACATCGCACTTTTTTTTAATGGGCTTTTATTACTTCTTAATAATGTTATGTCTTATCACATTTATATCACATATATACACTTCGGCTCGATTTCCATGTATGTATCGAAGGGTACCATATTTTTTTACAACTCGAATCACATTTTAATGATTTTTAATATAATAAATGAATTAAAGATTGTTAGCGGTAAGAAGTCGCTAGATCGCTAACAAATTATGCATTTTGTGCCAGCTTACATAGTGATAATATGCATACTTGTGCCAAATAAAATACACAATACATTTTGTCGTTGACGAAACATTCTTCAACGAAGTTGCATTGAAGAATCAATATGTGTACATTTCGATCGGTTTTATTATTACACGATGTACATACATTTGCATAACTTTTCATTTATTATTCCTATCGAGTTATAACATGTAAATGTACATTGTGGAATAACAGTGAGTGCGTGGTCTCGGAGTTCGTGAACAATCTACGGATGACACGAACACATTGATTGGAGTGTAACGTCGACATTCTCCAACCTACATCCGGGTCTTCGGTAGAACCACTTCTTGGCCCGGCACAAAGTTTCGGCCACGGGCGCCATTTGAGTATTCCACTGCCAGATTGCGTGGCCAACAAAACCACCAACATAACACGCTATTTACATCGCCCGATTGCATAGCAAATAAATATATGTCACATGTTAAAATGCGTAAACTCCGACAGAAGATGGCAATAAATGAAACTCGCTATTCCTACAAACATTGTAAGTCATGCAGGGTTAAACTATTCCCATTCAGTCATAACAACGACATTTGGCACAATGAGGATATGTCTGCTGCAAGTTACTCTGACCTGTTCTCATGCAACACAACAGTCGAACAACTTACATAAATATCAGATGCATTGTTTGTACGACATACATTACTTGTATGCAATCACAGTCACGCTTGTTGTACATATAGCATACATTATTTAGTAACCTGTTAATCGTGATTCGCTGGACTCACTCGACCTAGGCAAACAGGGAAGTAAGCAAGTTAATAATACATGCTTTCTTGATTCTTGACATGTCCCCTAATGCCCGGTCCATCGTTACCATGGTGACGCGCCCACGTCACACGAAACTGTATTCTGCGCTAAACGTTGATGAAACAAATAAACGTCATCCGACCCGAATAGTACAGTAATTGCTACACCGGTTACAGGCGCTACATATGTTACACATTTACTACAATAACGTTTTTGCTATAGTTACTAGTAACCGCACGTGTAACTGTTACAACAGTAGCGTGTAGCGTAACGGGAGTATAACCGTTCTAATTGTTGTAAGATTTTACAAATGTTACATATGTTGTACGTGCAGCAGCAGCGAGTGGCATCAATAGACGTAACAGTTACTCAGGCAGATTCATATGTTACACGTCGTACAGTAGCACTGTTACACATAGTACAGTAACACTGTTACACATAGTACAGTAACACTGTTCTGCCTTTCCGTGGCATAGCATTTTCTATGAATATTTCCAGTTTTTTTGGATGAGCATTAACAGCCATACAAAAACGTGGCTACCGCTCTGAAGTGCTCATTCCTTCGTTCCTGTTTTGGTGCATATCAGTTACGCTGCAGTTAGCATTGCATAGCCTATGCCCTGTCTGCCCAATTGTTCTATCCTTCGTCCGCATTGACCAATTTACAATGACCGCCTTTCGTTGTTCAACTGTAAAACATATTTACTAGTTTTCGTTCAAATGACCTCTCCGCACACCTACGCGTGGTAGTAGCTGTACGAAGTAGTGTCAGTTCCGCTGTATGCCAGCGCGCCTGCGCCTGGTGACTGGCCAACACAGAACAGTTTAGCTGTCCGATACGTTCGGTGTATTCTCAGCATCCTCGTCTATAGTTCCCGGATCTACTGGTCGCACCTCCTCCTTGTCATTTCCGCCTGTGTCTTCGGCATCTCTTTCCTGTTCCGGGGGTGTGATGTCATTTCCGCCAGTGACGTCATCTTTCGTTTCGCCGTCGTCGGAATCCTGCTCAGCCATGGGCGACGACTCAGAGGGAACGTCCACCTCTATCCGCTGTATAGGCGTCTTCACAGTACTCTCCACCTCGACGCAAATTTCCGCTCCCGCGGCCAACGGGTCCAACGGGGCTGATTCCTCGAAATCGTCCGGTTGACCGGTCGCTGACTTCTTGTTGGACTCTGCCGGACTATATTGTGACGCCTTGTTCTTGTTACCATCGAGTTCGGTGATGTTTGGCATCTTCCGTTCGGCGTCGGCGACGTTGTTCCGCTTCCGGTCTGAGGTGATGCGCTTGCGCGGCGACTGGACGCTCACGCGCCCGGTGATCTGCTGCTCCATGCCGGCGTATTCGCCGAACACGGGCAGACCCTGCTCGATGCCGTCGTCGTCGAGGTCGTCGAGCGGGTTGTAACCCCGAGGCAGCCGCCCCGCGTTCATCATCCAGCCGGCGCGGATCATCGCCTCCCCGACGGTCGGCACGATGCTGTTGTCGAAGCGCTCCATCGACGGTTGAGACTGGCCTGCCGATGAAACAGGACTCGTGTCTCGGTTGCGCCGGAGACGTCGCATCGTGTTCTTCAGCTGGAAGCTGATCTGTCGCTCGACGAACAGAGGTTGACCGAAGCGGCTGAAGACGTCGAGAGCATTGGCTACCCCGAGACGGTAGGCCTGCTGCCGACTCCGCCGCCCGGAACTGCGCCGACTCGACGTGCCGCTGCCCGGCGACGGCTCCCGCTGCCCCCTCTTGCCCCGGCGGCGCCGTCGCATCGGCAGCACGTTGATGGACGGCAGCGTGTTTGAGCGGTCGAACTCGTCGTAGATCGTGTCGTCCAGGTACACGTAGGCGACGTCTCGGTTGGCCGACTGCGGGGTGTTGGCCGTCGACGTCCCCGGGGCAGCAACGGACGTCCCCCGCGACGAATTGTAAAAGTCCCACGGAGTCGCGTAGATCGAACCGGGCCGCGACGGCAATTTTTCCATCTTCCGGCCTTGCACTTGCATCGAATGCTGCGCGTCCGATTCACTTCCGGTCGGTGCGCACGACGAGCGGATGTCGTTCGTCGTCGTCTTCTCGCGCTCTAGTTTCGACACGAAGGCCTGCGGTTGTTGAACACCCAGTCGCAGGTCTCGCGTCTTCGGGTGGTTCTGGGGCCGAATACCGGATGTTGTAAATGCCTGGCGGGAACTGGACGCCTGCTCCGGCAAATCGCGAGGTGACACGACGACGGACGAAGGCTCCGGATACCACCGAGTCCGTCGGGGAGACAAGCCGACCGAGTAGGCTGTTCGGGTGTTGTAGGCGGACGGCAGCGAGTGAGCCGGCCGCCACTGCTTCTGTGTGAACGGCTTGGGCTCGACGACTGGCAACCCGTCGGAGGCCGCACTGCTGATGGCTGGCAAACGCTCAACCTTCTCCGTCCTCACCAGCATCGTGTCGGCGTCGCGTCACTCTCTTTGTCTTTATCCAAATAGTTGTTCCACCCGATTACATCGCTGCAGCTTTCATATTATCGCCTTCGTGGCGACGTTTCGCCAATTCCTACGTACTCGTGTAGGCATTGACCATGTCCCGTCGTTGTACTGGTCTACAGGACACGTTCACTCCTGTTATTCTTTCTTCTCACAGGATACACAAAACAAGACAAACTTCTCAAACTGTACACTGAATCGGTGTATCGATCAATGCTTACTCGACGCACTTCGTCGTGATTTCTGTCGACAGCGGGTCCGGGCTGGTCGAGCCGACGCTAATCTATCCAGTCTTCATGCTGTGGCTCAACAAGTCACCGTGGCACCCGGCGGCTATCAACAGGCGTCCCGTCGGCAAGTCGGACAAGGCCAACCGGCGAACAGAGAGACATCGTGCCGCAAGAGTGACGCGAAACAATGGATTCAGCGACGTGTTCAACGGACCATCGACGCCACAAACACTCGAGGCGCCCAAGTCTATTATTCCGTGGTGCACGCTCGATAAGTGCTGCGCCGTAATCTGCATTGAAACATACCGCATTGTCGGAGTTTCGAAAGATTTCACAAGATTACCGTATCCAACGTAATAACTACACAACGCCATGTCCGAAATTAGGCTGTGCCGATCCCTGTCGTAAATTACACGGCTCTTTTACGCAGCAATCACATCAGGCAATATCATAATTATTAAGTAAGTCTGTTTGAACATGCTTTATAATGAATAATGCTTAATTAAATAAATGTCATGTTGTATACTCACTGCAAGCAAACTAAGTATGACGTATGGGACGTAATAGTCGTTTAATTACGGATTAAGCAGCCGTGGAGTAAATGAATCTACTATTGTAGCCAAGTCGCACTGTCGATTCATATCGACCGCGAAAGGCAATAATAACAATAGATGGCCACAAGTTTCTATGCGTTCAAGGCTGGAAGGCGCTTCGGTTAAACCTGGTGTGTTGCACAGCCAATTAGCGCGAATTGTTATGAGTATGTAACAGTTTTTTTCAGAAGCAACATTCCAACCTATGTATACTGTGGTGCAGTGGCGTGGAAGCCGAGTAGGTTTGTGTCACCTCGTGGACATGGTGGTCTGCGTTTCTAATCAGGCGGCCAAGCCAGCTATTTCATAGCATTTAGCTACAGTCGTATTCCCTACTTCACTGCACAAGGGAAGACAGACATATCTGACTTTCGGATGATACAGCCGTTGGTCCCTTCTACCTGGTGTAAGGGGAGGTCCATGCAGGGGGGGGGGGGTACGCGTATAAGAGTTGTGGTCTCTATTACGAACCGGCCAAAACAGAAGTCGTACAGATGCGGCCTTGACGCGGCCTTGCTGGCCACGGGGTTCGAGGACACGGTTTTAGCTGTGTCTCTTACAGTTCAACTGCAGTATACTAAAATTGTCCAGATACATGTTGACAATATTCTTGGACATGCAGCATACGTCTGAGGACATAGTGTTTGAAACTTTAAATTAAAATGTTAACTGTCTACAGTTGTCCCGTGAAATGAATCTCCTCGACATTGAAAAATCATAAATGCACACGCCCGCCCGCCCGCCCGCCCGCCCGCCCGCCCGCCCGCCCGCCCGCCCGCCCGCCCGCCCGCCCGCCCGCCCGCCCGCCCGCCCGCCCGCCCGCCCGCCCGCCCCGCCCGCCCGCCCGCCCGCCCGCCCGCCCGCCCGCCCGCCCGCCCGCCCGCCCGCCCGCCCGCCCGCCCGCCCGCCCGCCCGCCCGCCCGCCCGCCCGCCCGCCCGCCCGCCCGCCCGCCCGCCCGCCCGCCCGCCCGCCCGCCCGCCCGCCCGCCCGCCCGCCCGCCCGCCCGCCCGCCCGCCCGCCCGCCCGCCCGCCCGCCCGCCCGCCCGCCCGCCCGCCCGCCCGCCGCCCGCCCGCCCGCCCGCCCGCCCGCCCGCCCGCCCGCCCGCCCGCCCGCCCGCCCGCCCGCCCGCCCGCCCGCCCGCCCGCCCGCCCGCCCGCCCGCCCGCCCGCCCGCCCGCCCGCCCGCCCGCCCGCCCGCCCGCCCGCCCGCCCGCCCGCCCGCCCGCCCGCCCGCCCGCCCGCCCGCCCGCCCGCCCGCCCGCCCGCCCGCCGCCCGCCCGCCCGCCCGCCCGCCCGCCCGCCCGCCCGCCCGCCCGCCCGCCCGCCCGCCCGCCCGCCC